>OX465264.1:6677137-7179371 GCA_949987775.1 Aproaerema taeniolella
CTTAATCCTCTTTGCACCTAGCGTTAATTGAAAGCTGCACACTAGTTTGAAAGTATGTAATTTAAAATTACCCTTTACGAGGCTATATAAAATTTAGTTCACCAGAAAGAGCTTGAAACACTAGTTTACTCATGGGCATAAATGTGGGTTAAGGCTCACGAACGTTTTGCCCGCCCGTTCCAGTGTGTTATGAATATTGATGCATAAGCATTGATGCAAGTAGTTTCTCTTCCAAGTGAAGTCTTCATCCTGATTATTAGTAGAAACGGCCATCGTTAGTATGCATCAATATTCATAACACACTGGAACGGGCGGACAAAACGCTCGTGAGCCTTACCCATGTCGCGTTGTTAGCGTCCACCGAACTATCTTTAAACTGGCAGAACTTTGTCTGTTTTTTACCGATTTAGATGATTTAAATTTTAAACTATAGAAAAATAACATAACATTATACGAAGAAATCATTTTTTGTCTCTAATGTAATGGTTCTCTGGCTATATAAATAAATAAACATATTTTTTTCTCTAATTCGATTTATTTGTTACACATTTTTCTTATTTCTATATTTACGCAGAGTACATTAGATTAGAAAATAAGAGCATATTAAATATGCTTTCATTTCATGTCCGAATGTATACATACATACATGTGTGTTGCGCAGTTCAGTGTATTTAGACTCTTCAAAACGCGCCGGCGACGTCGGTTGAATATATGGCATCCGCCGCGCTTTATGTTAAACCAGCATAACTATGTCTATTTTAACCCGATTGTGATGATTTAAATTTTATACTATAGACGAATAACGTAGAATTATTTGTACGCTACATTATTTCTCTGTTATACAAATGGTTATCTAGTTATAAAAATAAATGTTTTTTTTTTGTAATTTGTATTTAACCTATATTTTTGTTGTTTTCATATTTACGCAGTTACATTTTATGAAAACAATGCAGAAAATTTAATATCCTTTCATTTGATACCCCAAACATTCATATTCACTGCGTAATTTAAGTATAATTAACATTTTTCAAAACACGCCGGCGACGTCGGTTGAATATATGGCATCCGCCGCGCTTTAGTTAAACCAGCACAACTATGGCTTTTTTCACCCGATTGTGATGATTTAAATTGTAAACTATAGACGAATAACGTAAAACTATTTGTACCCTACATTTTTTCTCTGTAATATAAATGGTTCTCTAGCTATAAAAATAAATATGTATTATTTTTTTTGTAATTTGTCTTATTTGTCCAATATTTTTGTTGTTTTCATATTTACGCAGTTACATTCAATGAAAACAATGCAGCATATTTAATATCCTTTCATTTGATACCCCACACGTACATGTGCACTGCGTAATTTATGAGTAATTTCCATTTTTCAAAACGCGGCGGCGGCCACATTGATGACGTCATAACTGGTGACCTTGACACCTCACGAAGTGTCTCCCAGCAGTTTTGGGGTCTAGGTGACATGCCTAACCACACATAAAAATTTGGTGCTGGTTTCCGGAAGCGAAATGTTCCGGCCTTTTTTGGACGTAAGGCAGAGCACTATGTGCCGCTTGCAATAGTAGGCAATTTTTTATGCCTAAAGTTGACTTTTGTTAGGGAGTGAGACTTCTGTACGTTAGTACTATTATTTATTCTGTGTTGTAGGTCTGGAGAGTGACATAGGCTATAAAGTTTCTTCACTTAAGTTCAGGGTGTATATTAGTATTCCTTGATGATTTTCAAGCTCCTTTAAACCTACGTTGTTACAGGAATAGGAAGAAAGAGGAGGGGGGCAGTAGCGGGTCGGAGGGGGGCGAGCGCTCGCCGGCCGACGCTCTGCGACCGCCCAGCGATATTGACAGCCAGGTATTAAGAAACACATAAATATATTAAACGTTAGGACACTCAAAGCCCTACACCAAGGATTCAATCGTGTTGCGGGAACAAATATACCGAAACTTTAGGGAGGATTTTCCCCATGAATCTGAACAACTTTCCCTAAGAAACCTTTCCCTAAAGGTAAAGGATAAAAACCTAAATGGTGGAATCTACTCATAACTATCATCAGCTATAAGTAATTATTTTTTCCCGGAAACATGTTAAGGAGTTTTCATTATTTACCTACTTTGGCGCTACACAACGTATCGTGAAACCGCGCCGCGCTGCTATCGGAGTGCGATGTACATTGCTGATTTTCATGTTTTACGTTGTTATGATTGTTTTTTATTGCAAAATGGAGTGTATTCAATTAAATAATAAAAATGTAAGCAGAAAATATTAAAATATTTTTAAAAAAAGTTCCCATTTTTGAGTTTTTCCTTAGTTTTTCGCTAATATCTTCAAAACCGTGCGTTGTTGAGAAAAAATATCTTCTACGCATTGAAAGCTAATAAAATGTTTTATAACTTTTACATTTACACTTTTATCGAATTCTTATCCATTTTCAAACTACAAGTTCCGGAAAAGTGAAAATCCTGAATGTTCTATGAAATAAAGATATTTTGAATTTGAATCCAAAAAAAAGCAACGAAGAGATTGATAACGATCATGTGTTTTTTTTTCTTTAATTTTTTTCATTTAATAATTAATTGTGCATCCACAGACTTCATGTCCGTGCTCTTGTTACATTTAATATTATTATTACATATTTAACCTTTTGAATGTGTTGTGTAGATCTCCCTGCCTCGCTCGTACACCCTCCCCCGCGAGTTCCGCTACTGGCGGCGCCGGCCGCGCGCCCCGCACCGACACACCAGCAACAACAGCAGTGACGGTACGCACCTTATTATTTATATACTTACCTTTTTTTAATCAGCCCACTTCCTTCCATGCTGGACTGGGAGTGAAAGAAAAACTTAGAATGTGCCAGCCGCCTACTCTTCCCAGGTTTTTGTAAGAAGTTTACAGAAAAGTCTGTAAGTGGGATGAGAGGGTTTTGCTGTGTAATGGGTGAAAGGCTGACCACCTCTCAACATGATACATCTGATAACCCTCACTATTTGTGTCGACCGTGGCATCTAGTGGTTCTAGAACCACTAATGCTCTGCCTACACCATTAGGGATTATAGGCGTAAACGTACATGTATGTATGTATGTATCAGCCCACTAGCTTTCCACCCGGGACTTCGTTCCCGTGGGAATACTCAGGGATAATGTAGAACTTAATAGTGAAAGAATGGGAGGTTTTCTTTTTGGGTAATAAAAAAAAGTAGTTCCCCACAGCTCTCTATATGGCGCTGAACTGACTCCGTTACTAGGTGCCACAGCTAAAAGGCTTGGAGAAAAACATTGCAGCAAATATTCTGAGTTTGTTTTGGCTTTCCAATCATCCTAGTTTTCTCGCGCTTTATTATAATTCAGTTTTGTTTTTTCGTTGTTTTCGTAAAATCGCCTAACTACGTATGGTAGACGTGATATTGATGTGATATGACTATAACGTTTCGTTTTATGATCTCAAAATTACGTTCAAGTGAATTAATCAAAAATAATTTAACGTTCCCTTCCTTGCAGTAACGTACATAGTTTAGCGCCATCTATCCGGCGACTGGGGAAAAAATTAAAAAAAATAAAAAGAAAATCCCTCATTATTGAAATCGGTCCAGTAGTTTTGGAGCCTATTCAATGCAAACAAACAATGAAATGTTTCGTCGTTATAATGTTAGTGTAGGTAGATAGATATACGTCCCCACCGAGGGGCACGGGCCTTCCTTCGAAACTTTAGGCCATAGTCCACCATGCTGGTCCAGTGCGGGTTGGTGGGCGTGCGGGTTTTAACTTAAGTATAGATCAAGACTTGAGCCTTCTGTAATACGGGCCCTATGGACTTAAACTGAATGACAGTGGTGGCGGTGCGTTGAGCGGCGCGGCGACACATTCTTTGTCCATCGCCGCTCCCCGCGCCGCCGCCGCTGCCATCGAAAACACTTCAACACAAATCTATACATTTGAACGCGCCGCCGCCACCCCGCTCCGCCCGCCGCTGTCATCCAGTTTAAGGCCAAAGAAAACAGAAGCAGTGTATTACAAGATCGTATTGTAATGTGCAGGTGACGTGGACAGCTGTGACAACGACAGCTCGTGGCGCTCCAAGTGCTCCGGCGACGAGCAGCCCGCCGCGCGCCGCCAGCGCCGCCGACACCCGCCACGGAAACACAACCCCGGACACAAGCCCGAGACCAAGCTCTGACACGAGACCGAAACCAAGCTCTGACACGAGACCGAGACCAAGCTCTGACACAAGCCCGAGACCAAGCTCTGACACGAGACCGAGACCAAGCTCTGACACGAGACGAGCTCTGACACAAGCCCGAGACCAAACTCTGATACAAGAAACAAACCAAGCTATGACACGAGACCGAGACCAAGCTCTGAAACAAGCCCACCCTCCGACACAAGCCCGAGACCAAGCTCTGACACAAGCCCGAAACAAAGCTCTGATACCAGCCAGAGACCACACTCTGGCAGGTGACTAGGATCTCTGATGTAAGACCGAGACCAAGCTCTGACACGAGACCGAGTCCAAACTGTTACACAAGCCCAAGATCAAAGTCTGACAGGTGACTCGGACCTCTGACACGAGACCAAGACCTCTGACACAAGATAGAGACCAAACTGACACAAAACAGAGCTCTAACACAAAGGCCGACACCAAACTCTTGACACAAAGAGTAACACTTGTCTCGTAATGCAATCTCAATCGTTTAACTTCCTTTTTTCTTCCCTCGAATGATAATGGCCCTTTAGTAATCAACGTTGTGGTTTTTAAACATAATCAAAACATATACAATTATTGAAGACTGAAATTGAATTTGTATCCGTCAAATATCAATTATTTTTTGGACCATTTGTATTAACCATTTAATATTTTAAGATCTCTTCTTTGTATGTATCTTATTTTTGTATTATAACTTATAATAACTTTACTAACTTTAGGATTAAGTAAACAATTGTTATATAAACATGTATAAATATTTATTTGTAAGGTAATCATAGTTCTTGCGATATTCCTATGTAATTTCTTTCAATACCATAAATTAAATACCATTTTTCTTGTAGCAACGTACTTAGAAATCGCGCATGAACTATAAAATCAAGGAAAAATAAAAGAAAGATTTTCAAACTTTTTACTTTATTATTCTATGTTCCAATTGTAAAAGGAGAACCAGTCACTCCTTATCACTCCGTGCCACTACTCCACTAAGGTAATAATCAGGCATGTACACATAAAGAAACATCAACCGAAATAAGGTTAAAAATTCACAAATACACATTTAATGTTGATTACAACTATCTTAGAATTAAGAGGCTAGGACGAGGCGAAAGGTTTTGAATTTAGGTTTTTAATAAGAACTGTGGCAGATACAATCGATGCATGCAAATTCAAACCTGAGATCTGTACAATAAGATCTATTTTTTAACTAATGTTAAATGCGATACAAATGTGAAGTATAGTTAATTGGTTTTGTTCGTCTCGCCTCTCCCGAGCCCCGTAGCCTATAGTTAGCTCACCACGGAAGCGACAAATCGGCAATAAAACCCCAAAATGCTTAAAAGCACCCAAAATCAATTCATTGTAGATCTAGATACATTTTACAGGTCTCGATTGAAGGAATTTAATTTTGTTAGCTGATATGACGAGAAAAATCAGTTATGTGCCAATATATTTTGATTAAAATTGCACCTCACTGCCGTGTATTTGATTTAAAATTATTATTTGACGTCTACACACTTACACAGTGAGCTACAAAGAAGTGCTACTCGATCATACAATACAAACGTTTACAACATGAACACATATAGACAATGCTCGATGTTTCGCAAACTTTAATAGATCAATGCGTAATTTACATTCGGACACTCCAGTTACTGGCCATGGTATATTCAGGGAATACCATACGATCAATTTTATCGTGCATCAAAAGCTAAGGAAAAATATTATATTTTTTGGAAAAAAAAAAGGTTTTCGAGAGCGGAGTGTCGTCTCGACTCCAAGCATTGTATGTCCTGTGTATTTACACTTCTTAAAATTACACTTAGCCAAAAACCTTAATCAAATAGTATTTATTTTGCGATAGAGTCAGATTGCGATAAAATACGATTATACAATCTAATTTATTATTAAAAAAATATTACATTTGGAACCCTTTAAACCAATTAACAACGTTTTTAAAAATAAACTTTAGCCGAACAAGTCAATTTTGGGACGGCAAAACGAAGAAATTCAGGCGGTCACAGAAGTTACAGGTGTCATTAGGTCATTCATAAATCGGGAGAAAACTACAAGTTGCAGTCACATCGCACGCCATTATACTTTAAAATTAATGTTTTGTGCTTGTCTGTAATCGTCCAGAAATGTGTAAAATGTTTCGTATATTAAAAATAATCAAATCATGTACTTGTAGAATTATCTGTTTCGCCAAACCTGTGCGTCGAGTATCAACAATATAAATAAATGGTCCCGACGAACTATCTTCAAAATAAAAAAATCAAAGAAAGTTATGGGTGTGCTAACTCGACGCACAAGATGTTTATTCTTAAAAATATAACAAAAAAGTTAATAATAATAAAGGAATTGTGATATAAATCACTGAAGATCGTAGAGGCACAGTGAAATAAAACATCCTTACAATTCTACAGCTGTTTACTTGTATTATCCTTACTCTAGAGGGAATTACTCCTACAACATAAAATTACATAAGCCGAGGCCGCCGCGTCGCGCCGCATCAAACAAAACTTAGCCACTCGGTGTTACATTAAGGGTTATACAGGGTGTAAAGGGTTAGCTTAGCAAATACTTAAATAGCGGAATCTACCCGTAACTATGATCAGCTATAGGTAAGTTTTTTTTCGCGGTATCGTCAAATTAAGTAGTTTTCCGGTCCGCTGTCGTCCGAGTTCAGGGTTTCAGTTTTAGTTGAGTTGTCCCTTACACTCCGTATATCACATGACAAACTTAAGGATACGATCAGTCCACCCGTCGCGTGCTTGTTTACGCCGCGTGCGATACAAATCTCGTACACCATGTGTTTAAAAAGCACGCGACGGTTTAAACTAAACAAGCTACCCAAGAAGTTAATTAAAACATGCTGTTACACAAAAAATACAGCTTTTTAAATTGCAAGTTTAAACTGATGATTTATTTATATCCTTAAGTCTCTCGAGTATCTTGTGCACTACACATACATTCACGGAAAAATTCTAAGCAATTAAGATTCATACATAACTTAAGGATGTAAATCTCGTGAGATTTTACATAAGTCAGCAAAACTGTCTACAACTAAGATCGTTCTAGAAAGAATCAATATTCAAATACATTAAAATTATCCAAGCAGGACTTACACTGACAGACGTCCATTAAACTTAATGGTACTTAAGTATCATACTGTCACGTCCTGTTTTGTTAACCTAAACATAGACAGCATTACATTTATGGAAGCTTTAAACTTAATGAACGTTTCTGCAACTTAGCGTTTGACAGACGGTAATTTCCGATTTTTAGCTTATATAAGAATCTTTACAAGGAATAAAAATCCTGCATTTCCAATTTTACGCTATCTTTATTGTTATGTTACATGCTTTGTATAGTCTATCTCTATTACACTGCGCGAACGGCTGAAATAGACTCAACGACATAACATGAAACATATTACGAAACACACGTAGGTAATAATAATTTGAGAAAGCCGATTAGAAAGTGACGTCACTTTCCTATAACGCCTTTTCGTTAAAGCTTACAAGGTGTTTCAAAATAATCCAATAAGAAGAAAATTCAATTCAATAGGGAAATGGTTGCAACTCTAGTACTCAGTTTGGCCGTTTATCATAATTTAAAGGAAAAGATTCAAACTTCTTGACATTAGAAAACTTAACACACTACTTGAATACTTGAAAAAGACCAGCACTTAAATATTTTTTAATTAAATTTCCTTTTAATGCAAATTAATGATAGGGACTACAACATAGTGTCAGTAGACTTCTTTTAGATATACCTACTTTATCTTTTTTTTATTGGGCATTTTTGAAACACGTTGTTTGTTGGGCAACTTGAAAATATTAAGCGAAAATTTGTGATGCAAATCAGCCCACTTAACGGAAACTTTCGCCAAGGAACATAGGTCGAAATAAGTAGAACATTTTCATATGGGTTCCTTAGAGAATTTTTTTTTAATAGATAAGTAATTGGTTTGCTCGTGACTACGACGTGGTCTAGGGAAAACTCATGGGAAGAATTAAACCCTAAAGTTTCATTAACTAATTTAACATCACTCCATATATTGAATGAACCCAAATATGTCTAATTAAACCCAGTTGCAGAAACGACCATTAACACTACTTCAAATATCAACCTGTCACTCTGTCTAGTTGACGTAAACAAGGACGGCTTTACATTTTAAGGGGCTGTAACAGTGGGCTAGTCCGCGTCCAAAATTTTCGCTCGTTTGAAGTAACGGGGCTAGCATAAAAGCGTGACATAATTTTGTCAAATCGTTAGTATTCTACCTGTTTCGCGCTAACACAATACAATAGAACGAGAGACGATACGTCAAAATTATGTCACAGAGCTTATGCTAGCTTGGCTGATTACTGTAGTAGTCTTTAGTTAGTCGCGACGCGGCGATAGGGCATAGTAGTCTAAGTTTAAAGTGGTGTAGCTTACATGACTATATATGTGTTTGCGGCCGGAGGGTCACCGCTCACGATGATATGAGCTGAAAGTAAAAGTCTATGGTCAATATTTCATCACAGATTATCTAATTTAGAAAGATTACCACAGCCGGTATCGGCTTTTGAATAATTGTCCACATTAAAATTCAATCCCATCAGTGCCTATCAGGAGATAATGACAAACCAAAACGTGATCTTAATATGATTTCTATGTGTTTTTTTTAACATTTCAACACCGTTATTATTCCCTCATTATAACCCTAAACTAAGCGAGGCTATGGGTGCTAGGTAACTGATATACTACTTATAATGCTTTTTTGTTGAAAATACATACAAATTATGTATTTTATGTACATACAAATTATGTATTTTCAACAAAAAAAGTATTTTTTGGTTCTTTTTTGGCGTGATAGGGGTGTTGACAGTGTTTGATTTTATGAATGATTGTATGTGAAACAAAAAATAATGCTAGAAATATTTAATATCCGAAAACAGCATTAAAATTGGTTTATAAATGAACAAGTTATTAGCATTTATATTATCGCAAGGACTAGCTATCTCGTTTTGTGGAGCTCTCCCCACTATCTCGTTTTTACCTACGCAAACAAATTGCGGTGACGTCACGTGCCAGTAAGTGCTTCTTTTTCGTTGTTTGACAGTTTCCCCCTCTACTGAAATTTAATAGCTTGTAACTTTTTTATTTCTCAATAGTTTTCAAAAATTATTTCGGTTTTGGATTTTGGATTCATATTGGATATTATAATTGTGTGTTAAAATATACTATAAGTGCTCGTCTTCTACGCTAAGCTAAGATAAGGTGTCAAAGAAAAATATAGAAAGCGCAAATTTTCCTTAAAATTAAGTTGTATTTCTACAATCCATCAAAACAACTTGACGGCCGGTTTGGTCGAGTGGGTAGTGAAGCCGGGTCCTGGGTTCGATTCCCGGTCGGAATAAATATTTGTGTGAAAAGGAAATGCTTATTCTCGGGTCATGGGTGTTAGTGTCTGTCTGTGTATGTTCCAAGTGACCCACAACCACAACATAAGGAAAAACTTTAGTGGGATTTTGAGTGTGTAGCGTTTCATTTCAAATGACAAGAGCACAAAAAAAGTTGATTAATGTTCAAACTTATAATACAAAGCAAGCAAAAAAAAAAAGAAAAATCAATCTACCTTGTCAACAAAGCGGGCGATTCCTTTCCACTTCATGTCAGATAACTTTATTATTCTCATAATATATTATTATTGTAATAATATATAACTATGTCCTTTTTATTATTAACTATAGGTATACTATGTAGACATCTACACTCCGCTCTTATCTCCTAACATCTTAAATACACTGCAACAAACAAAAAAAGAAAATTAAAATAAAATGAAAAAATCGCATAACATGCAATTGCACAGATATTACACAGGATTACTAGAGGAATTGTGCGAATCAAGTTGTTTTTTTTTAGTTTTCTTCGGTGTTAAAAACGACTTTTTTTAACATCAAAGAAAACTTTTTTAAAAGTTTTTTTTCAAATTGGGATTTCTTCCGCCCAAATTTTTCGTTACGGTACGATTAACGTAAAAAAAATGCATATACCAATGTTTACGTAAGCATATGGGTGTGAGAGCTTTGCTTACTGTTGCTGCAAAGAGGTAGGATTGTTGATAATGGATAAGGGCTCCCGTTTCCGCATTTAGGCTCTACGATGGCCCATTATGCGTAGGGGGATTAAATATTGTAATAAATCTGCTTACGTAATACTTGAACAGCCCCTTAAAAGGACTATACAACAAGTAAAAAGTGTTTTTATGGTAACAGTGTGTACTGACCGACTTGACTGTGGCCTTGATGAAGTCCTTCTTGTGCGCGAGGTCGAAGTCGGGGTAGTGGCTGTAGACCTGCTTGCAGACCGTCTTCATCGTGATCTGCTCCAGGTTAGCTCCCTCCAGGATTTGCTTCACGTACTTCTTGATTTCATCATCCTAAAGAACAAACGCAACGGTTGTATATTACTTTGTTTCTGTGGGAATTTGGGAAAATAATGTAGCCTATGTCACCCGCCGATAAGAGAGGTTTATAATTGTGAAAGAATTTTTGAAATCGGTGTAGTAGTTTTTGATTTTATTTGTAACAAACATACAAATCTTTCCTTTTTATAAAATCAGTGTTGATAAACAATTATAAAAGATAGATAATATAAACAGCTTTATTCACTCCAACAAAACAGAGAAATTGACATTATTACACCTTTGCGCGATTCTTGCACACCCACGTGTGCAAGATTTGTATCGCACGCGCCGTTAAGAAGTGCGCAACGGACCAACAATAACAAGCAGTGAAGAGAGAGAGTGCCACAAGTGAAGAGGGGCATTAACATTCAATCGATTGTGAGTAACTTCATTAAAACTCAGTTGCAAGACCGAACAATGTATAGGTATGTACAGCATACATACCTATACATTGCAAATTAATAATAACCTTGCAAAATAATTACAAAGTAAGATAAAAAATCGCGTTATGGTTTTGAAAATATAGCTATGGTTTAGTAAGGATTCGTTGAGTTAAAGTAACTCACAGTGGGCGGGCGCTGGGCCTTCTTATATTGTGGTCCGTTGGACTCGTCCCCCCTCTCTCCTCATCGGAGGAGGAGGCCTTCTTATTGTAATCGCATAATAATAATATAAGCCATTTATTTCCATTATTTAAAATACACACATTACATTCAATAATAATAATACAGTATTAATAGTAAATTAACTAACTTTAAACATTTAATTTTACAATTTAATTTATCTTATAAATTTAACAATTTATTGGAGTGTCCATCTTCGGACATCCATTGGTGGCCTAGAGAAGACAGACGTGCAGGAGGCAGGAGGGACATGGACAAGACTGGCGGCCGATAGAGTAAAATGGAGTGAGTTGGAGGAGGCCTTTGTCCGAATCGCATAATAGTTCCGAAAATATAGCTATTTTGGAACTACTTAGGCAACAACACCTCAGTTTGTTTTGAATCTGAGGCGTCGTCCTATGGTCTCATGCGGTGTGGTAGCTCTGTAAAGGGTCGTCTGGTTCACGACCACCCTCCTACCGAAGTCCGACGCCGAACAGCTTGCGGTGTTTCCTTAATTGGCATTTTTTGGGTTAACTCGCTCCATTGTCAACCTCATCTATGACCTTGGTCAAGATTGGGGTCAAGAGATAACATGTATTATAGTAATAAAAAAAGATTTTCGCTAAGTTACAGTAAACTCACAGTGGGCGGGCGCTTGGCCTTCTTATCCTGTGGTCCATCAGACTCGTCCCCACTCTCTTCCTCCTCATCACTCCCCTCCTCCTCATCTTCCTCGCTTCCAGACCCCGCCGACTCGTCGGAGGAGGAGGCCTTCTTACCCTTCTTAGCAGCCGCCCCTCGCGCCGCTGGTTTAGCGCCTTTCTTTTTGGCTGGGGATAATATGTTAAGTTAAATAGGCGGTAGGCAGAGACCACAAGCATATCCCAATAGGACAAAGGCTTGAGCTTATGTATATCTCGTACGAGTCAACTTGAGACCTAGGCTGATGACGTTACCTTCATTGTACGGTGTGCAAAATGATAAAATATTGAAAAACATATACAGGATTTAGGTAAATCTCTTTGAACCTCTCGGGTGCTAAATCAGTCTATGAAACTGAACAACTTTCCCCAAGGAACATAGGTCGAAATACGAATAAAAATTTTTGATCTCCCATACAAAATGCGCTATATGCTTAAGAAGTTTTTATGGGAACTCAAAATTATTATTTTTTTCGTATTTTGACCTATTATTGGGGGAAAGTTGTTCAGTTTCATGGACTGATTTAGCACCCGAGAGGTTGAAAGAGATTTATAAAGCCCTGTATAAAGAGATAGCATCTTTAATACGGATACGTGTCTCGACTCTGTTTCGATATTTTATCACACCGCACACCGTACACTGAAGATGGTGTGTCGTCGGCCCAGGTCTCAAGTTAACTCGTACGAGTAATATGTATGTAAATAGGTGGTCCAATCAAGCCAATCATGAAAGGAAAGGCACTTCTGAAAATCAACGCTACAGTTGAGATTTGAGATCGCATGGAATGATTATGTGACTTATTTTTTTCTGAGTTTGTGTGTTAAGTTATATTTTTGTAGTGTTTAGGTATATTTGTCTAGCGATGCCAATAAATGTATTTCTTTTGAAAGACGTGTTTTTTTCAGTTAAATTAAGGCCCTGAGCTAGATTGTGGTCAAGAGCGAACCCATTCTTAGTAAAACAAATAAAAAGTGTTAGGGATGACAAAAATCCAATGACAAGATTTCGCCTTTTTAAGTACCAGATAATAATCTGTGGACTCTACCAATACTGGAAAAACGCATATCACTCTTGGGAATCACTTTTGGGAAAAGGGACAATATATAAGTATTATTTTAAAAAAATTGTTATTTTGTGCATGCTGCGCTTTAGCGTTTGTTAATTTTTAGTGAGTGATGTGTAATAGCTAGGTGTGTGTACTGACCGGGCGGCGTGGGTGGTTTCCGCTTGACGGGCGTGGCCTTGGCGTTCTTGGCGGGCGCGGCCTTGCGACCCTTCGCCGGCGCCACTGCGCGGCCGCGCTTCGACTTCGGCTCCTACGAATAAATATGTTAATTGTTAAACCAGCTTTAAATAATTATTTCTTGTTCGTATCCTCTCAGCAAACCCTTTTATACCCATAACCGGATCTTTGATCCTTGGAAGTTAGGGAAAATTCTGCCTAATTTTTCGTTTTATAATAATAATACTGATAAATCCATTTTATTTCTTTAGTTCTGTGTATTCAATTTAACTTAAAAACATGATAATCAATCGGATATAAAATATAGCTAAGAACCATCTCGAATACGTCAGCTTTAAAACAAAAAAAAACCCGCATCAAAAACGGTCCATTCGTTTAGGAGCTAGAATGCCACAGACAGAAACACAGACATACTTATACACAGATACGCACGTCAAACTTATAATACCCCTCTTTTTTTGTAAGGGGTTAAAAATAGCTAAAATTTGAGGAAATACCAACCATATAAATGATAAGTACTTACATCAGACTCTTCTCCCTCGCTGGCGGATTCACTCTCTGATTTTTCACTTTCCTCTTCGCTTTCTGAGCGCGCTTTGCGACCGCGCCCGGGCTTGCTTGCAGCCTACGAGGTAAAAACGTTTTTATTACATACAACTCACAAAAGTTACGTACGCTACTCGCAGTTGAAAATCTACCAAAATCCTACCAGGAATTAGATCGCTTCGTGAAGCTTATGAATTCAACAGGAGGATTTTGAGCTTCAGATCGGAGCAGAGGTGGCTGGAATAAATAGCCACCGACCCACACGCATAATGGGCCATCTTAGAGCCTAAATGCGGAAATGGGAGCCCTTATCAACTATCTACCAAAATGTAGAAAATGCAAGATCGCGTGCGTGTTAGTACGTATTTATCATTACACGCACATCTTTCGAATAAGACTTCTTTCTATACTCTCAGTATAGGCTTCTAAATCAACACAAAGAAAATGGACCCTATTTGAATAAATGCAAACTTCTGCTCTTATATTTACATACATTTTAAATAAAAAACACAAACCTTATAACTAATAATAAAATAGTTTAAAATGCATATGAATACTGCAGTGAGCAAAGAGGCCTGGGCTCAGTTATAGACTAGCAACACTCATGTTCAGCCTTGATTGTACTGATTTATTATTTAAAAGCAATCTACTCTCATAAGTGTGACGTCTCATTGCGTATGTTAAGGCAGCAGGTCCCCTTAACAGGGTGACAGAAGTGAGATTCTCGAAGTTTCTTGTCTATTCTTCTCTGGGGAAAACTGCACCTTTGCAAATAGGCGTAGAGTCAGTAGAGTCAAAAGAACAAATATTATGTTGTATTCAAATCCTTTAATGTAACATCCTGAATTAACGAATATATTTGTATGTATTTAATGTTTTGACTTATTTTAAGTACACTCAGCGTCATATAGTTCGTAGCAGTCAAGATCACCAAATACTTGGAAACATTCAACATGGCCATTGTAATGGTTACTAATAAGGTTTCATTCTCATCTTCATAATATTTCCTTCTCGAGAATGAACTTTATTTCATTTCAGATAAAGTCCATTTTTCTTATGTGTTGCTAAATTTTTGGCTACTTGGATGCTATATATTTTTGAAGACTTTGGCTGCTTCATATTTATGAATACTTTAACTGGTAGGCAACCAGTGGCGTTGTGGCTGTAACGGTATTAACGTCTGGCTTGGATGTGGTCAAGTATTCGGCATTGTGTGTGTGTTCCGGTATATTTGAACACGGTGGATAGTCTGAACAATAAGATGACTTTGACAGTGTTTAAATAAATGATGACTTAAGTTGATCTTAATTATAATAATCTTCGCTGTCCTCTTCTATCTGATGCTGACTGTACCTAACATCTTGAATGTTCCATGAAATAAAGCTAATTTGAAAAATAACATACCCGTCCCTTCTTCCCTTTGGGCTTGCGTCCCCGCTTGCCCGGCTTGGCGGTGGAGCGACGTCGCGAGCCGGTTGACTTTCGCTTGCGGGTTCCTCCAGCGGCGCTCTCACCCGCTTCCATGTCGAAATCAGAGTCCGCGTCGTCCGATCCACTAGGGTTGAATGAACCCTAACACAAACAAACAATTTTCAATTGAATACATGGCTACGGCTACAGAGATTTATTTATTTAATATGGAAAACCAACAACCTTGGATACAAAGTTAATACAAAATAGCGCCAGAGGGCCTATTGCAGGTCTAACATATTTCACATAGATACACACATGACATATCCACTACCACTAGATGACTAGATTCTCTGAGTGAATTCACAAAGGTGGTTCACTACTAACTGTAGTGTCATATAGAATGTAATGGTTATATAAGTCGTATAGTTTTAATATGACATTGGGAATATCATGTAAAAATAGTTTTTAAATTTTAGAAATAAAAATTTGCGAAACTTTCGGGCGTGATTCTCCCATTGAAACTAAACAACTTTAGGCAAGGAACCCATAAAAAAATCTCGAAAATAAATTTCTTACTGAGGCAATCAGATGTTTGCTCAAGTTGCATGGAGATAAATCTTTTTTTTTCATTATAAAAAAATGATTATATTTATCCTTATGCTAGGTCCAGTCCATTCGGTTTACAAATTTTATTGGGAGACAGGAGCCAAAATTAGGATATACCTGTGGGTATGGTATAGTATAGGGTCATATATCGATTTATGTTCCTTCAGGAAAGTTATTTATTAGGCTGATTCACATTCCTTAGTTTTGGCAGATTAATTTGAAGTTTTATTTTTAAACGCTACACATTCGTAGGTCCACGCTAAGGTTTTAACTTGTGTCGTAGGTCCCTCGGAACAATACGGACACAAATACTCATGACCAACAATACGGACACAAATACTGTAGCGAAACATACAAGAACTGTATACTTATTTTAAGACCGTTTTTGTGTCCGCTTTAGATTTTAACACTCATTTAAAATTTTTGATTTGTCACTACACGATCTTTAAGACTTGGGTTTTAGAATATACACGGGCATAAAAAACCTCCTAGCTATATTCAAAATCCTGAACCAGTATCACTCAAAGAACACATTTATGAAAAAAAAAACAATTAAATATTTTTTTAATGGGAATAGTTCATTTTTTGCCTAAACGTAGACATTACTCCTACACCAGGCACGCGAGGGGTGCGGGTTGGTGTCTACGTTTAGGAAAAAAAAATTACGACCGAAAAAAATAAAAAATGTTCTGTGAGTGATACTGGTTCAGGATTTTAAATATATGTAAGTATAATGGCGTAACAAATAACATATCACAATGGCAGACCCTAACCTTTTTCGTAATTTAAAGACCTCCCATCTTGAGGACAAGAAATTAAAGTTTTACTCAGCCTTTTACACAATTGACTGCACCTATATTGCTGCACTATATTAAATAACACAATAATATGACTCCTGCGTCAATATTATTTTCTGTTATGACGAACTTACTATCAACATTCAATTATTGTTTTTAAACATTTATAACTGGTTCCTACTATAATTTTTGTAAGAATGCGTATATTTTTATATTGATAAAGGGTTTGCTCTTGACCACAATCTAGCCCAGGGTCGAAGATGTGGTCGAGAATGTAGGAAACTCACCCAGAAGATGCCTACTCACTCGAATTTTAGGCATTCTGGTTATATGAGCCCGGAAATTCAGACGCAGGCGGAGAATTTGCCATTCCCTAGCGGTGCGCAATATGAAAGTTGAAGATTAGCACTCACTCAGTTCGGATCTGAGGAATCTCAACCTAGCAGTGCATTTGTGGTATGCAATATTCCAACGAAAATTTCATTTCAATCGTGAAAACGGGTACAAATATATTAAATATATACATTTGTCTCCACCAATAAAAAAATCATTAAGTACTGGTGATGAGGTTTTGAACCAACATATGACGGCCGGTTTGGTCGAGTGGTAGTAACACTGCCTCTTGATCGGCAGGTTCTGGGTTCGATTCCCAGTTGGGGAAAATATTTGTGTAAAAAGTAGATGTTTGTTCTCGGGTCGTGGCTGTTCGTGACTGTCTTTATGTGTGTTCCACGCTACCCACAACACAAGAGAAAACCCTAGTGTGGGCCTTTGAGTGTGGAGCATTTATACTTATTTTAGGAACATGGGAACATGCATACATGTTTCTACAGTTTCCTACAGGGACCATGGCGGCTAGTTTGGTCGAGTGGTAGTGGCACTGCCTCTTCATCGACGGATCCTGGGTTCAATTCCTAGTAGACAAATATTTGCGCTAAAAAACAAATGTTTGTTCTCGAGTCATGGGTGTTCGTGCCTGTGCCTTTATAAATGTTCTAAGGGACCAACAACACAAGTTATTAGTTTATTAAAAATGGAGTGAAATTTCAATCTATGGAGAGGACGCCCGTCAGCTACAGGCGGGTGATCAGTCCACTTATTTAAGACCATTTCACACAATTCGTTACAACAGCGCATGAGTTTTACCTCTGCACTGACAGTTCCACCTCTTTGAACCTCTCAGAAGTTTTAGCGAACCCTTTTATCTCCTTTATGCTACTCCCTTGTATGTGTTGCCTATTGTCTCACATCTTACCAGCGCGTACGGTCGGCCAAATAATTATTGGTTTAATACTTTTGACAACACTTCTCATGTAGCCAAAATATCGCTAAGGTTGAGCAGTATGTAACAATGAAAGAGATGCACATGATATGCTTGACATCAGCTATCATTGATCTTGTTCTGGTCTTTACGAATACTTTTTGTTTTTCTTCTATAAACAATGATCATAGATCTAACAACACTATGGCGAATGCTACACGCTCGATATTTATCGTGATATTTGGATCGTAATCCAGGATCACGATATTTATCGAGTGTGTAGTATAGCATCGTAGACAGAGAAAAGGTATAGACTGCTGGATATCTTCTGTTTCGGTCGCACAGATAAGGACAAAACTATATCAATTGCACGTGAAAAAAAGAGACAATGCTGGGCATTTTTTGTCCCTTAGCGCGTGTCGGTTTTTTCAAGGCCAGCACTTTACTGTTTACTAGGTGCACAGTTAATTCGTACGGGTTATAGGACATTAAAACGCAGTACTACGGCCGACTACGGCAGTACTAATATTTTCTGTCCCTTTCGGTGGCACGCTCGGCCGCAGTCTATACCTTTTCTCTGTCTACGTATAGCATATCACGTATCTTGATACGGATTTTTAGAAATCCAAAAATCCATGATCTGTATCAAGTATCGTCGATAAATATCGAGCGTCTAGTCTCTAATCGACATTTATCGCGTCAGTATTCATTCTGTCATTCTGTAGTCAGCTCCAGCAGATGTTCAAAGCGAGCATCGGGCATGCGAAAATAATTTTCATAGTTATCAATTTCTTGGTATTCCCGAATCTGATTTAATAAATGCAGATTTGTATATTTTTCTCTATCTTGAAACCAATATTTCGCCCGCTTTATAAGTCTTTTCAATGCTATCGCTAATATAATAGCAACGCAAGCTTTATTAATATTGTCACTCATAGCTTTATTTATTGTAATACGAGTGTACTCAATGAAATTTACCGTCGTACTGACGCGATTCGTATCGTATGTGTAGTATACCAAAATATTACTAGATAAATATCGCGATAAATATCGAGCGTGTAGCATTCGCCTATGGAAAAGTGTAAAAGCTATTTGCTTAAGGCGGTTGCTGAGGTGTCATTTTCATACAACACGTTTCACCAATACACGCCGGACTGAAAGTATATCAGATTCTCCAAACTTCTTTGAAAAATTGTTTAAAAAATCTAGTTTTCGGCAACCGAATAAAATTATTAATAAATCAAACCATTTTTAAATTATAAGTCTCTGAAATTATTAAAATTTTTGCCTAGCTTCTGTTTGTGTGCGTTACATTTACACAAATTGACAGATAAATAGATAGGAAATGTTTCCCGCCATACATAAACTGGCCGTTCTGAGACGTGATACTGTTTAACTTGGTTTCATAAAAATTAATGTAAAATGAGTTAAATATCGCGTTATTTTAATTAAATTTAAATTTAAGGTAACATATTTATACAAAAAATACTTAGAAACGCTTATACTTATTTATTTTCATTTTTTTTTACAAGGCTTTATCCGAAATGTATAGTTTTCAAACGCATTTTGATTAATGTCACAGATTATGAAATGTGTCAAGTTGTCATTGTTTGTTATGATTATGATTTTTGTAGATTTTGTATTTCCTCTAATTTGAGAATGGTACAAATGGTTGTTCATAAGAACGTCCGATTGCCATTAAATTGAAATAAGCAAATCACCTAACAGTTTACGCGTGACCGAGGCGGAATCCCAAGCTGTCTCGAACTATATTTTTCCTAAAACATGAACCAAAAAATGCGTCGTAAGTATTTGTAAGCCGTAGTAGGTAGGTATGTTATGTGAAAATTCTAGTAACAATAATCTACAACAAGTTTTCATTTTGTTTTATTGTAGCCGTAGAAAGGGTCCCGTTCTGTTTTCCCACTAAACTGAAAAGCTTTCCCCAGGGATCAGGTCAAAATTTGAAAACAATAGTTTGCCTCTCCATTCAACTCGAGTTATCAGCTGATTTACCTACTTAGTAGGTATGAAAATTTAAGAAGTCGAATTTATTTTGAGAATTTCAAATAGGTTCTTTGAGGAAAGTTTTCAGTTTTAAAGAAAATTAGCCTCTAAACTCTAAAGGTTCGTTTACTTATCAAAGTCGCCTTATAAAAAGAAACGCCTTATAAAGAGAAACAATAGCCCCCCGCTTTTGAGTGTTTTTAATATGCTCATTATTTTAAAAACTTCATTTTTGCAATCAATGAGCATTGGACAGGCTCATTCTTTGCCTTTTTCTAGAGTAAGTACCTAAGTAAGAAATAATTTCATTACAGATACAGGGTCAACTCAGAACATCGGGAAGGGGGCATTGGGACAAGACTAATTTTTACAAAACATGCATGCTGCCAAAAGAATGCCTTCCAATCTGTAATGCAGAAATCCACCGTCTTATAAAGGGCCCAACAAGTAGAAAACGAGAAAAAAATAATATCAGCCCATCATAGTTTTGGAAAATAAAATGTTGATTTAAAAAACTTCTAAACGAGTCTCTAATTTTTTTTGTACAACCTGGTATGATTAGTTATTAATTCAAATCCTTAGAAACACCAGCCAAGTTTGCAACACACTTGACTTTACCTACACGATAAGAAAAAGAATTCAAATCCCTAATTCCCGACTAATATTACAAATGCGAAAGCAACTCTGTGTGTCTGTCTGTCTCTCAGTTATGCTTTCACGCCTAAAGTACTAAACCGATTACAGAGATAGATTAGACCTTGGGAAAGGACATAGCTACGATTTATACCATAGCTGGGCAACCTGTAGACCATGCGCGCGGAGCCGTAGGCGGAAAGCTAGTTATTTATAATTTAATACGATGTATCAGGCTCATTATGACATTTTTCTTAAAATATCCTTTCTCAAAATGTTCTTTTCGCGTAATGTCCTTTTCGAAAAAACTTACTTATGTACAAGCTTTGGCTTACTAGGTTATTTTAATTTTTGATTGTTTTTTCAATTTGGAATCCATGATATTTTTATTAATATGTTTTTATAGACATACACTGTAGAGCTTTTACAAAGTATAAGTGTAATATATGATCACAGATATGGGTATATTAACTAATATCTGTACATAGCTGTTTTGTAAGCAAGTATCCGCAATTGTATTTCTCAGTAAGTGAACTATGCAATTTCTTTCGAAAAATAAATTTCTTAAACCATAGATCATGATTGGCTCCAAATAACCATTTTTCCCGGAAACTTAAAGAAGGTATTGTTATCTACTTTAGCGCTACGCAATGTACAGAATGCGATATAGGTTTTTGGATGTTTATGATTTACGCTATTATTATAATTTTTTAATATAAAATAGACCATAATTCAATAAATAATTTAATTTTAAAGCAGGAAACCTTTAAAATAAGCATTTCAAAAGGAACGGAACGAGGCAAAAACTTGGGTCATTGACTTGGGTCGTGGGTAACTTTTATGTGAAACGCTGGCAAGTTTTATGCCTTCCTGAAATCACACTGACTGAGACCTGCTTTAGCATTAAATATGTCTTCCAAAACGATTCATGAAAATGTATGGGACGGCTTCGCACAAACTGAAACCCTGATTCAAGCTGTCATTCTGAACAATTTTATAGCGGAATTTTCCACGCGTTTCTCTGGTTACACTGATTGTGACACCAGATTTCACTCGTTTCTTGTGGCAACACTGGTTTTTACACAAAGATAACTTTTACAAAAGATAAGTTTTTCCATACCACACTAGACATCGCATCGATTATCGATAAAACACAACAGAATGTTTTTTAAACGATTTTTAGCTTGCCTTGTTATATAGTAATTGAAATTTTACCCCTTCCTTTTGACGGATTGATCTAAAATTTTGTAGGTACGCACCTTTAGTTTGGATGATTATATAGTTTAATACATTCGGTATCATTGTAAACCAATATGGCTGCCAACAATTTTTTTTATTTTATTAATTCCATAGATTGATGAAGGAGAGTGGTGTAATGACAGGTACGTAGCACATACCGAATTATTTTTTAACTTTGAATACATTGTCTACACCATTTAAATATTTATTTTCACCAAAATAAATTAACTTAACAAATTTTTTCACCCTTTTTTTTTCGTAATGATAAGCTAAATATTCAAAGTCAAACTATTATGTAACTCCGTTTCCAGTAGTGAACTACTAGCAAAAAATTTCAAGGGGATTACGACATTAAGATCCGTGTTGTTAAGTTCTTCCGTTCTGATAAGTATTTGGCTGGTGCTGATATTTGCTATATTTTTTTTTAATAATAAACCTTTGCGAAAAATATAATCTGTTGTAACATTAATTATTAAAGAAAACAAACTTCATTGTGAAGAAAATCAATTTAAGGAAACAAATTCTGCGAAGAAAATCAATTTAAGGGGCTCGTTGTTCTATAAAACGAAATAACAGAGAAATAGTGTAATCCTTCCTTCCATCAAAACGGTGTCTATACGTAACAATGTGTACCTATTAAAAATACCCAATCAGAAAAAAAGGTTCTGAAGAATGTCCTAAGATAAGTCAACTGACACAATTTTTAAGTTCCTGGGCTAAATTTTATTTAAAAGCAATGTACCTACTTGATTAATTTTTATACTTTAAATTTAAGCGCAAGGCTGTCATGTTTACTAATGTCAAGTGAATCTATGACATTAATGGATGACTAACCGCGCAACTGATTCCTAGATTTGCGATCTTATCTTACTTTTGAATTTAATTTTGGATTTCTTTTTATTGGGTTATTTTGAAACACTTGCCGACGTAACGTAGTATGTCGTTTTGATTGGTGTTCCACCAAATATGGTGGACAGGCTGTATGTTGTCTTTTTATTCTGATAAAAAATATTATCTCTCATTTATTCTGAAAAAAATAACTACATTTCTTTGCCATTTTTTTTGACCTGACTAATAAAGTAAAACCACAAATTAAGAATCATTTGTAACTGTTATGATGTTTATTGTAGAGACGATATAACACGATGTATATCCATTGGCTGTAAAATTTCTGCCCTTAATTTCATCAAGTGGATTTTATGGGACTTTAACGAACTTATAGACTTCGAATTTAAGAGGGTTATTAGTCGACAATTGTTAAAATACCCTGACTCATTCAAACCGAAAAATAGATACTCTAATCCGCTACCAGTTCAGATAATACCGTTATAAAATAGCATAGTCAGAAAAGCACAACTTTGAATATTTTACTTATTAATACGAAACCACATTCGAATGTGTTACATCGATACTCGATACTCGATCTCTTCTGCGTTGGTACTAACGGGGAAAGGGTCTTCGACGCGGTGACACTCGTGTAACAGCCAGGATAACAAAAAAACGAGTGAAATCTAGTGTAACAATCAATATAACGTGAAATGAGTGGAAAATTCCACTGAAAAGTTCAGAATGATAGTCTGAATCAGGGTTTCAATTTTTGCAAAGCCATCCCTTAACACGAAACGTTTTGATAGAAATATTTTATGCTTAAGCTGGTCGCTGTTGGTATGCTTTCAGGGAGGCATAAACTTGACAGTATTTTCTTTTACAAAAATTATGTCCGTCATTTTGAATTGTAATTTACCTATAGCAACATTTATGTAAAAACGTATGTCCGTCATCTTGGGTTTCAAAGTGGATGTCCCATATCAATATTAAAAAAAAAAATCTTGAAAAAATTCGGCTACCTTGCATTTTTGGGGCCCTATGTAAAGCTCGACCTTTGTCCTCGCTTTATAGGCAGCTTGACTTAGCCTGTGGCCTAACCTCCCCGTGAGACGTAATTCCCGTGAGACCCCACCTAGACTATAATATGTGAGTCATTTTTAACAAAAAGACATTTTACGAATAAGATATTTTACGAATATAACATTTTGCGAAATGTACAATATGAGCTTGGACTTTTTAAATTTTCAACACCATGACGCAATCCTGATTTCCTACCTAGATATATAGGTGCCTACTAACAATCCGCTTCGGCTTCGAAAAGGTATTGCTGAGTAAAGCACAAAAACAGTCACCTATCATAGTCAACTTTTAGAATGGGGTACCTAACCTTAGAATAGAATAGAATAGAAAAAATCTTTATTTTATACATTCAGGATGTCACTTAAAACAAGTCAAGATTACAATGAAATACATACAAACATACATTAAACGATTTAAATACATACATACGCATTCGTACCTCTGATCCTACTGACTCTACGCCTATTCGCAAAGGTGCAGTCTTCCTCAGAGAAGAACAGGCAAGAAACTCTGAGGTTGCTCTTTTAAATCGCATTACAAATTTTCTTATTTACTCATTTTAACTAAATCTGAAATAACTCTAGAGCTGAGCAGATCATTCCCATGGCTGCCTGTCTAATAGATAATCAGAAATTTAATACTGCTTTCAAATACGATTGCATTTATTTTTGAGTGTTCTGAAGCACAAAAACGGTCACCCATCACGCTTAAATTCTTCAGAAGATTGCCTAACCTCATTGACCGCATTCAGATTGTAAATGAACTGAATTTTATGTGCTCAAGAATTGAAAAGCGGCTTTTGAGAACTGAGCGTAAAAACACGCTGAAAATGATAGTGATAAGTGACCAATATGCTAGAGAAGTTATGAACTCAAAATTTTGATTCGTATTTAGATTCCTAATAATCTGACAGATAAAACGCCTCCTACCAGTAAATTGACAGATAAATACGCAAGAATTTATGAATGAAACTCTCAATTCGAACGTCTATGTGTGCGTAATAAACTTTTATTGCACGTTTTCGCAATACATGAGAAAATAAAACATTAAAATAAACTGAATCCTTACTATAACAGTCAAAGATAGATACAGGCTTTCGGCAATTTCAAAACATTATGCAAAACTTGTCTTAATTATGAAATAATCGACAAAATCATGACGAAATTACCAATTCTAAAAACAGCGCCATCTAGTGGGACTTTTTCAATTTTGATTTCTCAGCAACCGCCTTAATGTCAAAATTCAAACTAGGAATACGAGGCAAAGTGTTGACAATGTCACTCTAAGGAATGACAAAAAAAGCATTGGTAAACAGTCAAAATATTATGCAAGCGAAAATCAACCTTGTTATTTTATAGTGTACTAGGGGAAATTGATCCTTAAGGTGGTAAACCAATTTTTTGGCCAACTGTACATTGGACACTCAGTCAAGAAGTGTAGACTTGTTTACTCCTTGTCGCATTCTGGGCAGGTGGGATCACTTTTTAAGTGACGTAATTTAATAAATAGATACACTAGACTTACATCCGAGTCTTCGCTGCCGGAGTGTTTGGGTTTGGGGCCCTTCACTTTAGTTTCAGGATCGGTCTCGTACTCATCATCTGAGTAGCCACGGCGGTGTACCTATAACAAAAACATCGTTAAAAATACATAATACAACAAAATTCTTTGTTTAACATAACTTTGTTAAGTATGTATTATGAGGTGTATATGTATGTCTGTGTATCTGTATGTATTTGACGGCGGACCGCCGGGGCCGGCCGCCGGGCCCGGGCCTGTCGCTGGGCGGGGGCTGCGCGCGCGCCGCCACGCCCCGAGTTGTATATGTATGTCTGTGTATCTGTATGTATTACCTTGACGGCGGCGGACCGCCGGGGCCGGCCGCCGGGCCCGGGCCTGTCGCTGGGCGGGGGCTGCGCGCGCGCCGCCACGCCCCGAGTTGTATATGTATGTCTGTGTATCTGTATGTATTACCTTGACGGCGGCGGACCGCCGGGGCCGGCCGCCGGGCCCGGGCCTGTCGCTGGGCGGGGGCTGCGCGCGCGCCGCCACGCCCCGAGTTGTATATGTATGTCTGTGTATCTGTATGTATTACCTTGACGGCGGCGGACCGCCGGGGCCGGCCGCCGGGCCCGGGCCTGTCGCTGGGCGGGGGCTGCGCGCGCGCCGCCACGCCCCGAGTTGTATATGTATGTCTGTGTATCTGTATGTATTACCTTGACGGCGGCGGACCGCCGGGGCCGGCCGCCGGGCCCGGGCCTGTCGCTGGGCGGGGGCTGCGCGCGCGCCGCCACGCCCCGAGTTGTATATGTATGTCTGTGTATCTGTATGTATTACCTTGACGGCGGCGGACCGCCGGGGCCGGCCGCCGGGCCCGGGCCTGTCGCTGGGCGGGGGCTGCGCGCGCGCCGCCACGCCCCGAGTTGTATATGTATGTCTGTGTATCTGTATGTATTACCTTGACGGCGGCGGACCGCCGGGGCCGGCCGCCGGGCCCGGGCCTGTCGCTGGGCGGGGGCTGCGCGCGCGCCGCCACGCCCCGCGCGTGCACCGAGTTGGCGGCCGGCTGCTGCAGGAACCCTACTATCCGGGTCGCCAAGTCCGTCGGGGAACCTAAACACACGAAGTAACATACTTTTTAATAATAGTGATATTAAATAAATAAAATAAATAAATAAAATTGTTTATTTAGTAAAAAGTTCATACATAGGTAAAAATAATGCTGTTAACTTAAATTGCTATAGTGCTAACTATACTAATAATATGCCCGAACTAGGTATGAAAAACCTGTATCTCGGGCTTCTTAATATTAAATACATGCAGTATTGTACGCAAGTTTTTACAATTGGACACAAGGACCTCAACCAACCCAAGTGATGCCCAATTGGCTAAGCTAAGGCCCGTGGACATCATCATTTTACCCGTAGCAACGTTTTTGGTCAAATTAGTTTTTCGTCAAACCCTTGTTTCGTCAACGTTCGTCAAGTACACTTGTGTACACCCAACTACAAAAATCGATAAACAAAGTACACTTCATACAAGAATAACGTTTTTATTTTTCTTGTCAAACAAAATATGTTGTTCATATTCATAAAATTAACAAACTTTTATTTATTTTTCAGCAGTTACATTACATTACATACGCTCACGTCTGTAATAACTCAGGGAGTAGGCAGAGCATCAGAGGTTCAAAACCACTTAATGCCACATACTTTCTAAGGGTTATAGATGATGAAACATTGTGTAAGAGGTTGTCAGCCTTTCGACCATAATACAGCAAAACTGACTTTTACAGTATGACTGGAAAGAGTTGGCAGCTCGTACAATCTAAGTCTTTCTTTTACTCCCATTCCAGCGTGTAAGAAATTTTTCAGTAGTTATTTTTCCCTTCATCAAATTTTCTATAATTTTATGAATTTTTACTTCTTTTACAAGTTCTCACAGTGTTCCCAAATCCCTTCGGACCCGAAATTTTTAGGTGATCCCGTAGATCGACGTAGTTACGTGTGTAGAACAAATGTCTTTTACAAACCACCTACCAATTATCAATAGTTTCCATGAAAAATAGTATATTGTGCAACTCGGGAATAAAAGACTGATTTTAAGCGAGGGCCAAAGCTTACGCTCGTGATCCAATAATTTAGAATCCTTCATTTGCTCGTGATCCATAGCCCTCGATGAAAATCCGTTTTATTCAAGAGTTGCACATTATATTTTATACCATGACCTTGAGAAAAAGAAAGATTTAAGCGGAAAATAAACATTTAATCAAAAAAAAAGGAATGTTACATAAATGAAAATGTACAGAGGCCAGCGCATCAGGTTACCCCATTTTCATCTTATCGCAACGGCACAGAGTGCACGCTTGTGGTAACCTGATGTGCGGCCCTCTGTACATTCAAAGAACAATTTTCTTGTTGTTGTCGATAGGGTAATCAATCTGTGACGAGATATTTATTTCTTGTTGACGTATTACTAATTAATGACAGCAAACACACATTTTTATTTTAATGTTTTAAATCTATCGAAAATGTTGACCATTCAAATATTGAAGAGTTATCTGCGCAAGGAGTTTGAATTTTGAATATTCTTTGCGATGGAGGTCGTATGTCTATACATTGGAGTGTTCGAAATTTAAACACCAAAATTGACAAAAAAGTGCTCTTTTTTTACTTATTTTGCGGGAGCAAAAGAATCTTTTTAGGGTTTAAAATTCAAATATCAAAACTGACTAAAAGAGCTCTTTATCCCCAATTTTCAGTGAAAAAGAAGCTTTCTAGAGGGGGAATGGTATAAAAATGTTTTTTTCGCTGTTTAGAGGGCATTGTAAAATTAAAAAATGTTTTTTCTTTTATAATTAAAATCTTAATGCAGGTTGATTTATTGTATGATTACTAATAGAGTCCTTCATTTCATAAGCTATATAACAAGTGTCTGTATATACCTTATGCGAAGAAATAACGTAAAAGCCGTTTTTTAGTTTTCATTTTTTTAAAGAGATTTGCACTGTTTGCGCATTTAGTTTTTTATAACAACACTCAATTATGATATCTATCTACGGAAAAAAAAC
The DNA here is from genome assembly GCA_949987775.1 of Aproaerema taeniolella. Lineage (NCBI taxonomy): Eukaryota > Metazoa > Arthropoda > Insecta > Lepidoptera > Gelechiidae > Aproaerema > Aproaerema taeniolella. The sequence goes on from OX465264.1 coordinate 6,705,332, forward strand.
CACAACTGTAACTCATGTCTAATGTCTGTATCTCGTCAATGTATTAGTTCGAAATATATACCCTCTATCAAGCAAGACTCAGTTATTTTCTCCACGCTTGTCTTCGCTAAAAACTTAGCTAAATTAATAAAATCACGCGTAGTTACTTGGGTTTTATATGAAGCAAACTCTTACAACGCCATCTATCGAAGTTCACTGCAATTTTCTCCTCACTCACCTTTCTTATCGAGGTCGAGCATCTCGCACATGGTGCGTAGTTGTTTAGGCTCCATCTTGGCTGTCTCTTCCAACTTGGCTTTGTATTCTGACGATCCAATCGCCCACTCGTAGCCTCGGAACTTCTTGATGTTACGTTTCACGTTCCGGTCTAAGCAGAGTTGCTGAAAAAGAAGTAAGTTCGATATAGTTATTGAAATGAAACTCACAAAAAATTTTAGGGAAAGGGAAATTTTCGGCTCGAATGTTCACGCGGGTAACCATTTAAATAATACTAAATGAAAAGAATCTGTGACAAGATAGTTTTCATCGAGGGTTAGGATAATATGGACTTCTTTACTATTCTTTAACATACTCCAAATAAGAAACAGGAAAAAATGAGAATGGCATTTTGCTGTGGGGTAATGCTGCCGACATTAATAAGATATTTGTCCTGCAGAAAAGGGCTGTTCGCGCGATTTATCAATTGAGACCTAGAATGTCTCTTAGAAATAGATTTAAGGAAATAGATATTTTGACATTTGCGTCCCAGTATATATTTAATAATCTTTTGTATGTAAAGAAAAATGAACAATTGTTTAAGAAAAATTGTGATAGGCACAATGTAAACACTAGAAGCAAACATAACTTGGATATACTAGACAGCCGTCTCTACAAAGTAACAAACTCTTTTATGGGTCAATGTATACGCTTCTACAATAAGATTCCCATGTGTATTCAAAACCTACCTTTAGAAAAATTTAAGACGATAATTAAACAAAAACTTTGTAAAAAGGGCTATTATAGAATTTCGGATTATCTGTTAGACAAGCAACCATGGGAATAAATTGCTCAGCTCCAGAGTTATTCAGATATTAAGTCAATTAAAATTAACAGTAAGAAAATTTATATGATTGACTTAAAAAGAGCGACCCTCGGAGTTTCTTGCCTATTCTTCTCCCGAGGAAGACTGCACCTTTGCGAATAGGCGCAAAGCCAAAAGTGCTAATGTAATTCATAATATTGACGTGTTCAAGTATCATTTTATATGTTCAATGAAATAAACACTTTTGACTTTGACTTTGACTTTGAATGGCTGATTTGTCATGTTCGAAATCTATCTACTATATAAAAATAAGTCGGGTTTTCCTTCCTGACGCTATAACTCCAGAACGCACGAACCGATTTCCACGGTTTTGCATTCGTTGGAAAGGTCTCGGGCTCCGTGAGGTTTATAGGATACTTTTTATTTTTTTAAAAATTAGGACGCGGGCGGAGCCACGGGCGGAAAGCTAGTCGTAATATAATTAATGTTGTTGCACTATGCGGCCCCTTTGACAGATCCTTTTCGCGCGTATGATGTGTTTTTGGATTGTAATAATTAAATCTTAACTTATCTATACTAATATTATAAAGAGGAAAGATTTGTACCTATTTTTGTATGTTTGTATGTTTGTAATGAATAGGCTCAAAAAGTACTGGGCCGATTTCAAAAATTCTTTCACCATTAGGATGCTACATTATCCCTAAGTAACATAGGCTACATAATTTTTCCGAATTCTCACGGGAACGAAGTCCCGAGCGGGATGCTAGTGTAATATATAAAACAAAGTCGGTTTTGTTCGAACACTTATAACTCCAGAACGGATATCCGATTTGCATGGTCTTTGATTTGTAGTATTTGTCTCGTCCCGAATAACAGAATAACCATTAAAAACATTTGAAAATTGATGAAAAGATTCCCACGGGAACGTAGTCCCGGGCAATGTCGAATAAAAATGACTGTACAACAGGTAAAAGGTGTATTTAACGTAACACTTCACTTACCCCGTACAGGTACTGATGCAGTATCTTCTGGTCCTGGGTCTTGAACCGCGAGAGAGACACCTCGACGCTGCTGATGTGTCCGAGCGGCGTGCCCTTGCCGGCCGGCAGCGGCACTGGCGGCTCTGTGGGCTACGAACAAACAAACAAACGCTATATGAGGTAGGGTGATTTCAATTCAATTCATTTAAGAAACTTAAGGAGTGATTCTAGAACCCATTATAATATGATTTTTCTCTAAGGACACGATATGAAATTTTCAAAAAAATACTTTTTTTTCGCAAAATAGCTGCATAAGGTAAAATACCAATCGATTGGGGACACTTAAAGCGACTCAGACTCTGATCTACACTTAAGTAGCAGGCGTCTGTCATTTTGATAGAGAAAGAGACATATCAATACTTGTAGGAGACTCAAGTCTTGATCTTTAATTAAGTATTTATTGTCTCTTTCTTTCACTATCAAAATGTCAAAGACGACTGCTTATTAAGTATAGATCAGAGTCTAAGTCGCGTTCTGTAATACGGACCTTAAATATACAAACATAAAAATACCGAAATGGCAGAACAATGAAGTTGTACGGAAGCGACTTTTTTTATATATTTCGACTTGTGTTCCTTATAGGGAAAGGTAAGTATGTGTATATTTATTTTTTATTGTATACGAGCATAAAATCTTCCGTTTCGTGAGATGAATCCTTAATTTTAAAATTATGGTCTGGTGGAAGAAACACCGGTGTAAATTAAAAATCATAGGTAACAGGGACGCGTGACAATCTTGTCGTATCACATTCCACCCTCTAGTTCTATCGCATAGCGTCAGTACGAAACAGGCAGAATGAAATCGACATAACAAAATTATCAAATGCGTCCATGCTAGCTGGATTAGGTTAGCCTATCCTTGAGTAAAGGGCCGTCTGATTTGCTTGCTGTGTTCCGTTGGTGCGTTGGAGTACCAGTACCTTAATGGCGTTTTCTGGGTTAACTCGTCGACCTCATCTATGACCTCGATCAAGATAAAAGTCAAGAGTTAACCCATCCTTATTATTATAACCGCGATAGTTTGTATGGAAGTATTGACGTTTTCACGCTCAAACGGCTGGACCAATTTTGATAAAATTTGGTATGGAGGTAGCTGACACCCTGGATTAATAAATAGGCTAGGTAACTTTCCTAAATTCCCACGAGAACGAAGTCCCGGGCGGCAAGCTAGTCTCATATAAAAAATGTAAAAAAATATGTGCCAGCCCAATTCAGCCATACATACCTCTCTCTTGGGCTTGGGTTTGGGCGCCGCCTCCTCCTCCTCCTCTTCTTCTTCCTCCTCCTCCTCGTCTCCTCCTTCTTCCTCCTCATCCTCGTCGTCTTCACCAGACTTGGCTTTCTTTGCTGGTTTCTTTACCCTGTTTTACAATCGTACAAATCCTTTTAGAATCACTTTTCCGACCTATGATGAATAGGTTCCCTAAACTAGCCAATTGTAACCGCATTTTAGCACACACAGTTGTTTTATACATATATGCATGAGGAGTTTACCTATAAGTAATTGTTGCACTAGTCAATGTGTTTTGTTTTAATATAAATTTTGTAAATTTGTGTAAGCAATTGTTGGTGAACCTAAATAAATAAAATAATAAAGTATTTGACATCAGCTACAATTCTTGCTTAAACCTTTGCTTGCACGCTTCTTAAACACCCGTGTGTTCAAGATTTGTATTGCACGCGCCGCCGCGCCTTAAACACGCTCGGGACGGGTTAATACCCACCAGCTTATGCATTTTTGTAACTATACAGAGTGCAGAGGAACAGCTTAGCAAATATTTAAATGGTAGAATCTACCAATAACTATGAGCGACTGCAAGTCGGTTTTTTTTCTCCGGAAACATAAAGTTAAGGAGATTTTGTTATTTAACTATTTTGGCGCTACGCAATAACCGCGGCAGATTCTTCGCGCCCGCCGCGCCACTATCAGAATGCGATATACGTTGCTGGTTTTCATGATTATTTTGATTTAAAAGTGGAGTGTATTCGATTTCAATTCGAAATCGAATTGAGTTAGGAGTTTATTCGAAACAACTTCATTTGGTAGCAGAAATATTTTTTGAACATTGGCGGAAAATTCTCCGGGAAAATCATTCAGAATTATGGTCTGAATTCGGTGTTCCGGTTTTTGTTAAGCTATTCCTTACACCCTTAAGGGGGCGTCCATTAATTGCGTGAGGCGTTTTGGGGGGGAGGGGGGGTAGGGCCGGATCTCACTCAATCTCACGTGGGGGAGAGGGGGGGGGTCTCTACAAATATCACGTAATATTTTCCCCAAAAAAAAAAAACCTAGGGTTAAATTGCGGGAAAGCTAAGTTAGACCAACTAAACCATGTTGTTGCGGTAGCCACTCTTAAGACTACTCATGAGTTCCCGTGGGCTGAATTAGAAAAATCTTTTTTTTTTTATTTAAGTTGGTAAATCATAGCTGTTTTTCATTGTTCGATTATTAAAAGTTTAAAAATAAGTAGGCAAATTATGTAAGTTTTCTAAATATATTACCAATTAACGTATTTACACTAAAACTAAGCATTTTCATAAAACTCACGTGAAATAAAGGGGGGAAGGGGGGTGTCGAGCCAAATCTCACGACATCTCACCAAAGGGGTTGGAGGGGTCGAAAAATCGCCAAAAACACCTCACGTAATTAATGGACACCCCGTAACACATTTTGTGACTAATTTTAATAGCCTAGTACACTCAAGAACACGTCAAGCTTGACACTTTGGACCGGCCCTGCATTGTATGGCGCGCAGTATAAATCAGAGCTCAGCTTAAACTGGTACTGTAAAGCGTGACCTGCTCTTGACTGTACAAACTCACTTTTTTTCCTTGGGTTTCTTCTCGTTCTCTTCGTCCCCCTCTTCTCCCTCCTCATCCTCCTCCTCCTCTTCGTCCTCATCTTCTTCTTCTTCTTCGGTATCCTGAGAACGAATAATAAGAAACGTAATCACGTGAGTTAAAGAATTAGGGAGGGAGTTATCTCCTTTATGTCTCTTGAATGTGCAATAGGGAACATGCATGATTTTTTTTATTTAAATTCATGTAATAAACAGTTTAGTAAAACTATTTTTCGAATAACTATGAAATTAAAAAATATATGTATAAGCCATCGAAGATTTATATATATATCTTTCTAGCAAAAAAAATTAACACGGAGTTTGTATGGACTTAGTGACATGTGACGTCACAATCCATGTCGGATCTCTCTGTCTAATCAGTGCGTAATTAATAGTTTTAAATGCGTATATCGGCCGTATTTCTTGGCCGATTTTAATTTCACTTTTTGTCATCTCAACTACGGTATTTTCATATTTTGTTAATGAATGCGATAAAAAAATTCATGCATATTCCCTATTATGCAGGTCTCCTCACGATGCTTTCCTTCACCGTTAGAGTGGTTAATGCTTTTTGTTTCGTTATCTATTTAGAAACATTTTTAGAGAGGGAGTAATTAATAACAGAAACATCTATTACATTAATCATAATGTTGGTTTGGAATAAAACAATTTTTCTTAGCAGTTCCTTAACTTTTAAAGCAAGGGAACACACTCAACAAATTCCATTTATTTTATGGAACCCCAAAAATATTATACTTAAATCAAAAGACATCGCAATTCTTTTTTTTTTATTATAAGAAGGGTTAACTCTTGACCTCAATCTTGACCAAGGTCATAGATGAGGTCGACGATGGAGCGAGTTAACCCAGAAAATGCCTATAAAAACCTATAAAGGCCAATGCCTATAAAAAAAATCAATGATAAACGTACTAATTATTGAAATTGAAAAATTATAGGCAACACTGATGATTTTTCCACATAACCCGTAGGTTCCGCAGAATCCACTGAAGGGATCGCTGAACTCTTGTAGAGATCTTGTAGTGTACTAAAATCTTGTAGATTAGTTTTAAAAAATATAATGGTCAAAAAAAAATATTTTGAATTTGTATTACCTCTTTCTTAGATTTCTTGGCAGGCTTCTTCGAGTCCTTATCGTTTTCCTTCACATCATCTTTCTCGTCATCATCATGGGTCTCCCCGTTTTCTTCCTGCAACAATATAAAGGCGTTTTAAAAAACATGAAATAAATAAACGATACAAACTGTAAGGTCCACGCTGTCGTGGGTCCCTCGGAACATACACAAAGATAGACAAGAACACCCATGTCCCGAGAAAAAAACTGCTTTTTGCACAAATGTCTGCCTCGTCGATCAAGGGGCAACATCATATGGGAAAATTATAAGCCTATGTGTTATTAAGTCATGTCTAAGCTATATTACTACAAAATCCTTACTAATATGATAAACGCAAGTTTGTATGAATAGATGTTTGTTACTCCTTCACGCTCTAACGGCTCGACCAATTTTGATTAAATTTGGTATGAAGGTAGCTGGCACCCTGGATTCCCACTAACGGGGATGAAGTCCCGGGCGGAAAGCTAGTTTCATAAAAATCCGTCCAGTTATTTTTGTTTGAAAGAGTAAGAAACATACATTCACCCTTACAAACTTTAGCATTTATAATACTGGGTGAAAAAGAACCTCCTAGCTATATTCAAAATCCTGAACCAGTATCACTCAAAGAACACATTTATAAAAATTAAAAAATTAAAAATATTTTTTCAATGGGAATAGTTCATTTTTTTCCTAAACGTAGACATTACTCCTACACCAGGCACTCGAGGGGTGCGGGTTGCGCTCGGGGGGTGCGCCCGTGTGGTGTCTACGTTTAGGAAAAAAAAAATTCCCCCCCCCCTAAAAAAAATAAAGAATAATAAAAAATGAAAAAAAATAAAAATTGTTCAGTAACTGATACTGGTTCAGGATTTTCAATAAAGCTAGAAGGTTCTTTTTCAACCTGTATAAGTAAAATAGAATTACCCAGGTCACCTACAGCGGAAAAAGACCATTAAAACAGCAAGCATTAATTAATTAGTTAGTTATCTAATTAATTTGGTTAATCTCTTATGTTTCGGTACTTATTACAATTTTCTGCAATAGTTTTCATTTTATCATTTTCAGTAGGAATTCACTGGTTCAATTTCTTTACGAGTACACTGTACAGGTTCTATTTTGCTTCTATTTTTTAACCCCCGCCAAAAGAGGGGTGTTATAAGTTTGACGTGTGTATCTGTCTATCTGTGTGTTTGTCTGTGGCATCGTAGCTCCTAAAGGAGTGGACCGATTTCGATGCGATTTTTTTTAAGCTGACGTAATCGAGATGGTTCTTAGCTATATTTAATCAAAATTGGTTCAGCCATTTAAAAGTTAGAAGCAATCGAATGTCGGGGCTGATTCAATAGTCTTGAGAGATAACTTAAGTCTCTCGGCAAACAGTGTTTGTGTCGTTCTTGTCTTCGGAAAATCAATTTACTTACTACGAAATTTACCGAACCACAATAAATAAATAGAAGTACTAAGTTATCGATCGAGCTTGTGTGAATTACACGTTTCCGATTCCAACCCTTTATATTACGGCGAGATAATTGCAGAACAGTTTGTAATAGTTGAGGGACACACCGCACCCTTCGATATATTATTAATCAATATCAATTATTAGGTCCCCACTTATGAAACTGATGTTTTCCATAAAAAAATATGGAAAACTGATTTTTTTCATAATTACCTACATTAAATCGTCTTTCTGTCCTCCCGGCTACCAGTTCTTACAGTACCTAGAAAGCTGATATTTTACACAATACTAGCTGATGCCCGCAACTTCGTTTGCGTGTTAATTTTTTATTTTGAACAGATTAAACTTTGATTTAGTTTAAGATTTAGATTTTTACATACTAAAGTTTTTTCCCGCTAACTCCCGTTCCCGTAGGAATTTCGAAATATCCTGTTGCAACTAAGCTTTAAGTTTACTAAGGTACCTGCATGCCAAATTTCAAGCGTCTAACTTAAGCGGTTTAGATTTTTCATACAAAAGGATTTTCCCGCTAATTCCCGTTCCCGTGGGAATTTTAGGGAATTCCTTTCTTAGTGCACCTCTACGGTACCTAAGCTACGTCCCTTCCAAATTTCAAGTGCCTACGTTTAGCCGTTTAGGCTGTGCGTTGATATGTCAGTCAGTCAGTCAGTTTCTCCTTTTATATATTTAGATTCCCTGACTTTAAGACTAAGAAAAGTATTTGGTAGTTTCTCAGGGAACATTAATTTCAAAAATACTTGTTTCGTGGATAAGGGATCCCATTTCTGCATATAGACTCTAATGTGATAAAACCAGCTTGCTCATTTCTAGCAGGAATTAAATAAATAAAAATATCAAATAAATGCGGTGGTGATTTTAGTAACAAGCCAGACTTGTAACCGACAGGTTGCGGGTTTAAATTCAGATTTGGCCCGGTACCACTAAATTCGTCTTTTCGGATTTATGTACTACTAGCTTTCCGCCCGCGGCTCCGCCCGCGTGGACTACAGGTTATATCGTGCCCAACTGTGGGATAAAATGTAGCCTATGTCCTTTCCCAGGCTCTAATCTATCTCTGTACCAAAATTCATCAAAATCGGTTCAGCGGTTTAGGCGTGAAAAGGTAACAGACAGACAGACAGACAGACAGACAGAGTTACTTTCGCATTTATAATATTATATATAAAATATATATATATAGTAGGGATGTACGGATTTCTGATTAATTATCACTTGCTTAGCGGTGAATAAAAACATCGTGATGAAACTCGCAACATACGTTTGCGAAATGCGAGCGGTCCACCAACCGGCACTGGGCCAGCGTGGTGAACTAGGTATGACCTGAATTCCCACATACCCTTCGGCGAGGACGTATGTTGCCTGATAAAAAAATCAAATAAAGGTATCTGTAAATGATATTTTGTTGTAATTAAAACCCACCTTCAGTTTTTTAGTATCATCCGCCTTGACGTCGGGCTTGTCATCTTTGGAGTCGTCACCGCCCCCGTCTTCATCCTTACCGTTAGCCGTCGCCTTCGCGTCTCCTATGACAACAAGAACAATTATACTTTATAATCATTGGCCGCATTTTGTTTTTTGTTCTAGGTCTTCTAAATTAACTGTTTTAAATGTCAAAAACCACATATTAAAGTCAATCCTTAAACTATTTAAATTAGTCAAATAAAACGCCTCTTGTCATCCTTGGTGCAAACGTGCATAACACTTGCGGCATTGCCACGTTGAATAGCAATGGATAACTTTTACACCAACTATGATCCGGAGCGGGGGTCACAACTGTTTTATTCAATAGAGAATAGGTTGACTCTTGACCACAATCCAGCTCAGGGGTACAGTCAAGAGCAAGCTTAGCGAGCAAGCTTAGCGTGCTCTTGACTGTGCCTACCTAAAAATGATAACACACTTTTCCATGCTCAAACAAGTACAATAGAGTTACAAGGGCGGATCCAGCTTTGGCGCCAGGGGGAGGTCACATAGTCGTGGTCAAGTCACAAAAAGGTATAATTTAGTTTTAATAATATAATAATAGATACAAGTAAAAAAGTGTCCGTAGCATATGCATCCGTTCGCAGTTGCACTCTTCGCACTTGCCCACAAAAACTTTTTTTTTTAAATAATTTTAATTAGTGGTGCGCCTAGGTCCTGGCTATTATTTATTCTGTGGTCCTGGACCCAGCCCAGGGGGGGGTCATGACCCCGTGACCCCCCCCTGGATCCGCCCTTGTAGAGTTATCTAATGTTGTAAGAAAGGTAAAGATTTCAAATTATATTTTTGTTAGTTAATATTATTTTCATTTTCAAAGCTCTATATCTCCGAAAGTATACAACTTTTGACATTTTTTCAATCGACACTTTCGTTTTGTAATATTTTTCTCTATCGATTGCCGCAAGTTTCATCAGTGGCCGCCAACATTTGATTTCTCCATAGTGGAGCTCCTTCGGGTGATCACCTTGAAGTTTAGGTATACCAGGCTTCATACAAATATGTTCGATGCTCTTCCATTTTAATGAAAATTAATCGTAGAGACCAAAAAATTAAAAATTTAAAAAACCCCCCCCGCAAAAAAGTAAAGCGGACATTTAAAAAGTAAAAATAATACCTATCGTTGAGCCATCAAATTCATTTCAGAAATACCTATATATATATTTTAATTATCGAAATTGATGGATGGCACGATAGGGTTTGCTCATTAAAATGGCGCTATAATGTCGCGTCGGGGTACCGCTTTAGTGAATCAGTGAATAGTCAATCAAATGAAGGGTCTGATTCACTAAAGCGGTACCCCGACGCGACATTATGGCGCCATTTTAATGAGCAAACCCTATCGTGCCATCCATCGATTTCGATAATTAAAATATATATATAGGTATTTCTGAAATGAATTTGATGGCTCAACGATAGGTATTATTTTTACTTTTTAAATGTCCGCTTTACTTTTTTGCGGGGGGGGTTTTTTAAATTTTTAATTTAATTTTTATTTCAAAATTTTTAACTTATTTTCAAAATAATTAAGAGTGTACTAGTGTGCTGGATATCCTGGCCGCAGCATCAGCTCACGGTGTTGCCACCATTGCATTGTATGCAGAATCAAATACTGATCAAAACGAGTCCAAACACGACATATCTGCTATTATTTTTTCAAGGATGTGCTAGTGTTCTGGATATCCTGGCCGCAGCATCAGCTCACCGTGTTGCCACCATTGCATTGTATGCAGAATCAAATACTGAACAAAACGAGTCCAAACACGACATATCTGCTATTATTTTTTTAAGAGTGTGCTAGTGTTCTGGATATCCTGGCTGCAGCATCAGACCAAGAGTTCCATAACCCTGCATAGTTATTAAGCATACATGAGTATTTCAAGTTTTAGGTCACATGTATGTTTGAAAGTAAAGTAAATACACATTAAGAGTCTAAGAACCCTACCGCAGCTAACAAAAGAGCTGATGACCTTGAAACGGCTGAACCGATTTTGATAAAACGTATCTAAGAACCATCGCCAAAAACCCTGCTTGTAAATAAAAAAAACCGCATCCAAATCGGTTCACCCGTTTGAGAGCTACGGTGCCACAGACAGACACACAGACACACAGACACACACACATAGCGGTCAAACTTATAACACCCCTCTTTTTGCGTCGGGGGTTAAATATGTTGTCAGTAGTCTTATTTAGAACATACTTCAGAACCTCTTTTACTTATTGGGTATTTTTGAAACACGTATTATTAATGCGGAATAACTTTGTTTTTCTGTCTTTTCACGCCTCAACACCCTTTCGCCTTGTAAGTTTCGTAACCAGTCACAAAGGAATCGTAATGCATATTCCTAAGGAACCAGTATAGAAATACATTTTATTTTCCTTTCACGTAACGACTAACGACCAATCTACTTCGTATTCACCTGTGATTTTTGTTGGATTATTTCGTGTATATTCAAATGTTTAACCATTGACGGCCGGTTTGGTCGAGTGGTAGTCATGCTGCCTCTTGATCGGCGGGTCCTGGGTTCGATCCCCAGTCGGGACAAACATGTTTGTAAAAAGCAGATGTTTGTTCTCGGGTCATGGGTGTTTGTGTTGGTCTTTATATGTGTTCCAAGGGACCCACGACAGCGTTTATTTATTTATGTGACAGCGTTTATTTATTTATGTGAGTTAATTTAATTTTTGAACTTATTTCTCTGTCACACAAACACGATTACATTATTTCTCGCGTCTTTATTTCCTAAGTTTTAGGAAATAAATGTTTCTTAGAACAAGAAAATATTTACTTCAATGCTCAAATTGTGATCAAAGGTTCTCCTGCGATACAGGTTTGCCTAATCTCTTGTTATAATTCGGAATTCGGAAATGGTTTTTTAAAAAAAAACCTTTTTTATTTTAAGAAGAGTGGTAGGTATGTTGCCCGACACAGGCAATGAGCTTAAAGAGTGGCACCTGCCACTAGTTTTTAGGAACCCATTGTAGAGAAAATAAAGATTTTTTTTAATAAAAAGTAGAAGTATAGAAAATAGCGCATACTTCTTATCGTGTAGGTATAGTTAAGTGTGTGGCTAGCTTAACTAACCCTGGTGTCAGAGTTTTCAAACCGCACAATGGCCTCTGACTTGGTTTTAACGGCTGACGTCAATTGACAACAGCCGGGACCGACAGCTTAACGTGCCCACCGAAGCACGGAAACGCTCGTGATAAATTGCCACTTTGGTCACCCATCAGGTTCCCTGCCTCTGTTACGTTGCTTTACCTCACTGATCGGTTGAGATCAGCGAGCGCCACTGGGCTACGAGCGCTGAAGACATCATTCTTCGGTTACATAAATTAACGTAATTTACAATAACAGAGATAACATAAATTTTATTATGAAGATAATAGGTAAGTACAGGCAAATATATGTAGATGTCTCGTTTATTGAGATTATTATTTATCGAATTGATATTTTAAAAAATTAAGACGCTCATGGGAACAGACTTACACAGAATGAGTGATTAAACAATGTGGACTACATACAGGTTATATCGTGCCCAGCTGTGGGATAAAATGTAGCCTATGTGTCTTTCCCAGGCTCTAATCTATCTCTGTACCAATTTCATCAAAATCGGTTCAGTAGTTTAGGCGTGAAAGACAGACAGAGTTACTTTCGCATTTGTAATATTAGTAAGGATAATTTATAGCCCAGGAATGTTTCTTTTTCTGGCCAGAAACAAAACAATATAGGACTACCGTAATCAGGTTCCTTACTGAACAGCGAATAAAAAGTTTTTAAAACTATTTTTAATACTTAAAAGCATATATTTTTGGAGTAAACAAAAATAATTCTACAAGTGACTTCAATAAAAAGGAAACAGAAAATGTTCATTGGATTCAAATGCGTATGTATTTTCTCTTTATCCCGTCCCGCCGGTATATTAAATTTTTTTTTTTCAGTATAATTTTTGTATACAGAAACTATTAAAAATACATCCCATTTTTAGAATTTTTAAAAGCCAACGGTGTACTTTTTCGCTGCCATAATTTTTGTGAAAATGAATTTTGTCGCCAAAAAATAAATCTCACTGACAATCTAAATATATAAAAGGAGAAACTGACTGACTGACTGACATATCAACGCACAGCCTAAACGGCTAAACGTAGGCACTTGAAATTTGGAAGGGACGTAGCTTAGGCACCGTAGAGGTGCACTAAGAAAGGAATTCCCGAAATTCCCACGGGAACGGGAATTAGCGGGAAAATCCTTTTGTATGAAAAATCTAAACCGCTTAATTTAGAGGCTTGAAATTTGGCATGCAGGTACCTTAGTAAACTTAAAGCTTAGTTGCAACAGGATATTGCAAAATTCCCACGGGAACGGGAGTTAGCGGGAAAAAACTTTCGTATGTGTACTCTGTACAAAAAAATAATAATACGCAAACGAAGTTGCGGGCATCAGCTAGTTTAAAATAAAACGTAACCTAAAACTGTTTTAATAAATACAAGTTTTTGATGTGAGATTTAGTGTGAAAGAATATCATTTTTTTGAGGACCCAAAATGTACAATTATTTGTCGCTCGATAAGATCCGAAAACATAGACTTAAGTTATAAAATGCATTTCCTATCTTCTCAATTTCGAAGCTAGTAGTAACCTAAGGCCTGTTGCGCTATAAATTGTAAAATGCTGACATAGAGCGATGAGAAATTGCAGCTGTGAGCACTAGACAAGTCAGAAGGTATCGATCGTGTGCCGCCAGCCTAAGTTCGGTGCGGCGGCGGTCAAATCTACGACCTGTGCAGTTTAGCTACCTACTGACAAGATGCAAATGGCCGATTGAGATTTCAATGTCTGAATTTGACGTTTATTGCCTTTTATTTGTTTTTTATGAATATTTTATTGATGTTTGACTCTTGCATTTGGATAGGTTTCGGTTGAATTTCCGTAAAGTTGATTAAGATATTTATTACGCACGAACTTAGGTTTTAAACTGTCCCTTATCTTTTAATTTTTTTTTTTTAAGTTTTGATTTTATTTTTATATCTTGGATTATGAAATTTATGAATTAAGGTGTAGACCTTAATTCATAAATTTCATAATCCAAGATATAAATTAAAAAAAAACGTAGGTTTTTTTCTTTAAAAAGTTATGTAAGTACAGAAAACGTTTAGTGGTTATTATTTCACATCTAAGTTGCGGAATTATGTTGTTTTAGAAAAAAAAACATAAAACATGATTTTAAACAGTAGGTAGATGATAAAACCGAAATATGGGTAATGAAAATAATGGTATAAAAATAAAGATAATTAAAACCGGCAAAGTGGGAGTTGTAAGAAGCTAGGGTTCCGTAGCATCTTAACACATATAAAACAAAGTCGGGTTTGTTCGAACAATTATATAACTCGGGAACGGCTGGACGGATTTTCATGGTTTTTGATTGGTTGTATTTTTCTCCGTCCCGAATAGCCGACTAACTAAAAACATTGGAAAATTTACGAAAAAATTCCCACGGGAACGAAATCCAGGGCAATCTATAAAAACGAGCAAAAAAATCACGTTTTCTGTATTATTCTCCTTGTATATTTATTTTATTCTGTTTTTTAGTATTTGTGGTTATAGCAGCAACAAGAATACTGTCTTATAACTGTCTTACTATCACGGTTCATGAGATACAGCCTGGTGACAGACGGGCGGGCAGACAGACAGACGGACGGACAGCGGAGCGGTAATAGGGTCCTGTTTTACCCTTAGGGTATGGAACCCTAAAAAAGTACTTAATTATAAAATGGATGCCCCGCCCGCTCAGATTTTAAGGTATGCATGGCTATTACGGCCCGCGACAAACTCGCGCGTGACGTCAGTCATCGACCGTCACTCAGATGATGGTGAAACTTCATTTTGATTTAACCAGGTTGTTCTCACGTTTTGCTCGATATGTAAATATGTATGTAAAGACTATGACAAAAAAATGCCTTTTTAAGACTAGCGTCTCAGTTTGGAGCGCGCGTGATTTGGGTTTTTGAGGATTTTCATGCTGTCTCGATGTCGACCACCGCCTCAGATTTGTGCGAAAGGGACAATTACAGCTTTCCGGTGAAATGCCGAGTTTTATTTCCAAAATTGTCAGTTTAGGCGTCAATGAATTCCTACCCCAAAAACTTAATGAAAACGTAAGTCTCTACCGATTCGTAAGCGTGTAAACGAGGTTCGTGCGTTTTGATTTTTCCAGAATTGTTCTTAGTTTTTCGACAGTCACCTCTTAAATGTTGAGAATTCTTTTGGCCAAAAATGCTAACTTTCAGTCTCAAATATCTTTTTGTCTACTAAAAATATCAAAAAAGTCAAAACGTACGGACCTAGTTTTTGGTTTAGGGGATGGAATCCATTGACGCCGTTTGTAGGGAAAAAAATCTGAGACGATCCTCTTAATGTATTGAAGAGAAAGTTAACTGTCTTATCATAATGGTTCAAATTCGAGGACCGAGGAATTTTTTTACAAGCTTTTACTTGCAATGTATGTAAATGTATGTTTGTTCGAGTCGCATTTTGCAAGTGAATTTTAATTCAGTTATCCTCAGCCGATTGAGCTGAAATTTTGCATACACGTTTAGTTTGGATGAAAATGCATGGTTTACTAGGTGACGTCATTCTAAATCCAATATGGCGGACTGCCCAAGATGGCGGACTAGTTTATTTTCTCGCATGATACAGGTATTAAGTGAGAGGGTGCTTAGAATAATCAAATGAGAATAAAAATGTAAATAAAAGCTTGATTGATTCATTGATTTAGCCCCTGAGCTAGATTGTGGTTAAGAGCGAACCCATTCGTTATAAAACTATCTAAAAATCGTTTTATAACAATCATTACTTTGGATAGTTCACATTGTGTAGTTTTGTGTTTACCTGTTTTTTTTTTCTAATTTACACTTTGCGGAAGCCGCAGGCCTAAAGTTAGTTATGAAAATAACTAACTTTAGGCCTGCGGCTTCGCTAATCTATACGTAGTCAAATTCGATTGGGTGTTTAGGAGTGAAAGCTCTAGCGGACAGACATTTATAATATTATGGAAGTACGGATTTTACCGCCACATTTTAAGGCCCATATTACAGAAGGAGACTCAAATCTATACTTAAGTATTGATTGTCTCTTGACGGCCGGTTTGGTCGAGTGGTAGTGACGCTGCCTCTTGATCGGCGGTTCTGGGTTCGATCCCCAGTCGAGGCAAACCTTTGTGTAAAAAGCAGATGTTTATTCTCGGGTCATGGGTGTTTGTGTTTGTCTTTATGTGTTTTCCAAGGGACCCACGACACAAGGGAAAACCTTACTGTGGGCCTTTGAGTGTGTAGCGTTTATTTTTTATTTTTTACTCTTGGTCTCACTATTAAAATGACAAAGACGACTGCTACTTAAGTATATATCAGAGTCTGAGTCGCGTATATAGATACATTTTAGATACATTTTGTGCCATAGATACATTTTACTGAGCTTTTATCTGTGTTTTTTGTGTGAATAAATGTTATGTCTATGTGTATGTCTATTAGAAGAGACTCATCGTAGCACTTATTTTTATTATAATTATAATAGTATGAATTACATGTTTTCGTTAAAAAATACTAAAAACATGTACAGACAGCTTCAATTATACCCGATAAGGATGCAGTTATCTATGAAAAACTTTTTTTTTATTGTCTAGTTGGAAAACTGTATTAGTATGCAAATAATTATCCTCATTTCATAGGGGGTGAGATAACTTTGTAGCTGACTGTACTGTACAATAAAACTTGATGATTAAGTTTTTTATTTTTTTTAATGTGCTCCTTTTTCTAACCTGTTAATTGTGGATGTAATTTGTACACTCAAGAAACAGCTCGCACAGCGGAGCTGCCATACACACGTAAGAAATTTTGGTCATGTCGAGGTCATTCTGTCTGTTCCGTACTGACGCCATGAGTTAGAACGAGAGGGCTATTACTGACTATCAAAATTTCTGATTATCTATCAGACAAGCAGCCATGGGAATGAACTGCTCAGCTCTACTATAGTTATTTCATATTTAGTTAAAATTAGTAAATAAGAAAATTTGTAATGCAATTAAAAAGAGCAACCTCAGGGTTTCTTGCCTGTTCTTCTCTTGGGAAGACTGCACCTTTGCGAATAGGCGTAGAGTCAGTAGGGTTAAAAGAACGAATGCGTATGTATGTATGTATTTAAATCCTTTAATGTATGTTTGTGTGTAATGTTGACTTATTTTAAGTAACATCCTGAATGTGCTATGAAAGAAAGATAATTTGATTTGGTAGATTCGAGATATTTCACGTGCGTAGGCTAACTAACATATGCGATTTTTTTCACAATTAATATGAAATTTTCCTTCTTACGCGTACGAAATAATAACGTTACACAGTTCACAAAAAATTTTAGGGGAACAAAAATATCCGGCGCGAATGGGACATGAACCCTCGAATATTTGGCCGAATACTTTCTTTCCCTAATATTATTTGTGAATATCCTTCACGCGGGTAAGCGTTTAAAAAAATTCTAGTTACACAGTTCAAGTGTCAAGCTGATGTGCTGTGAGTGTACAAATAAAAACCGATGAAAAATTATTAAAATTATACAAAACCACTCACCTTTTGACGTCACTGAACATCACAGATGGGGATGAAAGTATGATAAGTACGTGACGCATCATTAATAAATTAGCAGTGCCCAACCAATATGCTAAGGGTTTAGTCTACACTAATAACACATTTTTCGAAATTTTTACTCACCTAAGTTCTTTTTTTATTTTTATATATCTTTATTTGCTTCCAAAGGTACAAAAGGTCTTATATTAATTTTTGGTTCTCATTTGAAACCTTGTATAAGGGTACCAAACAAATAGTCTAATGCATTTATAATCTTAATTCAGTGTTTTCTAGTAGTTATCATTATAAATATTGTGGCTTTTCTTTTCTAATTGATTCCTTCCGATCTAATATACGTAGGTAATTATGTATTGTGAAATAAATTATAAAATAGATAAATCTATCTTTATAGCTTTTTTAGTAATGGATTTATTTGTAAGAATTGTGCTTCACATATTCGAAGTAGTCAAAACGAAAATAATAGTTTGAGAAGTTGTGGATAATGTGCAAACAATTTACTATTTACATTTTTACACAATTAAAAATAAATTTTTGGGGACTAGTCTTAAGAAAATTATTTTTTTAATAAGAACCTAAACAAGGAATGTTTTAAGAAAATGTTGTTTGAGATATTTTTTTTTTGTTTGACAAAACCATGTTGCCTAGTGTAGACAAACAATAAAATCTTTTAATTTAGGTTTTTTTTAATGAATATAAAAAGATGAATTGTTGCCAATGAGTGATAAAAGCCCAACCAGTTACAATACAAGAACACTGCTAATATCAAAGAGATTTTATTTTAAAATGATGCATCTATGTCACAAACGCGAGAGCCCCAGAGGTTAGTTGCCATGTAGATGAACAGATTGTGATCACAATTTGACAGTTGAAACATAGCTGACCTTCTGGTTTCTCTTCATTCGGTTGATCTACATCGGCTTTACCTGGAGCGTTGGTCCCGTCTGGGGCGTCCCCAGGAGGGACCGTACCTGGGGCCTCAGAGACCGGGGCCTGAGACTCACCCTTAGAGTCTTGTGAGGATTCGTCCTCTGTTGTGTGGCCGTCGCCTGCTCCGGACTTCTTGTCTTCATCCTGGGCATCAAAACATGTTAAGTTAAGTGGAAGTACATGTAAGTTACATTACTGTCTTTTAATCTTATACATGTTTTTTATACTTAGGTACCTTTAGACCGTTATAAATACATATATGAAAAAAAATATTTGCACAACAACAAAAAAATTGTTATCTTATAAGATTGCAGAGTCTAACCAAAAATGTATTTTCTCTTCTAAAATATTTTTTTTGTGATTTTACCCTGTTTAGTAATTTTTTTCAATTGAAAATTATGAAATCAAGGGATTAATTATGTGCATGAAGTTCTTATAGTAAGGTTATACTTATTTTAGTGTCAACTTGGAAAAAAATATGTTTTCAAGACACAACAAACAAAATAAATAATGGAGTTTGTAAAAGTATTTGATAACTTATAAACTATTAGACATAAGGTTCAAAACAATTTTTC
Organism: Aproaerema taeniolella; assembly: GCA_949987775.1. Lineage (NCBI taxonomy): Eukaryota > Metazoa > Arthropoda > Insecta > Lepidoptera > Gelechiidae > Aproaerema > Aproaerema taeniolella. Next base: position 6,724,438 of record OX465264.1, read on the forward strand.
TAAAAACTTAGAATAGAAAATATTTATTTTTCTTATTATGTGGTAAAAAATTAGATTCAAGGCAACCTTTCTTATTTTACCAGATATTGGCCTACGAATCATAAAACATATGTAGGTATTTAGACACAGAAAATATTTTGGTAATCAATAATTATTATTTACTCTTGTGCTTCTGCTAGTTACAGTCACCAAGCAGTATGTAAGAAAAGAACAAACATTTAATGTAAGTACATAATATTTGTGAAAAAAGCAAAAAATTATCAAAAATAATGTAGGACAAAGAAGATAGCTCTTACTGCAACATACATACACTCACACCTGATAACCCTGTCGGGATAGGCAGAGCACCATGTGGGTCTACCTCTTACTACTGGTCAATAAATGAGGGGTACGGAGAGTTGAAACATTGATAGAGTTGCCACAATCAATATGTTATACACAATATATTGATTGTATAGTATGTACCTTATATCAAGGTTATAAAGATGAATTTTGCTTGGCATTAAGATTAAAATGTTTTATTTTATTATAAAAAATTCTCTTGAAAAAGAAATTGTCAGCTTTCTAACCATGTTAGAAATACTAATACACATTTTTCACTGGAATTAATTGAAGTATTTTTGCACATATTACAATTACTTGTATAAATTAAATACAATATTTTTCAAAATCAGTCACACAAAACATTTTGCACGCCAATTCTATACTTGAGTTGGAGAACATTTCTATGGGCGTTTCTGTTTAACCTTCTGACATTCAAATATCAACCTTATACCAACAACGATAAGGTATACATTTGAATTATTTGTCTACATCTTACCACCATATAGATAGTATACACCTGTGTACATACACGATTTGTGAATGTGTGAGTGAGGTAGGTACTTGAGGAGAATGTTCTATAGGTACTTCTTTATGAGATTTATACAAACATGGATATTAGTCGTCATCAACACGAATCTAATAAAAATGTCGTGAGTCAATTTAAGATATGCGCCACAATCTCTTTCGATGCGAAAATGAAATCCCAAAATCGAAAGAGGTCAACTTTTCAACGCTCCATACCAGACTTATGTTTTATTTACATCGCCCGCTCACCACGCAGCGGCAGCAGCGAGCGGCCTACTGAACATTCAGTGAAAACAACACGCAAAAACAACATTTTTAAATTGAATAATCGCAAGAAACCAAATATCAAGGTCATGCGGATTTCCTATCAATGTCGTATTATATCGTGCACACTAACAAAGGCCCTGCAGCCAAATGCAAAAGGGGCGGGGGTGGCAAAAATATGCGAAATCTCATAAAATATCCCATTAGAATCAGTTTCAGTAACTGATCATAATGGCATTCACAGTTTTTGAGGTGAAAAGTTGACTATTATCACAACCCTCCGTGGCGTAATTCCCGCGTTTAGCGGGAAGCAAACGTTCTGTCAGCCATGTTGAGACGCAGGCAAACATTAGTGATATAACACGGAAATAACACTACTTCACCACTCAATATGTCCTCGGTAGACGCGCACTTTTATAAGGAAAATTAATACAAACTCATATTTCACAACAATACCTGATTATCACTGATTTTCGCTTTATCGGTATCACCCGACATTTTTCCTATGAAGAAATTGAAAGCGAATTCCAAAGCGTCTTCAAACACCGGACAACACAAATGCGTGCACCATAGTTTAAAAAAAAGTTTTGCGTTTTGTTTCACCACGTTTTGTAAAGTTTGGTAGTCACTCCTTCAAATAATTTGTTAGCGTTATTCCACATCAGTGTTGCCATATATACGGATTTGTCTGTACTTGTACGGATTTTGCAGGTTCAATACGGATGAATCAAGATAACGGATTTTTATACGGATTTACTCTTAAGACAGAATTCGCTTCAGAAGAACCCCGTTTTCGAACCTTCTCTACCAAATTTTGACCAAATTCGTCTCAACGCTGATGAGTTTGCCCTACTGCACTGGAGTGCAGCGGCGGTAGAGCAAAATTTCGCTAATGAAGATGAAACAAATAAATATGATTGAGTCTAGTAAAAAGGGCCACTTTGAGGGTAGTCCATAAAAGCGGTTAACATAGCTTATTACATTACATTTTCACTCTGAACGACTACTCTCAAAGTGGTCCTTTTTACCTGACACAGTCACAAATAGATCTTGTAACTCAACTAAACGGACCCGCTACATATAAATATTAGGGAAATCACATTGTTTTGTTTAAATCTTGACTTAAAAATGTTACGTTCAATTTTGATACAGAATTCATACGGAATTTAAATCAAAATAGAAATATGGATTTTATACGGATTTTCAAAATGAAAATACAGATTTCACATCTACTTTGTGTGGCAACACTGCTCGTCGTCCACACCGCGGTGAGCCAAGACTAGAGATAGCGTTTACTTTTTCATCTTGTTCCACAGCGAATATTTATAAATTAAGTGCACAGACAGTCGGAATATGACGAACTATTTATCTACTTAGCAATTTTATAACTAGTGTTCTTTTTGTTATCGTGTAGTATACTCAATATGCGATACAATATTGAGTACCTACCTATACCTAGATTACCTAAAACAAGTGTGTGGCGAACGTAGGTAACCCTGGTGTCAGAGTTTTTAAGCCTCACAATGACCTCTGACTTGGTTTTTAACGACTGCAGTAAATCGACAACAGCCGGGACCGACAGTTTAACGTGCCCTCCGAAGCACGGAAACGCTCGTGATACATTGCCACTTAGTTCACCCATCAGGTTCCATGCCTCTATACATTGCTTAAACTCTCTGATCGGTTGAGATTTTTTATCTAGGTATTTATTCTATTATTCTATCTACAAAAGGAAAGATTTGTATTTTTGTATGTTTGTATTTTGACGAATAGGCTCCGAACCTACTGGAGACATATTTTTGAAACGATCAATTTCCAATTCGCATACGAATTGACAAGATTCGCATACGAATTGACAAGGTTCGCATACGAATTGACAAGATTCGCATGAGAATCTCATACAAATCTTGTCAATTCGTATGCGAATTGGAATTCTATTGTTTCAAAATTCAAGCGCCTGGGCCCTGGACCGATTTGAAAAATTCTTTCACCATTAGAATCCTACATTATCCCGGAGTAACATAGGTTACATAATTTTCCCGAATTCCCACGGGAACGAAGTCCCGAGCGGGAAGCTAGTAACTAATAAAGGCAGTTTACTATGTGCACTATTATGTGTATGTTAGCTTGACGCCGGCATGACAGGCGCTCGATAGAATTGTTTTGTATCTCCATTAGTTGATGAGCAATCTTTATGAAAGCACAGCATTCGCTCTATTTATGCACAGTTTTTTGGTATAACTTTCTGTGCTGTAGTATAATCCGTTTTCTAGAACGGTCATATGTTCGCCAGTTTGACTTTCCTAAACTAAAGGGGAACTATTTATTCAGATTTTCACTAATTGCGCTCTATTAATTCTTTATTTATGGGTATATAAAAAAAAAACGTAAATTCCAACTTGCGTACGCTACCTTGATGCTCACATAATACATATGTATGCGCGAGCAGTCGAGCACATGAACGCTATTTCGTCATTTTCTTTAATTCAGCGGTTCTCAAACTTTTTTGGTGACGGAACCCTTTTGGAAAATGAAATGTTCGGCGGAGCCCTTGAGTAATTTAAAAATGGATTGAATTGAACAGTTGGTAGCTCCTGACTGAAACTCCGCCTCCGGACTCTCGCGGTTTCATATCTACACTATATAATAAGTATTATAAAGAGGAAAGATTACTATTTTTGTATGTAACGACTGACGAATAAACTTAAAAACTACTGGACCGATTTAAAAAATCCTTTCACCATTATAATGCTACGTTATCCCTAAGTAACATGGGCTGCATAATTTTCCCGAATTCCCCCGAGAACGAAGTCCCGAGCGGAATGCTAGTAATAAGATAAATAGAAAACATACCTATTTATTCACTACTCGCAATACGCATTTCTCAATGGTATTCATATTCATATAGATATAGTGTTAACTGTAGGCGATTTTTCGCGGAGCACCCACAGACGCTTTAAGTAATTAATCGGCTGGGATGGGAGCATAGAAATAAGTCCCAAATATAATGTGTTTTTTAAGTCTATTGAGAGATCATGATTCCTGTGTCCTCCTTCCTGGGTCCACACCTGGTAAGTTTCATCAAGAAGTAACAACACAAAAGTGTCAACTTTAATGCTTCGACTTTGACCTTTCGCTTAAGCCTTGGTGCCTGGCGATGGCGTTGCGCCTTATTGAATTTAATGTACTTAGTGTTTATTAAGATTCAAGATTCAAAACGTTTATTTGACATACACACCACAACACAACAACAACAATGAAACAAAGGAATAAACAACACAAAATAAAAAGAATAACAACAAATTAAAAGAAATTAAAATATAAATTAAAATTACTGAAGTTGTGATGTGGTGCGATGACAAACAGGACTCACTTCAGCATGTGTTGCAGCAGAAGCCGCAACGCTGGTTTTCAGTTGAGCCCCTAAATGAGTGTATGTGTACATAAGCAGTACTTACGGAATAAAGAAAGTATATATATGTGTTATATTTTGGATATACGTATATAATTATAAATGGATACTTAAATAAGTGATAATGTATTACTGCGGTAAACCCGGACTCTAATGCAGCAGAGTTTTAAAATATTGAGGGTATAATTTAAGGCTCCTTGGCTGTATCAGTGATTGCTTGCTCAGTAGCTCTGTCTACACCCACCGTAGAGCACGCGTGTTAATTTCTGTGATTTTTAAGAGTTGATGGCATTTTACAATACATTGTGCTCGACCTCGACGCGAAAAGTAGATTAACAAAACGCAAATGGAAACGCGTTCATAGCAATAGACAATATTTTGGGTATTTTTAAGTCAAACGAGTAAATGTCACGTCAACCAAACCACCACTTTCAATCACTGTTTTGTTTTTCAGAATCGTTTTTGTTATAATTTCTTTATTATTTCGCAAGGAAATTTTACAATCCATTATTAAAATTCACTAACCATTACATTGCTAGGTGAACACGTCGTTTCTAGTGAATGTTATTAAAAATCCGACGTGTTGTTGTGACTTACAAGAACCCATTTGTCTGTGGTCAGCGTCTTTTTTGGCTCGCAAGTTTTGCGAGGCGAAATCGTTGTGGTAATTTCTTGGATCTTTAGATTCGTTTTGATGGCTGCCGTATTCTTCGGTTGAATGTATACTACAGTTCAAACATGAGTGATTATTCGTCTATGGCTACGCTTCAAAATAATAGCCAAACAGCAGGATTTGCTGCTGCTTTACAACGTGCGAAATTGGTGAGTGAAACTTCAATATGCATATCAATCCTTTCCACTCCCCTGTATTCCTTTCTCTGTTAGTTTAATAATAATACCGTCTTTTTGTTCATAAACATTACAATCCACCCTCTTTTCACGTCGTACCTTTTTATTTATGAATGAATTTCGCTTACGTCTAATCTAACCTACTTTCGTATTAGTTTGATTGATGGAAACTGTCTTGTTTTTGGCGTGTTGTTTCTGTTGTTTTATTATTATTATTTTGGTGTTGTTTTGGGTTGATAGGTGGCTGCAAAGCTCGAGGGTGGTGGTAGCAAGAGGCCTTTGGAAGAAGGACCAGAACCAAGTACAAAAAAACTGGCGTCCGTAGATTCGTATCAGCAGCAACAGCAGCCCAGCATGAGGTAAGTGGTTTTGCTTTGGGGAATTTATTTCCCGCCTTTTTCTACTTAACATCAATAAAACTGGAATTACACATAGAGGTTCCTAAATAAATGCTTAGAGAGATAACTTAGATTCAGCCCAAATATTGAATTTTTATAATGGTATCTATCAGCTACTTTCATGACATTTAAAATCCTATTGTCAGTGTAGGTTGATATAAGGCTGATTTTTGCCTAAGAAATCGTCTATGAATCGCCTTGTTTTATGGGTTAGATGTAGACTTGTTTTAGGATTTTAAAGATACACATTGCTTATTATTTAATGTAGTAAACAAAGAATAAACATTATTAACATACATTGTTCCAAGCAATATTAGATTGGTAAACATTATTTTTTCCCGGCACAGAAATTACACACACACATAATCTCACGCCTATGTAGAAACCACACATAGCCACCTAGTACGATCCAAACACACTTCAATCGCTTCCTCTACATTCATAATTCTCTTTTGGGTACTCCTAACATGGCTTTTTCTCAGTACCAATTTTGTCTTAGTACTTACAGTCCTCTTCCAATCCTTCCAACTATACTTGAGGAGTGCTTTTTCAAAAGGATTTATTTTAATTTAGTCTATTTTTTCAGAAATAGCGAAAAGACTCAAAGTGGAAATAAGCCCCTTTGAAAAGACACTCCTCACATGGACTGTTTATTGGGTGACCTTTATTTAATCAAGAATGTAAATCAGCCATAAGACAAAACAACTTTCCCTATGAAACAAGTCAAAATAATGTTTTCCTTTTCATACAACTTGTGCGATCAGCTGATTCATTGATGGTCATTGAATGAATGTATTAACTATCTATCTATCTGATTTGCCTTAGTATGAGAAGCTAAATTTTTTTTTCAATTTCAGTAGGTCCTTGCGATAGTTGTTTTGTTACGTGGACTGATTCACATCCTTGATTTTCACTAATTTAAAGTCATCCCATATATCTTTAAACTTAACACAGAAATTCACATAAAAGAAAATGAAGAAAGAAATATACAATAAAAGTTACGAGAGAGGAGCATTTCACTGGCAGGTGTTACATCACTTTCCAGTTTTACTTGAAAACAGGTTCTATATTGTGCCTGTACTGATTGCAGTTGGTGTTGCAATAAGGAATTTTCTTACTATGACACACTTAATACAAAAAAATAATTTAGGTTCCAATGAGGCTGTGATGACTAATAAAATGACTCAGCACATTATGGCTAGAGCTTGTATAAGTAGTTTTATAGGTATTATTGCTCTACACTGATTTTCTGCTAAACCCATAGTCCAAGAAAAAAACATTTGTATCTAATAATGAATAATTTATGCATAAGACATTTTACACAGTTCAAGTTTCACACTAATACTCACACACTGTGTTGTTCCTCTTTCAATTAGAAATAGAATAAAACATTCATTTTATGTAATTTTTTTTTATTAGATAATACAGTACAATACTTACACTTTATTGCCCTATCAAATCAATGGAACATGTTGTTGAGTCACGGAAATAGTTTAGGTTTGTTTTTACTTAGTAAAGCTGTCCCTAATATGCCATATCTGCAAGATTTGGCGTCACATATTTTGCTTTTTATTTATTACTAGCATTCGCTCGGGACTTCGTTCCCGTGGGAATTCGGGAAGTTATGTAGCCTATGTTACTGAGGAATAGTGTAGCATCCTAATAGTGAAAGAATTTTTAAATCGGTCCAGTAGTTTTTAAGTTTATTTGTTACATACAAAAATACAAATCTTTCCTCTTTATAATATTAGTATAGATTATATGCAGACTAGATATGTACAGAGGCCAGCACATCAGGTTACTCCATTTTCATTGCAAAACCGCTCTTACCACAACAGCACAGCGACTGTCCATATATCTAACAGAAAATCGTCAAACAAGTAAATTGGTTATTTTGTAATTTAATTCAGTGCAACAGCAGCAGCGGCAGCGGCTGCAGCGGCGGCGGCAGCACGAATCGCAGCCACTGCCAACACAGCCCCGCCGAGCGCGCCGGGCGTACCACCCAACATGATGCAGGACCAGGCCATCAACGAATACATCAGGGTGCCAGACCAGATGGTCGGGCTAAGTAAGTTCCCATCCATCATACTAGAGGGTATACCAGTGCCATAATAGGCATTTTCTAGGTTAACTTGCTCCATTGTCGTAAGACTGGATTACAATTATTATGCTAACCTATGACCTTGAGGAAGATTGAGGCCACGATTTAACCCTTCTCATCAGAAAAAAAAAGTAATCCACGCGTGTTGGTTCCTTATCACATAAAGCTGCCTTTGTTCGCAGTAATAGGCCGCGGCGGTGAGCAGATAACTAGGCTACAAGCAGAGTCCGGGTGCAAGATACAGATGGCGCCGGCGTCGGGAGGTCAACCTGATAGACTCTGTACCCTCACAGGTTCCAGGGAGGCTATTACTAGAGCCAAGTGAGTGGCTAGCAATGTATTTCCTGGGAGACTTGAATTTTTAAAGCAGTTTTTCAATCTTTTTGAATACGCGGCCCCTTTGGAAGTTAAAAAGTTCTGGCGACCCCCTGGGGGCTAAATGTTCGACCTACGTCAGAGATTTCAAAACTTAATAATATAAATAGTTTTTCTAGGGGTAGATGCGGAAGACGGGAGGCATTATACAGGCACAGCTTTTTTACTGAAATTGTCCTGTTAGACTCACAAATAAATGTCTTTTTCTTTTACACGCGGCCCCCTGATTAAGGCTTGACTGATGAAAACCCCACAGATTGAAAACCACTGCTTTAAAGTTTTTCACTAGCACACAAACACATTTTACTATTTTTAAATTATTTAAAATCACTGAGTAAAAGGTTTGAGGGATATTCACAAATAATTAAAAACAGTTAATTGGTTTCGCCCATGCCATATCTACTTTGAATAAGTAAGTGGTGTGAGTCTGTAGTTCTCTGTACGAGACACAGATGGCGTTAACCGTTATGTGCATAATAAAGGAATGAGATATTTCGCCACTTGACTTAAAGGCACGATAGCTCAATGGTTAGAGCACCAGGAGATCTAATCGCCAGGGTTCAAGTTCTATTCGCGCCGAACATTTTTGCTTTCTCCAAAATTGCTAGTAAAAGTTGTCGATGTTTTTATACTTAAAATTAAAAAGTTTTTGTACAAATCAAACTGAATCACAAAAAAAAAATATAACGATTTCCCTGTCTAACTAATGCATCGAGCACTCATCAGATGATGGCAGCTCATCAGATGATGCTACTAATCAATGCTTAGTCATAAGTAAATGTCAACGTAGATTAATAGTGATGTGTTCAAGTGATTGAAAAAATGTATAGATATTGATAAGTAAAGAATACTACTGTAGGTACAGCATTGCATATTTTTCTACACTAATATTATAAAGAGGAAAGATTTGTATTTTTGTATGTAACGAATAAACTTAAAATTACTCGACCGATTTCAAAAATTCTTTCACCATTAGGATGCTACATCATTCCTGAGTAACATAGGCCACATAATTTTCCCGAATTCCCACGGGAACGAAGTCCCGAGCGGAATGCTAGTCTTTCATAAATTTAGAAGTGCTATGAATTATTAATATCGATCAAAGCCAAAGTGTTTTGTCAACATTTGCATAAGTATCATTTATTTATTAGGCACATCTTTACTGTGATTTCTGAACTGTTAGGAATAAAGTCAAAATATGATTTCTGGTATAAGTAATGTCGAGATTTCATAACATGACTTAGGGCCTAGCCAGAAAAATATTACTGGTTTACATAAAAAGGATATAATGTCGTTTATATTTTCTTTTACACTTAAATTGAAATTGACAAACCACATATTAATTTTACAATTAATAATATGTATAATTAAAATTCCATAATACAACACCATTATGCACTAGTACTGATGCATTGACCATCGATATCGGCAAATTTTGACCTTGAGTCAGCCAATCAGAGCGCCGTAAGAGTAGATGCGATTATTAAAGAATTGGCATCATTCGTTTTCACACAAAATAGGCATCATTTTTACTCTATAGGTTATGTACTCCATGAAATGTCAAAATTCTTGTGCGTGAATCAAATGCTAGTAGCTTGGTTCAATTCTATCGTTGACTTGTTAATAAATGGCAAAAAAGAAACAGTCTTCCTAATGCAATAGAATTAATAAAACACGTTGTTTATAGGGAATTAGTGAACCAAATAGTAAACAATCGCGGTCGAGAGAACGCGCCTCAGCATCCAGACGGGCCGGGCGGTAACGGCGGCGGCGGCGGGCCCGGCGGCATGCCCCCCATGCCTCGGGGCGGGGGCGGCGGCGGCGGCGGACTGGCCACCACGGTAAGTGTACTTTTTGTCTGATAAAGACAGATATTAAACAAGCAGATAGTGCACAAGAAGATAGTTAAAAAAAATAGATTCTGAACCAGCAGAAGTAAACAAACAGATAGTAAACAAGATAGTTAAAAAAATTCTGAACCAGCAGATAGTAAAAAAGTAGGTACTAAACCAGCAGATATTTGAAAAGCAGATAGTGACCGAGCAAATAGTTAATCAGCAGATAGTAAAAAAAGCAGATACTGAACCAGCAGATAGTAAAAAAATAGATACTAAGAAACAGATAGTGACAAAGCAGATAGTGAATCAGCAGATAATAAAAAAAAGCAGAAACTGAACCAGCAGATAGTAAAAAAGCAGATAGTGGACAAGCAGATGTGAACCAACAGGTAGTCAATAGATAGTGAACGCGCCTGGCGGCGGCATGCTCTATGGTTCGACGCCGCTGGGGTGGACTGGCCACCATGGTGAGTGTACTACAATATATACAGCCAGATAGTGGACCAGCGGATAGTAAAAAAAGTAGATAGTGAACCAGCAGATCCTTACTTATCCTTACTAACATTATAAATGTGAAAGTAGGGATGTTTGTTACACTTTCACGCAAAAACTACTCAACCGATCATCATGAAACTTTGTACACATTCTCGGAGGTACTAGTAGTAACATAGAATACTTTTTATTTAAAAAAAAATGTGAAAGCTCACGCGGGCGGAAAGCTAGTAATAATATCAATGCGAAAGTAACTTTGTCTGTCTGTCCGTCTTTCACGCCTAAACTGCTGAACCGATTATGATATTTTATTATTATTATTTTATTTTATTTGGGATTACAAACAGTTATACAATGAAGCTTATGTACTAAACTTATATAGAAACAACGGGTTTGGTAATCGTATAACCAGCTACGTAATCCTCGTGGTAATTATATAAAAAAAGAGGTAGAACAGATCATGTGCATCAACACATTATCACTTTATAAACAAACATACTTTAAGGATAATTTATGGTAACAAGTTGTAAACTAGAATGATAGAAGTTACTTGTTGTGATAACAATATTATAATAAAACATTCATATGAGCAATAAAAACAAAAATAAGCAATGAGTTTGAGAGGGAGCAATGAGGTGTATGTATATATATGTATATGTGTGTTTGTGTGTGTGTGTGTGTGTGTGTGATGAAAGGTACAGAGATAGATTAGAGCCTGGGAAAGGACATAGGCTACATTTATCCCACAGCTGGGCATGATATAACCTGTAGTCCACGCGGGCGGAAAGCTAGTAGTAAATAAAGGAGATAGTCTTCTTCTTATCGTGTAGGTATAGTCAAGTATGTGGCGAACTTGGCTAACCCTGGTGTCAGTTTTCAAACCGCACAATGGCCTCTGACTTGGTTTTAGCGACTACAGTCAATCGACAACAGCCGGGACCGACAGCTTAACGTGTCCTCCGAAGCACGGAAATGCTCGTGATAAATTGCCACTTTGGTCACCCATCAGGTTCCCTGCCTCTGTGTACGTTGCTTAACCCCTCTGATCGTTTGAGATCAGTGAGAGATCAGTGGGCTACGAGCGCTTCAGGAGATAGTAACTATAGTAAATAAGGAGACCGTGATTAACTGCGAGCTAGATACACCGTGTCAAAATGAAGATATAAACACTACGGGGGCCTTGCGTCGAACATTGTACCATGGATCAAAATTATGGTAATTCTAGAAGATGCCCAGGACTTCGTTCCCATGGGAACTTCGTAAAATCTTTCCTTATTCCTTGCCTACCTTATAAGTAACCTTCATGCCAATTTTCAGCTTTCTAGGTCTAAGAATAGAATAGAAAAAAATATTTATTTTATAGTAATTCAGGATGCCACTTAAAAAGTTAAAACAAGTCGAGATTACATGAAATACATACAAACATACATTAAAGGATTTAAATACATAAATACGCATTCGTTCTATTAACCCTGCTGACTCTATGCCGATTCGCAATGGTGCAGTCTTCCCCAGAGAAGAACAGGCAACTCTGAGGGTGCTCTTTTTAATCGCATTACAAAATTTCTTATTTTCTAACTTTAACTAATTCTGAAATAACTCTAGAGCTGAGCAGGTCATTCCCATGGCTGCTTGTCTGTTAGATAATCAGAAATGTTGTAATAGCTTTGGGTTTGGGCTGAGCGTCGGTTGATGAGTCAGTAAAACTTCCAATTTTAAATGTATTATAGACTAGTTTGACCAATGTCGTAATGACCACGTTTCTCCTCTCTCAACTACTCTAAGGTAGACTGGAAGAGATCCCTTCAGGGATAAGTCCGCCTTTGCTACTAAATTACCTTTGAAATGTATTATATGACACTGTTTTTGAGCAATAAAGAATTTGCATACATACCACGTGTTTCACATTTTATAGCGGGAACGGGTTGGTAGGCCCAATAGAAAACAGAGTGTAAAAACTTTGTACAGTGAAGACTTATAGAAACAGCTAGATCTTTAAAAGGACGCGTGTGAAATTCGCCTCTCGAAGACGAAAACTAAGTTGCTCTCATTCTACGCTAGACGGCGCGAACGACGCGCGCCGTTTCAATACGCGCTATACAGTGCGTTCCGATTCGCGTTAACATCGTTGTTGTCGTTGTTAAAGTCGTTCCATTTACGATATCGCGCATACAGCACGACTTGTGAGCGCTCCAAACTTTTTCGTTTCAAACAAAGCATCTACATAATAAAAATAATTACGGGACGCCTTATCTGAATTACAGCAGCTCTAGCACGATAACGACAAACTCACGCTCGGCTCACGCTGAAACTTCACTTTGAATGCGCGAGGGTCCCGCGCAAAGGCTTGCTCGCCCTATGGCACATTTTGATATAGGACCTCGGTGTTGTCGCGGCGCTGTCACTATCGTACTTGGCCTGCAGGACGCCTTTTTGTTACATGAATGATCTTTACTTTAGTGTTCATTAAAAACAGATTATTGTTTTTTTTGCTGCGTGAAAGCATAACATGCATCCTCCTCACCAACTTTTACGTTGATAGGATTTTGCATTTGGGATTTCGCGAGGTTTGTGAAAAGTTATTGTATACCATAGAATTTATTTATCGAGTTAATGAGGTTATACTAAATACTTATAAACTCTTTACTGTTTATAATAATACTGGCCACTAACGTTGGCGTCTGTCAATTTTAAAATGACGTTTCCAATAATAATTAGCTTCTCTGTCATTTTGAAAACTTGAAGCAAAATCATTTTGCGAAATTACGGAAACAGTATCTTTCTGAGATTTACTTTAGTGCGTTTTCTTTCTGAAATAATTGAGTTATAAAAAGGTACACTATTGTTATTCTAAACAACATAGTAGTCTTCTTCTTATCGTATAGGTATAGGAAAATGTGTGGCGAACTTGGCTAAAATAGTAGTTATAGTTTCAGTAATAAACCGAGCATTAATAATAATTAGAAATGTTTAGACCAACCAATAACTCGGGTCATGCAAAACTCGTAATATTTTTTAACTGCAAATCGCAGGCGACACTGCTTTTTATTATGTAGAAATAATCAAGAGTGTGGCGAACTTGACTAATCCTGGTGTCAGAATTTTTAAACCGTCAGGTTTAAAAATTCCATGGCCATGAAATTTGGGTGTAACGTGGTCGCGAGGCTCTGCTGTAACGTGATCGAAAGGTTGACAGCCTATCACCATCTGTACTACTTAAATTTCATCTAATAACCCATAATGGCAAAAAAAATGTTGCCCTGCCTACCCTAACAGGGATTAAAGGCATTAGCGTATGAGATGTGGGCTCTTTGGATTCTACGACGGCTTCTTATCGTGTAGGTATAGTCAAGTTCGTGGCGAACTTGGCAAGCCTGGTATCAGAGTAACGGCTTACTAAATGTTGTTCAGTTTTTTGACAGTTTGTTTTTGCCAAAACTGTTAAGGGAAAAAGTCGTTTTCCGTCGACATGTCCTTTGATGATTTGACTGCGATCCATAATAACATTTTCTTTTTTTTCATAGGAGGAGATCATGTTGCCTGGACCGAAAGTGGGTTTGATTATCGGAAAGAACGGCAAGACTATCAAACAGCTGCAAGAGCAATCTGGAGCTAAGATGGTAGTCATTCAGGATGGACCTAATACAGAATATGTAAGTAAATATTCATCATGTCAGCCGCAAGACGTCCACTGCTGGACATAGGCCTCTCCCAAGGATCTCTATATCGATCGGTCCTGTCAAAGTCAAAAAAGCTTTACTTCATAGATCGTAGAACATTCAGAATTTTACTAAAAATAAGTCAAATTAATGAATTACATTAGCATTTTTAACTTTGCGCCTATTCGCAAAGTTGCGGTCTACTTCGCCTCAGAGAAGAATAGGCAACAAACTCCGAGGGTTGCTCTTTTTAACTCAATCATATCTAAATTAATCGACTTAGGTCCTTATCACAGAACGCGGCTCAAGACTCTGATCTATACTTGAGTAGCAGTCGTCTTTGTTATTTTGATAGTGAGAGAAAGAGGCAATAAATACTTAAGTATAGATAGACTTGAGTCTCCTTCTGTAATACGGGCGCCAGACTCCACCCAATACTTGAAAATCTGCTGATTGTCTAAGTATGAGAAATTCTTAAGGGTTTCTTGGGAGAAAGTGGTTTAACGTCAGAGAATACCCCTAAAGTAACCTTAAATTGTATAGGAAAAGCCTCTGCGTATAAGCGGGGACCCATCCAAAGTGGAGCACGCGAAGCAGCTGGTGTTCGAACTGCTGTGTGACAAGGAGGCGGCGGGGGGCGGGGGCGGGCCCCCCCGACAGCATTACGACGAGAGCTACTCGCCGCAAGACCAGGGCAATGGACTTGCCACCAACTCTACTGAGGTAAGATTAAATTAGACATACATATTTTTTTCATAACATAGCATACAATGCCACCAGGCAAAAATCTTCCTAAAGACATATGAAAAAAGAAAGTAAAAACAACTCTTAAAGCTCAGGACATCAGGATTCTAGTGGGTCTGCTCACGGGACATTGTCCTCTGAACCGACATCTAACAATAATAGGCTTAAAAAGTGATCCCACCTGCCCAGAATGCGACACGGAGGAAACAAGTCTACACTTCCTGACTGAGTGTCCAATGTACGCGCTGGCAGGATGGGAGACAATAGGCATGGATGAGGTAAAAGAAGAACACATACAAGGGACTAGCATATAGGAGATGATGCGGTCGCTAAAGCTTCGGGGAGGTTTAAAGAGGTGGAACTGTCAGTGCAGAGGTAAAACTCATGCGCTGTTATGGGGAATTGGGTGAAATTGTCCCAAATAAGTGGACTTATCACCCGCCTGTCCTTTGACGGGCGTTCTCTCTATAGATAGATAGAACCTCTTTGAAGTCATTGACTTGTTAGCAGAATATCGGTGTTTCGTTGACTCTTTTGTAACACTAACTGCCGTACTCAGAGACGTCAATTAAAGTTAAGAAGTAATTAAATGTCATGCTATCCTTGTTTATATCAACAAGAAGGAAACGGACAACATCAGAGTTTAACAGTACTTATCTTTAATTGACGTCTCTGAGTACGGCAGTTACACAGTGTTTCATAATTTATTTTTATTTTTGTAAAACTTTTCTTATTAACATACTTAAGAAATCCATACTAATATTATAAATGCGAAAGTAACTCTGTCTGTCTGTCCGTCTTTCACGCCTAAACTGCTGAACCGATTTTGATGACATTTGGTACAGAGATAGATTAGAACCTGGGAAAGGACATAGGCTACATTTTATCCCACAGTTGGGCACGATATAACCTGTAGACCACGCGGGCGGAGCCGCGGGCGGAAAAATAGTGTTTTCATAAGCTCATAAATGAAAACCTATAAATTTGTAAATTTTCATGACTAAATTATTATTGTAAATTCAATAATTAGTGATAAAGTAAGTTACCTAGAAATAAAAATCAATTTAATCTTTATTTTGTTTGTAAAATTTGTATTTCAGCTTTCGGTAAAATGTCATAATATAAATCAAACCTTATTGGTCTAGATTTGCCTAAGGTGTTAAAAACTTCTATAAATAATAATAACAAAAACATAAGTCGGTTTATCGAGAATCCCCCCCTGAGAAAAGGCATAAAACGCCAGTGTTATCGGCAAAGCGGCAAACACAGTCGAATAATTTTTAATCAGTGTTTGTTACTATTAACGAGCAAACGTTCTCGAGGTGAAACAATTTTGCATTTTTATTCATCGTGAAATATACCAATCAATAGTGATATTACATTTCAAAGCCCTCTCCCCAAGTAACAGTACGAAATACAAAAAAATGTAATGGAGGGGATAACTTTTAATCAGCTGATTGCCTCATGAAGTGAAAACACTTTCTTTTGGATATTTCGTATGAGTTCCTTGAAAAAAGTTGTTCAGTGTCATGTAGGTTATTTTTCAATTTTAAGGTCTTTGTTACAGAACGCGACTCAGACTCTGATCTATACTTAAGTAGCAGTCGTCTTTGTCGTTTTGATAGAGAGAGAAAGAGACGATCAATACTTAAGTTTAGATCAAAAATTGACTCACCTTCTGTAATTCGGGCCTAAAAACTCATTTTTCCTGCTAAATAAACCAAGTGTTTGCGCAAAATAAATAAATGCGGGATTAATAAATCTAAAAGTTATGTGTCTGTAGGTATAGTCATGTAAATGGCGAACTTCACTAACCCTGGTGTCAGAATTTTCAAGCCGCCAATAGGTCTCTGTTTTGGTTTGACGACTAGACCGTCGAATACAGCCGTGCCCTCCGAAGCACGGAAACACTCGTGATAAATTGCCACTTTGTTCACCCATTAAGTTCCCTTTCTCTGTGTACGTTGCTTAGCGAGATCAGTAAGCGCCACTAACAATCTAAAACTAATTGAAGTATTAATACTAAATGTGAAAAAACGTTATTGACTTCGCGACGGTATTTCATTCTCTCTGATTTGATTTTACAATTTACAGTCAACGCGTGTCTAATCACTTGATTATGTATTTCTTAATTCATAGTCGTGTCTTTAGTTTACTTTTAAATTGAAAAATCAAGAAAAACTATTTTTTAAAAGAGTGAAAACCAAAAAACCGGGAGTGTGTAATACGAAAAAGTTATTTTTATGAAACAAGTGTGTATAAAAGAAACATTGTTGTACAAAAGGCGATGCCTGTATCAAAGAAGAGGTTGTTACGCTCTGTGCGTGTAAAGTTTCGTTTTAATTATATTTAAGTGTAATACGTAAAGAGCTGTAATAGCCCAGGCGGCAACGAGCCAAACTTGTAATGGGGTCAAATCCTGGTGTGGGCTTGTACTACTATATTTGTCTTCGGTTTTGTGTATGGATTTTTCATTAATTATATCACTTGCTCAGCGGTGAAGGAAAACATCATGATCAAAAACCCGCACGTCTAAAAATATTTTTTCGAAAGGCACGCGGTCTACCAACCCGCATCGGGCTAGAGCGGTGACCTAGATATCCTTCGTGTTTCGAAGGGAGGTCCGTGCCCCTCGGTGGGGACGTATAAGGGGTGATATATATTTTTTTATCTCTACATAAATTCAGGTACAAGCTTAACCAGTATTACATACTTAGTTCTAATATATAACCTGTCTTTCAGTATACATAACATTCACCAACGCTAGTATATGCTCGTGACTTTTTTGTCATATTTAAATTTTGAAAAATAGCGTCCCCAACGTAGTGAGTTAGCCAATGACTCAGTATTTTAATCAAAATTAAAATACAAAATGGCGAAGTCGCCAATGTCAAGTGTAATACGTCAGAGCCTAGTCCGTTGATCATCAGGGTGCACCGCTAGCAATGAGGAATAGTATTAAGAAGTTATAACCCCCCACGCCCCCATAGCCCACTTTACCCACGTGAAAGAAGTGAAATCAACCATTGAACCATTAAACGCCGCTCTAGAATTAAATGTACAGTCGGCCAAAAATGTGGTCTACCACCCTATGGTTGAAATTCGTTTGCGTGACATAAAACAGCAAGGTTGATTTTCCCTTGAAATAATGAACTGACAGTTTTGATTCCATTTGCCCACATCATATCATAATACGTCATAATTCTATCTCTTTCTTTGTTACATTGTGAACCTTAGGGAAATTTTGTGATAACTGATAGACCACTTTCCTGGCCGACCGTATCATATTTGTCATTGTAAAATGGGTCTTGTCTCATAGGTATTAGTGCCGAAGATCGCAGTGGGCGTGGTGATCGGCCGCGGCGGCGACATGATCAAGAAGATCCAAGCGGAGACTGGCGCGAGGGTTCAGTTTCATCAGGAGAGGGACGACGGACCGGGGGATAAGAGGTTCTTTATTTATTCAGTTTTTTATTTAGTTCGTACAGCCAGCAGCACGATACATTACCCATTTGCACTACGAAAGTTGACGCGTTTATGAGCGAGATAAGGCCGACGTCAAGGTCAACATGTGTGTGTTACATCATAATATTCATAGTATTTCAGATACACCATTTATTTGACGCTGTAGTGTGACTTTTGTAAAATGCTACATTATTCCTTGCCTACAGTAAAAAAAGAAACCTTGTTTACTACTTTACTTTAACACCTTCGAAACACGAAGGTGTTTTGGAGGGATGGTCGTGGTGGGCCGGTAAATTAGCAATATTTCGATAGCTTTAAATGTAAATTTACTGGATTAATTCGATACTGTTTCTGTGCGGGTGGACTACTAGAATCACATATTATGTTTAAAATTCTTCTCATGTAAGTGACTATTTGTTTATGTCTTAAATGAGAATAAAGTATCTTTAAACCTACCTACTTTACTTTTTCTTTACGTTTAAACGTAAAGCGTTTAACTTATTTGTTTGATGCATTCATTCTGTTTTTCAATAGCACAGCAAATGTACATAATTTCAGTTTAATTTGAATTTTACATAGATTTTACTTAACAGCGTGATGAGTCAGTGAGTCAGAACTTTCAATTTTAAGTATTTATTTAGAATAAAGATAGAGGACTCCCGGGACCTTTTCCCGTTGAAAATTCGTAAAATATTTCTTTAATCCTTGTCAATACCGTTAATGGAAGTATTTTCAAGTTTTTACCCTAATGACATCCCTATTAACTTATTTCATTTTTTCTACAGGTGTTACTTACAAGGCAAACCTCACCAAGTCGATCAGGCGAGGCAAATGATTGAAGATCTGATTGCAAGTGTAAATGTAAGTAGAGAAGAAAGTGGAATATATTTATTTATGATAGTAAATACATATTTTTAATGTATTACCGGTACTTGAGAGCATCGCACTCAGTACATTTTTCGTTATACAGACAAGTTTCGGCCTTTTATTCCTTATCGTATGGGTAATGGCTTCTGAATTGGTTTAGCGACTGGGTCAATCGACAACAGCCGGGACCGCCGGGTTAAGGTGCCCTCCGAAGCACGGAAATGCCCGTGATAAATTGCCACTTCCCTGATGTATGTATGGATATTTGTTACTCTTTCATGCTCAAATGGCTGGACCAATTTTGATAAAATTTGATATGGAGGTAGCTGATACCCTGGATTAACTCATAGACTGTATAATTTTCCCAAATTCCCTCGGGCGGAAAGCTAGTATGTAATATATCGTATCGTTATAGAGACGCGATCAAGAGACGAGACAAGGAGGGGGGCGCATGCGCGGCGGCGGCGGCGGCGGCAACCAGCGCAACGGGGAGCGGGGGGACTACCAGCAGTGGCAGGACACTCCCGAGATAAGGGTCACCTTCACAGTCTCCAACGTCAAGTGCGGACTTATCATAGGACGCGGTAAGTTCAGAAAAAAAACTGTTTAAAGAACTTGTTCGATTTGCAGCAGTTGTGGGACTTTTGAGAGGAGAGATCATTTTGTTAATTTTTTTTATTTACTGTTTATTGTACACATACAGAAAGAATCATACAAAGAGAGACGACACAACAGGCACTGCTTATTTCTATGAAGAAATTTCGTACAGCAGACCTAACAAGACAATATTTTCATCTATTGTACTGTATAAGTCGCGCAACGAGTAATGAGTGCTGACCGTGAATGACAATATTGTTCCGTTGTAGACATAAGAGTTTGTTTCGTTTGTGTTCTTCAAGGTCACCGCTCATAAACCGCTGTGATGCTTACACCAATATTTAACTACAGTTAGAAGTAACCCTACATTTGTGGCCCATATAAATTATACCGTAATTTATTTACTGCTTTTTAAAAAAATCAACAAAAACTACTTACATATTATATCTAGATGATGTTTTGGTTTGTGGTTGTCTGCTAATAAGCATCGTTGAGACTGAAGTCGGTTGATTCATTCGTTGTTAACAATTATGTCTGATTAGCGGGTTAGTTGTGGGTTGACTTCTCGTTGAAATATATTTCATATTTAATGTTTGTTTTAGGTGGCGAAGTAATAAAGCAAATAAACGCGCAATCAGGCGCGCACTGCGAGTTAGACCGGCGCGCGCAGGGCTCGGACCGAAACAACCGCACCTTCTACATCCGCGGGCACCCCGACGCGGTCGACACTTGCAAACGCATTATCTGCGAAAAAGTTGGCATGGTGAGTCCATCTTTTTTTTTAAATGACCTCAGTCTTGACCGAGGTCATACACAGCATGCGAGCTGTTCGGCGTCAGACTTTTGGTAGGAGGAGGTCGCGAACCAGACGGGTCTTTTACAGAGCTTACCACATCGACGACACCTGAAATTCAAAACCTGAATTTGTTTTGTTTCAGCCGGTGAACTTCATCCCGGAAGGCGGCAACAACGGCAACGGCTCCGGGGGCGGGGACTACTACTCGGGGGGCGGCGGCGGCGGCGGCGGGCCCCCCGCCTGGGGGTACAACCCGCACTGGCACCAGCCCACGCCGCAACACCCGCCACAGGTACACATCGCAGTGCTAGGAGAGGGGCAGCCATTTTGGATTTTTACTTGAATCCAAGATCAGCCATTTTGGATTTATATTTGTGTATCTTTGTGTCTGTATGTGGAATATTAGCTCCTTAACGAATGGACCTATTTCGATGCGGTTATTTTGTTTGAAAGTTAGCATAACTGAAATGTTTCATAGCTACATTTAAAGCGATCGAATGTTATCTAAATAAATAAATAAATTCTAGCCCTAGCACAGACATCCGTCTAAATGTATCCGGGGTGATACATAATAATTGACATTATTTCGTATTGATAGTAGAGATGTCACGAATATTCGGCAACTATTCGGTATTCGGCCTATTCGGCCACTTTTTTGTTATTCGGTATTCGGCCGAATAATACGTACTATTCGGCCGAATACCGAATACCAAATCATGAAAAAAAGACGTCATAATATTCAAGATTATAATATATTCATTACTAAATTATAACACTTAATAAGTAAAATTGATCAGTGATAAGTTGTGATGGATAAAAACAAGCTTTTCAGCATTTGTTGGTAGCAAACGATTACACTTTTCTTCATAAATTATACCAGCTTCCGAAAACAACCTCTCACTGTACACGCTACTCACAGGAGAAGAAAGATAAACTTTAGCAAACTACGAAAGGTTTGGATATTGTTTTTCGTTTGCTGACCACCACTTGTAAGGAAACAAATGCACCGCAACAAGGGAGACAGGTTACGACTTGTCTTACTCTTGATTACCTACGCACTCGACAAGCATGTATTTTGTGCCGAATATTCACTTCGGCCGACAGCGTTGCCGAATATTCGGTATTCGGCCAAATCACTATTCGTTGCAACTCTAATTGACAGTAGCAGCCCAAATAGACGGATGTCTGTGCTAGGGCTAAAAAATCGTTAGGTGGATTTGAATGCGAGTGCGCATTGCTGTCGTCCCCAATCTTAGTACTTTTTTGTGAAAACATCCGAATACCAAGCTTTCTGATGCCGATCTACATGCGGACACAATCCTTGTCTGTGTGAAATCCAGCCTTAGAGAACCAGCATTGGAAAGTGTATATTGTTTCAGCAACAAGTGCAGATAAACCCCGCGACGGGCCAGCCGGACTACTCGCAGCAATGGATCGACTACTACCGCTCGCTCGGACTCATGCGCGAGGCCGAGGCCATCGAGCAACAGGCTAAGCAGCAGCAACAAGGTAATGTAGGGGGGATGAAACATACATACATACACTCACGCCTGTAATCCCATACGGGGTAGGGTAGGTAGGACATAAATTCAGAGGGTTATAGGTTTTTTTTATTATTATAAGATGGGTTAACTCTTGACCTCAATCTTGACCATAAAGGTCAAAGATGAGGTCGACAATGGAGCGAGTTAACCCAGAAAATGCCTATAAAGGCACTGGTACTCCCACGCACCGACGGAACACAGCAAGCTATTTGGCGTCGGACTTCGGTAGGAGGGTGGTCGCGAACCAGACGGCCCTTTACAGAGCCTACCACACCGCATGAGACCATAGGATGACACCTCAGATGCAGAAAAAAAATGAAGTGTCGTTGAATCATGATGTAAGTGGTAAGAGGTTGTCAGCCTTTCGCCTAAAATTCAGCAAAACCCTCGCATTTACTGACTTTTACAGTATGCCTGGGAAGAGTAGGCAGCTGGCACATTCTGTTTTTTTTACTCCCAGTCCAGCATGGAAGAATTGAAGTCCGTTTAATTTTATTCTTAACGAAATTCCTGAAGTATCTAAACAAATAAGGCATTCTGTTTTTAAGATAAACTCAAAAAAAAAAGTCTTCAGGTCCTTCTAGTCTAGAAGCTTTGAGTTAAGTTAAAAAAAAATAATTAAAAAAGTGTTCGGTGCGCATTGGACTTAACCAATAATCCCTCAAACTATTTGTAAATATCCCTCACGAGAGTAAGCGTTTTGAAAATACTAGAATTAAAGTTATAAAGTTTTAAAAATGATTGTTTACAAGTATACGCTCATGACCCAAACAAACTTCGTCATTCAGGTCAGTATTACAGAACGCGACTCACTCTATTTTTATATTTAGTAGCAGTCGTCTCTGTCATTTTGATAGTGAAAAAAATAGACAATCAATACAATACAATATACTTTTATTTGCACATAAGGACATACAGCACAATCAACAGAACCTAAAACATAGTTTACAACAAGGCGGCCTTATTGCTCTGTAGCAATCAATACTTGTGTATATATCAAGACTTGAGTCTTCTTCTGTAATACGGGCCTTAGACTTTGATAAGTGCTGTTGGTCGAATTCGGGCACAATTTCATAAAAATCAATGAAATTCGTTTAAAATATTTTCATAAGTTTCTAAAAACACTTTCAGATATCTGAATTGGCTTTAACGTTGTTGTTTATCCACAGGAGGCGGCGGGCAGGCCCCGTCGGGTGGAGGCACGCCCGGCGCGGCGCCCGCACCGCAGCAACAACAACAACAACAACCACAACCTCCGCAACAACAACAACAACAACAAGCGCAGGCCGACTACAGCGCGCAATGGGCCGAGTACTACCGCTCCATCGGCAAGATAAAGGAGGCAGAGGCGATCGAGGCGCAGATCAAGATGAAGGTATTTATTTTATTTATTTTAATGGAGGATCACCAGCTTATAATATACATAGTGTTCAACATTTTAAAAACAATAAGCCAAATTACAGATCCTCACAGGTAAAAACAGGTATCGCTGAGGTGACTAATCCTAATAAACAATTAGTTTTAAGTTGACAACTAATTGAGTTCTTTAGTAACAAGAAAAATTCCCAGTTAAACTACCATAACATAATAAAAAAAATTGACATATCATAAAAATCAATTTTTGAAAATTTTTTGAGTCAAAGCTCGTCTCGCCGAAACAAAATCAGTATTGAAAAGGTCGAAGTTAAAATCATTGCATTGGTATGTCAACACAACCAAGTCAGAGGCGATTTGGCGGTTTGAAGGCTCTGACACCAGGGCTAGTCAAGTTCGCCACACACTTGATTACGCCTACACGATAAGAAGACAACAACTGCTGCCCTCTGTATTTACCAATTCTACATCTACAATCTATACTAATATTATAAAGAAGAAACATTTGTATTATTGTATTTTGCGAATAGGCGTAGAGTCAGTAGGGTCAAAAGAACGAATACGTATGTATGTATTTAAATCGTTTAATGAATATTTGCATGTATTTCATTGTAATCTTGACTGAATCATGTAAGTGGCATCCTGAATGTCCTATAAAATAATAAAAAATTCTATTCTATTCTGTATGTATGTAACGAATAGGCTCCGAAACTACTGGACCGATTTCAAATATTCTTTCACCATTAGGATGCTACATTATCCCTGAGTAACATAGGCAACAAAATTTTCCCGAATTCCCACGGGAACGAAGTCCCGCGCGGGCTGACCAGATTGGATCAGGGTTATACACTCAGTCTCCTGAATATACAGAATTAGTCATAATTCTATTACGCAATTCTATTTAAGCATTACGCATTTAGCATATCTATATTAGCTATGCGTGCTGAGATACGTGGCGACCTCAACTCACACCACTAACAGTAAGCTCTCAATTAAAAACAAAAAAAAATACCAGCCCATATACGACCCCATCGAGGGTTACGGGCCTCCCTTCGAACATGAAGGGGATTTAGGCCATAGTCCGCCACGCTGGCACAATGCGGGTTGGTGGACAAGCTCTCAACAGATGGCGCTTAATGCTCTTATGACTAATTCTGTATATTCAGGAGACTGAGTGTGTAACCCTGATCCAATCTGGTCAGATTCCTAGCAGTCACTTGTCCTGCAAACTTCTTTATGATGGCGAAGCGTACCCCGAATGAGGAACGTAACTTAGGCCCGTATTACAGAAGTAGACTCAAGTCTTGATCTGTACTTCAGTATTGATTGTCTCTTTCTCTCACTATCAAAATGACAAAGTCGACTGCTACTTAAGTATAAACCAGCTGTAATACAGAAGAGCTAGTGTGGGAGCTAGTGCGGTGTAAGGGCGCTGACTCCGTCGATGCATCAGTCCCAGCGTTGGACAGTTGTAGGGTCGAGTAGGGGCGTAGAAGTTAAACTCACAATCGCAGTCGAATCAATGAGTCGTTTATGGTTACTTCGGTCGTATTTATTTGCAGAGTGGCCACGGCTCACTACTACCTTCATATGCGCTATATGCTGATGAAGTTTGAATGGGAACTCAATTTTTTTTTTTGACCATTGTTTCTCGGGAAAGTTGTTCAGTTTCATGGACTGATTAAACACCAAAGAGGTCGAAAGAGAGATACCTAAAGCCCTGTAGAATGAGCCGTAGCGCGTTTTATGTAGCTACTCAGCTAGGAAGAAGGTCGATGATTATCGGATATTTATTACTCAGCAGCAACAATCCGGCGGCGGCGGCGGCGGGCCGGGCGGAGCGTCCCCCGGCGTGGGGATGGGGGGCCCGGGCGCGGGGGGCGGCATGCCGGCCGACGGCGCCTCCCCGCCCGCGCCCTACCAGTACGGCGTGTACGGCGCGCCCGTGTACCCGCACTACCCGTACCCCTACCCGCAGCAGCCGCACCCGCAGGCCAACGACCATCACCAGTAGGTCAGTTAAAAACACACGACACACTAACGCATACATACAGGGAGAATTTCATTTAAGCCCGTATTACAGAAGGAAACTCAAGTCTCGATCTGTGCTTAAGTATTGATTGTCTCCCACTATCAAAACGACGATCAGGCTCAGTCGCGTTCTTTAATACGGACCTTAGATAGATAGATAATTAGATCGGTTTATTCATTGGGTAACGGCTTGGACATGAACAACCTCACAACACAAACAAAAATACAATAGAAAACCAAAGGGAGATTTGATGTCAAGGAATAGTTTTGTGGTTGAAGCCACTATCAATGCCTTTCAAGTTAGACACTTTAGAACGTGAATCAAAATAGTAGTTAGCTAAACCTTAGAAGGTAATTTTCCCTGAAAACCTTCCCCAAAGAACCCACATGGTATTAACATGATACTAATCCGAAAACATGTCAAAGGAAAAGATAAATATGGTACTTTCACATATTTTTGGATATCTGCTATTCCTGGGGTGATAATCGGTCTTTATAATTAGTGAACACTGGTCTAAGGCAATCGGCTGAACAAGCTAGTGGGTATGAAGGAAGAGGCAAAACCTTGTTCCTTTATATTGGACTAAATTTCTTTCTTAATTTTCTATTTAAAGTCATATTCAGATATTAATAGGATACTTACACATAAGATATTACTCCATCAGAGTGATTACGCACTGCATCAGATCCAAATTCCTGAAAATGCGATTTACTATGGCGATGCTGTATTGATAAGTTTCGACGGCCAAAAATTCTGATCTAATGTGTAACTTGTTATAAAAATTTGCCCTGTAGTTACCTCGGAAAGCATTTTCAAAGATTCGGACCGTGCGAAACCGCTCTAATGACACTTGCACTAAAATAGGCGGCATTTTCTTTTATTATAAAAAGACAATCAGTTAAGATGATAAATCTCTGGCTAGTACCGTTGAATTCATCTAATATAATCATATTTTAGTACAATTTTATAGATCGTTTCACGAGCATCAAGGGCATTAGAAAACAAAAATGGCAGAAATTAATGTGTGTTATTTGAAAAATATTATTATTATAGTCCACATTAGAATAAGAATCAATCTGTAGTGTACAATCCTTTTGAAACAAAATAAAAAAACGAAAGTGAATGCTTTCTAGCGCCCGTCACGCGTGATGCGATAATTCACAGTAATAAAATATCTCAAATTAATAGTGACAAATAAGGAGTAGAATATAGTATTACTTGCTTTTATTTGCTACTTTAGAAATTGGCAATAATAATTTAGTAAATTTGTAACCAAAATAATAACATGCAGAAAAAATCTAGCTTATTTTTATTATTTTTGTAGAATTATGTATTTACGTATGTTTAATTTACAATGTCCTTAAAATTGGGTTATGGATTTATCAATGTAGAAATAATTGTTTTATTTGCAGGAATTATATTTTTATTTTTAATTAAATTGTCCTTGCATGTCTTAATCGATATTCTCTTTCAGTTCCTTGCATGACTGACATTTAATTTTAAAGCTATTTTTATGAGATTTATTTAATATATTTTATATTTAATCGTCCCAAATTCTCAATGAATGTATCGGGTATTGCTTCACTTTTTTACTTAAAGGCGGTGTCATAAGTGAAAAGGAGATGCAATGCAAGTTTCGTTCGTGAAAGCCGGTACATATTGAATGCGTATTGCTTATAGGTAACACATGTTACATGCTTCATAAATAAATATTTTTGCATTTGTAGACTTACGTAAAACGTTACTTTTTTACACCCAATTGCAGAAACGTCCAGTATAGTAATTAATGCCACTTTAAATATCATTCTGTTACTTTCCGTCTTGTTGACGTCACAATGAAGACGTTATATTCAAAGAAGCTTTAACTTTAATGGAGGTTTCTACAACAGAGCCTTAGGCTGCGTTTCTACTGAGGCAGATTTGTGAAGCGGAGCGAATCACAGAAATGCGATTGGTCAATTGAGGTTCGACATATTTCAATTTCGTTTTTGCCGCAGTGGAAACGCAACCTTGAGCCTTAGTGATATTACGTTTATACCACAACGAAGGAATGACTGCGATAATCAAACACGATGTAGTCACGTTTTTTTAGAATGTGCACGCACATGTGTACGTACGTGTACGCATTCTCTGTGTATCGGCTTCGAAGATATTTGGGCAGCTATCCGTTATTATATCGGAGTTTAGCAATGTATGCCATACAATATGTAATGTAGTGTTACAGCTAGCAGGCCGCCGGCGCCGGTCGGGTTTGGTTCCCAGTTGCCAAGTGTTTGTTGCCATGTGTCTGTTTGTCTGATTGCAGGCGCGGACCACGTCACGGGGACTCCATGTAGATTGTACATTTTACACTAAGCATCCAGTGTTGATAACTCAACTACAAACTCACAATTAATAAACACTGAACCGAGGATTTATCTCAGCATTCAATTCGGAATTCTCACAATATTTTTCCCAATCCATTTGTTCTAAATCGTAATAAAATTAAAATCCTCTGCTATGTTTAATAATTCTTTACATATCGTAGTTTATTTCTTGTGGGTCGCGCAGATGGAACGATCGAACTTTGTCAAACGTGTAATTTGAGATTACTACTGCTTTGATCTGGCGTTGATTCTAAACGGCTGTGTGGTCTTAATATTTTGTATATTATTGTGTATATTTCCTTCGTATCATGTATTTACCACTGTTATGTCGATATTCATTGCAATGTCAGTTTGTACAGGTTTAAAATGGCCACACTGCCTATAAAGTAACAGAATGTCTCGACGTCCGGAGCTAGACGGATCGAAAGAGTTTACAGAGAGACTTCGCCACAAGGAGTCGAGGTAATGCACTGTATAAGTGACTAGAACCACCATGTACCATGTGAACTTGATTTAATACATGTATAACCGGAGGCGCGAGGGAGGCTTCAGCTCACTGCATACTTAAATCGGTCGGTTTGTCATTGCAACTGAAGTCCCCTTCGAAACTCTGCAACAAAATCATAATATGAATTTTGAATAGATTTAAGATAGGCTACTATTGTGAATCGCATTCTTCGCCGCTCCTTAAATTTAGGGCTTTCCAGCTTGAGCGGCATTTATAGGATTATGTATTTTCTAAAACTCTTAGCTTTTATTAACGAACTAGGTGTTAGTGTACGCAAAAATCTAAAGGTAATGTAAGTAAAGCTACATTCCTTTAAATATTGTTCAATCGCGGTGGTCTGAACTCATTTCGCTTGACGGGGGCGCCCCGAGTCACTTGTATTAATGTTTAAGATATAAAGTGTATGTTGATTGATAATTGTGTGTTCATTTTATTTTTAATTATGATCTCTCTCCACAGTCCCTGAGGTAAGTGACCCTAAGATAAAAATGACGATCTGAAATCAATTTATTCGTGCTTTTTACATTGATATCTCATTTTACCGTGTACTTTTTATTTGATGAAAGTTTTTCTGTCGTGTCTACTTTAAGGATTTACTTAATTTCATCGTGTACACATGCCCCACTCATATATCACATGCTGTTTTCCAACAGGTTTTATTTTGACTTCATTTCTACGGATCATTTTTAGTATTTAGTGATCTGTAGTTAATTCATGGTAGATAGATTTATTGGATGTATTTCGGTGGTACTCTCATGTTATCTTGATCATATTTTAGTGATTTCTTGTCGTTTTATATCATTGCATTTGGATGTGCTTTCCACAGAAAAAGCCCGGTGCGGAATCAGCCTCCCTAAACCTTGCGGGCTGCCCATCTAGCCCGCAGCCACGTACACATTTCTGGACACTATTTTCATATCTCAAACTATTTACTGTGCCTTTTTTGTACTGTGATTACTGCACTATTTCTGTGTACTTTTTTATTCATGAACCTGTATGCATTTGATTTTGAATTGCCGTTTTCATCTTGTGATTTTATCACTGTCTTGTTGTTGTGACTCTGTTGAAGGTGGGAGATGCCCATTTCTAGATATGGATCAAATATCAAATACCTACTTACATAAGATATACCGACGGGATAGCGTTAAAGCTACAGTGAAAGTAAATTGGAGACGCGGAATGATAAGGTGGTATTGACGACTATGAATTGGGGTAAGTTTGAACTAAAATTGATTTAGATTACTTTCACAATAGCCGACTTATTTGCGCGGCATCAAAAACGTAAGGAAACTAGACTAGTATAAAGCTATAGGAATCACATAGTAACATGATTTTATAGAACTTTTTTAAAAGTATCTACCTTACCTATTGGTGTCGTGTCTAAGACGCCTACTGTCAAAGAAATGATTGAGATTCAAATGAAAACGACTTGCAGCGTTTAGTAATGTCATTTGTAAGTAGACCAATCAGTACTGATTTAAACTGGGGGTTATCAATTTCATACATACATTGCCTCTGCACTGTGTGATTTTAACTAAAGGTAAACTAAATTTAGCAATTTACGACATCGTCGTTCAGTCGAAATCGTTCATCGACTGTCATCGGTGGTAGCCCCCCCCCCATACTGATAGTCTGATTCAGTACTGATTACCAGGTCTGGTCCAGTAGTGATTCAGTAGTAGGATCAGGTGTGAACTAAACTAATCAATATAATTCTTTGTTGCACATTCAAAACCAAAGAGCAAAAAGGCAAAAGTACACTGATCTCAGTACTGATTGGACTTAGCAGGCTTATTTTATTAAAAAACTGCAACTGCACGTTTGCGGCTGTCATTTGTAATGTGCCATTGCTATTGCAGTATTTACACCTGAGCGTGCACTGCAATAAAACAATAAATTAATTGGAATTGTTAATACCAACATAAAAAGCCATAAATATGGCTAAACCACGTAATTCTCAGCCTTTAATAAAAAGGTCAAGGCCAACGAGTTTAATGTCAAAACTGACAAAATCATATGTCATATTGTGAAAACTGCTGAATTCCTGTAACGGTTGTCAAGTCGTAGCGAACGTGCAGGAGCACTAAAATTTTTTTTACTGCTCCAGCGCTGCTGCAAACCTGCAGCAGGACTGCATTCGAGAATACCGACCTGATCTGTCATAATTTGTTCAATTTAACAAACATCTCGCAGCGTTGCAGCTGCAGTTTTTAGTGAAATCCTGATCATGACTGACCAAAGTTAAGGTTACTGAATAGGGCCCAATCAGGACTGGATCAGATCCCATCAGAGCCGACTCAAATATGAGTATTGAAGGTCTGATTCAAAGGGAATTTAGCTTAAGGCCGACTTGATTTTCATTTTAATCGCATTGTTAATTTGAATTAGGTACACTGAACTCGAAACTATTTGTTACCATTCTATAAACTTTTTGAGCTCCCGATTTTTCTAGCAAATGTTGAATAATATAAAGATTTTCAGGCTACACGTTTTAAATTCACTTAATATTTGTAATTGCTACGATCCTGAAAAGAGCTCAAAAAGTAGCAATATCAAAAACTAATACTTAACTGATTTTGACATCGTTGACCTACGGTGACCAATCAACACGCAGTTTCTTTCTCGTTTTACAAATCGCCAGTGTGCCATTTCCATATGTATTTAAAAAGAGTTCGTAAGCAGCATAAGGAGGCCAAAAGCAGCAGTCGTTAAATGTCAGGCGGCAAACGCATGCACGCACTGCGAGCTGCTCTTAGTACAGCGAGCAAGTGAGGCGACAGTGCAGCTGTCGTTCATCGCTCGTTGCGCACAGTAAGTACAAAAACTTTTTTCGTATGCGACGAGCGATGGAAACATGACACCACTGCTGTCGTTCCGTTGATCGCAGAGTTCCAGTTCCGGGTTTACTTTTGTCCGAAACTTGAATACCTACTTTATGTGTTCCTATATGGTGAGCTTGCAGTACGTGCATGCTTGCACTTCCGTTTGTGCTGCATAATCACCAGGTGTTTTCTGGACCAATTCTCAATGGCAACAAACTTAATTATACGAAAAATTAATTCCTCACTCTCCAAATGGCAACAGAATCGTAACAAATTCTCGAAAGAATAAACATTTTGAGAATTTGTTTATTTGCGACACTGCTTGCTCATTCTACGAATAACTGTATGGTAAATAAGGAGCATATTTTATATCGAAAATTTCAATTAAAATTTCGTGACACATTTTAGTAAAAATTTTTAAAATATGTTTTCATGTTTTTCATGATATTATAAATAGGTTCCATTAATTAGTGATTTGTTGGTTTATAATTTATATGCCCTGTTTTTCTATATTTATGTTTATTATAGCGTGATTTCCTTCAAACATAATCGTTTATCCAGAAACTACAGTTAAAAGAACTAGTGAAAAATTGCATTGAAAAACATTAATTTTATAGGAATTATTTATTTGTCGATTTTTGTTATTATTTGCATTTGTTTATTAACTTTTCAGTGAAATAGAACGGAAAGTAATAAATTGTGCTTCTAAACTATCATTGGATGTTTTATTTTAGACTAGAATTAGGTAGATAAATTACTCTTAAAATACACTTAATTAACTCTTTAATATTCTAACAAATAATTTAGATCTCCTTAAATAACATTTTAATACATTTTTGTAGTAAAACACTTCTCTCTTAATTAGAATTTGAGGTATTTACGAGATTAAAGCTACTTTTATATTATCTTACTATTCTTAATCTAAGTTTCAACTTAGATACAGGTGAGTAGGCCTCGCTTTGCCGAACTGTGACCAAAAAACAAGCCGCAGCAGCATCGACAGCATCAATGTCAACTCATTTTAAGTAATTTACCCATTTCAACTGGATGTATTTTGTGTAATCCCATAACCAGAATCTTATGGTTAAACCGAACAAACTTTCGTCTATAAAACCTATCTTATTTGTTTAGTTAGGTAATAATTTCATATTGGGCGGCTTAGTTAATTTTGATGCTGAAAAAACCATTTAGACATTTTTGAATTATTACCTCTAAATTTCCTGCTTTAATAGTTATTACTGAAATCCGGTTATAGTAAGGCCACGATGTCAGAATAGCTCATAAGCCCATCGCAAGTTTGCTTACGTGATTTGACGATATGTAAACCTAGAATGAATCAATTAGATTTTGCACTCCGAATTGGTGGGAAATATGAAATTTTTCTTTTAATTCCGGTGACTATTAAAGGTCTCTATCGTTATTATACTCGTTGCAGGAGGTCGAAAGGATTAATTCTACCTCCATAGGTAACTTACACTATCATGTGCCATACGTTTTAAAATGTCATGTCACGTAGGCTACCACGCGGTGGGTCAGGGACTAGAAGCGGTCTTTTCTTATGAAAATCTGCGTAAAGGATCGAAACTGGCCCGAAGTTGGCTCTTAGTTATTAACAAATATCCTATACTAAATATTGGATGACTACACGAAAAATGATGTGAATCGGCCCACTAAATTGAACGACTCTTTCCCAAGGAACTGAGTTTCCTTACATCTTGCGCGATCGACTGCCTTCACATGGAAAGTCAAATGGTAATTTCGTATTAGTTGGTTCCTCTGGGAAATATTTTCAGTTTCGTGGGAAGGTTCCGCTGATTCGAAGTCACCCCATATTTAATATCGTTTCGGCGAGTCCTGGTCCTCCGAGGAATTGGAGGCGAGTGAAGCTGTGGAGGCGCTGGAGGAGCGGATGAGCCGGGAGAGGCGCGACAGCGGGGCCGTGGCCCAGGGCTCCAGAGGACTGCCAGCGGGCGCGGGCTCGGGGATTGGAGACACTCTAGGAAGAATATCAAAACTTTTCAAATCGCCATTAAAATCCACAACGTAGTTTAAAATGTCTCTGAACCGCTAGGAAAATCCCATTAGATCCATCACGGAAAAGATCTGGGAATACACGTCGCTTTCGTCATGTCATGTTATGCGATATCCTTTATTGGCTTGTGTGGATTGCTCGTGACCTGTGCCCTCATCCGCTTTTCACCTTTTGTTATTCGCGTTCCATGCAAATCCATAAAAGATAACGCTTGATAAGGTTTCGTCTCAGGCCCGATCAAAATTTGAGCGGAAGTGTGCGCAAAAGCGCCTGCTTATGTTTTAAGAGACTAAGACTTACTGTGACAACCTCTGCAATAACCTTTTCACCGCCAAAGACTGATATAATCAGACGAAGTTTCGTGCCCTCGCCGCCAAAGTCTGATATATCAGACAAAAAAAGTTTTTTTTTACTTCTTTAATATCGTGCACTAAGCGTTCGCCATACGCCTCAACATTAAAAATTATTTTTTAATTTTTTGATGTGGCGTGTGGAGGGCGTTTTAGACGAAAACTCTTGGCGCTAAAAGGGTTAAGGAATTTTGCCTAAAACCCTAAAAGTTGGAGACGTTGTCACAGTAAGTTTTAGTAATAGTCTTCTTTATCTAATGTTTTATTCTTTCAATTTCGTTTTTTGTAAAATATTTATTAATGGGTTCGATTCTTCCAAAAAGTCCAAGGAGATTTTCACCTTCAATGGCATAAAATATACAAATCAGTGCTATTGCCAGTACCATCAATGGCAAAACCCTTTCGGACCATTAATGCCCACTTCCTAAAACGACCACTTCCCAAAAAGACCACATCGAATGACCATTCCTAAATCGTCCACTTCCCATAATGACTACTTTCTCAGATTGACTACTTCCCAAAATGACCACTTCCCAAAACGACCCCTTTCCGAAACGTCCACTTTTCAGGCTCCATTTTGTACTACATCAGGTAGGTATAGGTATACTAGATTGCACGTGTTGCGCGTTGCGCGGCCAGCTAAATCTGACCGCGAGGCGGTTGTGTCGAATTCTTGGGAAAAAAGGGTTTTCGTTTTATATTTTACGTCCGCCATCTTGGATTTGTAAATGGATATCATTTTCGAAAACAGTACACCCAAAAACCTATAAAACGACACCCATGACGGTTTTTCGAAAATTTTCAAGTCCGCCATCTTGGATTTCAAAATTGATGTCATTTTCGTAATCAGCGACCCAGAAAACATATCAAACGACACCCATGACCAAATTTAAAAAAAATTTCACGTCCGCCATCTTAGATTTTAAAATGGATGTTATTTTCGGAATCATAACCCCGAAAACCTATTAAACAACACCTATGTCGGTATGGAGCCCGGCGCGCCTCGATTGCCCCCTCCCAAAATCCAAGATGGCGGATATAAAGGGGTTCGAAGAAAAACGGCCTGTGATCCAAGATGGCTGCCGATTTTCTCGAATGTGATGTCGCAGTTTGAAACCTAGTCAGATCGATAGAGGATGTTTAGGTGATCAAAAAGTAAAGAGGGTCATTTTTTCGTATCATCACCGGGAACCGAGATATAATTGATTTTTGTTAAACATATGCTGCCATCTAGATTTTGTTTTAAAAATTAAGTTTTTTCAAAATATCGCGAGTGTAATGATAAATACGCGCTATTTGATGACAATAAAGCCTAGGATTTTTTATTTTGTTCTTTTTTTAACCGACTTCAAAAAAGGAGGAAGTACTATTTATCTTTTTTATGTATGTTCATTGATTTCTCCACCATTTATGGACCGATTTTCAAAATTCTTTTTTTGTTCGAAAGAGTTTACTCTAGAGGTGAACCCACTGTCATCACATCAGGATCTGATGACGGAATCCCAGGAAAATCGAGAGAAACCCTCGAATTTAATAGGCACTTAGATTTATCCTCACGTACTTTCTATTATTTAAACTCAAAATAGAAAAATAAAAAAACATTTTATAAAAAAAATAAACCGACTTCTAAAAGCTAAAAACAAAGACGTGTCATTTAATATTTGCTACATACCTACTGATATTTTTAAAGACAGAGCCAAGTAATGAGTTTGATAGGCTATGCGTCTTCAAACAGATAAGTAGGTACGTAGCACATGGGATGCTAGTCTTGATTTTTCGCTTTTTGAAGTCGGTTTATTTTCTTTTAATATATTTAACTTTTATTTTAAAGTATAAGCATCTTTCACATAACCCCTTATGCCGCTGGGTGGTGGAGACTATAAATGGTCGTTTAAAGAATCAATTCCGTCAGCTACGATCGCAGTGTTCAAATTACACAGTGCCTCGTATTGCTGACGAAGTTAGAATAGCTTGTGCATTAATAAATGCGTATGGAAAAAAGTTGACAGACAGTGACCTGGTTGATGAGATTGTCAATGAAATATATTTGAAATATGACACTCCAAACTTACTGAGTAGTTTAGTCATTGACAATAACTTAAATCAGCGAAGAGCTAGGTTACAACCCATATATGGCAGCGTAGGGTTTGAACAGTTTCCTATTTTAGAATATGATGAATTAATAGTAATAGCTTTGGGACCATACCAAGTAGCGCAAGCAAAAAGTTACTATGGGGAGCACATTAAGCCCAATGGTGCTTTTATAATCGAAGTCTATGAAGACAGGACCATTGATTTCGATTTTAATGACTATCCAATTGTCACTACTGAACC
This sequence comes from Aproaerema taeniolella, assembly GCA_949987775.1. NCBI lineage: Eukaryota > Metazoa > Arthropoda > Insecta > Lepidoptera > Gelechiidae > Aproaerema > Aproaerema taeniolella. Next base: position 6,760,509 of record OX465264.1, read on the forward strand.
CTGGCTTCTCAGAGCAAAAATTCAGTCAAGACACCAAAGTAACCGAATCTATTTCGTGTACATATTAATAAACAACGGTTTGCTAGGGAGGCATAAAATCGTCGAATACTACCGTAATTGTTTGGTTGGGAAACGAACCTTAGGATGCTGTGCCCACGTCATGTGCATAATTTGGTACATGGCTTGGGCTCGGCATCAAGAAAATCCCATCCGACCTCCTGCGGCCTTCTTAGACGTAATATGGGCTAGGACTGAAAATGATAAGGAGAATGAACAAGACAATGGTGAATGATGCGTAGCGCATATATTTCTATATGTTATACTAGCTTTTCGCCCGGGACTTCGTTCCCGTGGGAATTTTTTAGTCAATTTTCCAATGTTTTTAATAGTTGTTCTGCTATTCGGGACTGAGAAAAATACAAAAAATCAAAAACCATGAAAATATAATTCGAGTCCAACCGTTCTCGAATTATAAGTGTTCGAACAAACACGACTTTATTATATGTAAGTATTAAGATTAACATACTGTAGGCTGGACGAATAAACTATTATCATGCAATTTTTTTCAACTAAATCAGTATTCGTACTTCTTCATTTCAGTTTGCTGCTGAGACCAGCTATTGTACGTACTTTTAAATCTTACTTTTTATTTTATCCATCCAGCAATAGTATGTAGGTAATACTTAAGGCGACTACAGCACCCGATAAAGGCAGCACACATAAGAATAGTGCCATCTCCGTCTCTCAACAGGCCTGGGCTGGCAGTGCGAACAGTGTCGATACACGAAGTTTACGGACTATGAAAGCGTGCGTGCCTAAAAACAAGTTCGAAAGTTAGAAAAATGAGATTTATGCAAAGGTAACAGCTTAAATCAAAAAATGCGTTAACTACTTACTTATCGAGAGTGTTCAATCACGAACATTTTGATAGCAAATTCAAGTTCCTGTGTGCATTTTACTATCGTTTTTACAGCTTAAAAGATACACAATATTGGGTATTTAGAGGTGACTTTGTGAGCTTTTCCTATCGAACCAAAAGTGCTAATCATGTTTTCAGCAAACTACTTATCTAGTTTATATCCTGAATATTACCGTAGTATTTTTTTTCTTCGATTTGATGCAGTGCGTCATGCTTATCTTCGCATCATAAAATCGTAATTTAGGTGCTGTAGTCGCCTTAATACTGTGTAGTAATATATGGTTTACCATAATTTGGTAAGAGTCTCGTTGACAAAATTGTTATAAAGATTTCGGCTTTGTTATCAGACCTATTCGCGGTATGTCTTACTTTAAATGAAACATTTGTACAACGAAAGCCGGCGCTATTATGAGCGAGATAAAGCCGGTGTTAAGGTCAATATGGATAGCCTGATGCGCTCCCATGTACCACATGTGTACAAAAAAAGATTTATTTTTTTACAAAAAAATCATTCAAAATAATTCCACCATTTCTATATACATCTGTTAATAAAAATAAATAACATATCGTGTAATATTATGTATTTCCATTTGTTTTATTATTATTCACACGACAAACACATACAAATTGTACTTTAATTTACTTTACCTAGTCAAGTCAGGTGCTGTCATCGTGTTATTATTTTATTTGATTAGCATTCCGCCCGCGGCGCACACCTCTTACTATCTAGGTGCATAAAATCAAATTAATCTGTTCCACAGTCACAAAGTGATGGTAAAACAAACAAACGAATAAACAAATAGTCACAGTTTTAAACCCTTATACTTAATTCTTTATCGATCTTAACTAAATGTGGAAGTTCGTCTGTTTGTTTTTCCTTCCCTCACATCGTGTCTGTAATTATTTAAAAACTCATCGCTAGTCCTTAAACGAAGTCCCGGGTGGAAAGCTAGTGTAACAAAAACTGTTTATATTCATAATATTATGTACTTTCACATTTTATAATATTAGTAAGGATAATTATAAAAGTAAAGTGATATCGTATTTGATATTTTGTTTGACTTTATTTTGTTAATTATATTTGTAACTGCTTATTTAATAAATATAATGATTATAAAGGCTTTTATTTCAATAAACTACCTAATGAGGTCATTCATCCATACACTCACGCCCATAATCTCTAACGGGGCTTATGTGAAAGATGCTTATACTCTTTAAAATAAAATAAAAACGTACTAATTTTATAAGAAAAAGAAAATAAACCGACTTTAAAAACCGAAAATAAAGACAAGCATTTATTGCGCTACGTACCTATTTATCCTTTTGGAGACGTATGGCCTATCAAACTCATTTGACTTGGCACCGCCTTCAAATAGATCAGTAGGTAATGTAGCACATTAAATGATGAGTCTTTATTTTTCGCTTTTTGAAGTCGATATAAATTTTTTGTAAATAGTTTGTTTATTTATCTATTTTAAGTGTAAATAATAGAAAGTACGTGAGTTATGTAAGTGTCTACTAAATTCGAGGGTTTCTCTCGATTTCCCTGGGATTCCGTCATCAGATCCCGATGTGATGACAGTGGGTTCACCTCTAGAGTAAACTCTTTCGAACAACAAAAGAATTTTGAAAATCGGTCCATAAATGGCGGAGAAATCAATGAACATACATAAAAAAAGATAAATAGTACTTCCTCCTTTTTTGAAGTCGGTTAAAAAAAGAACAAAATAAAAAATCCTAGGCTTTATTGTCATCAAATAGCGCGTATCTATCATTACACTCGCGATATTTTGAAAAAACTTAATTTTTAAAACAAAATCTAGATGGCAGCACATGTTTAACAAAAATCAATTATATCTCGGTTCCCGGTGATGATACGAAAAAATGACCCTCTTTACTTTTTGATCACCTAAACATCCTCTATCGATCTGACCAGGTTTCAAACTGCGACATCACATTCGAGAAAAAATATCCAAGATGGCGGCCACAGGCCGGCTCCCATATTAAAATCTTCGACCCCTTTCGAAAGGCCGTCGGCGGATACGACGTTTGGTGACGCTACGGGCTTCGCCCTACGTGGAGCTCGGCCTTCGGCTTCGCACCTGGCGAGGCTCGCGTTCGGCTCGGTCTTCGACCTCGCCTCGAAAATGTCCGCAAATCGAAAATTTCAAGGTTTTCCCAGCTTTGGTGTCGGGCTAGTTAGAGGTCAAGAGTAAACTCCAAAATATTAAAAAAAGAGCTTGATGGCTTAACGCAGTGAGCTTATAAATACTAGAGTAGTAACGTCTTACAAACGATTCTCAGAAATGCTTAACCACTTGATAGTTAGAAAGACGTAGCTTTGAAACCGATATATTATGCCAAAGTAAACTATATTTGTCTCGTTTCTTCCACTGATTAACTAATTACCGGTGAAGTGAGATGAGATAATAGCTGTCATGAAAACGGACAGAGTTGCCAGTGGTGAGAAATAATTTCCCCAAAATAAATGTATTTAATTACTTTGGTGTGATTAATGTTGTATATTCTGAACTGAATTTAATCAAATTTTCAATAGAAACTGTCATAAAACTGTAACGGGAGCGTGTCTGTACATTGAAAATATTTAGAAAAGCTATTAGTAGGAGATAGTAAACGGATTTTGATATGAAAAATGATAGTTTTTTTAATTTAAAAAGCTAGTTTAAAAAAAGATCTGAGTCATTAGCAAGGTAGCTATGTAAATGTCTCAGATCTTTTCCCCTTAAACTTCCAAAAAAGGGGAAAAATTTAAATCTTTTTACTGGCAACACCGATGGCAAAAATAATGCACGATATATTTATTTTGTTTTCTGATGTAATTTAGACAATAATAATAGATCATATTATGATCAAACTTACGCAAATTTACTTGTGAAAAGTAACGCCACTTGCATTATCATCCTTTTCGGACCATGATACACAACTTTTAACAGTAAATTTCACTATTTTGATCGGTGGTACCGTTTAACTTTAAACGACCCACGGTACCACCAGGGGTATGGCCAGGGGTACCGTGGGTCCGAAACGTTTTGAATGACTTTCACGCTCCCCTAATGTCAAGCAGGCAACTGACGTTACATATGCCTGCAGGCATCTACGAAGTGGCAACGCGTCGCTGCCGTAAACTGCCAATCTAGTTACGATAAGTAACATATAATATCATTGGCTTAACGCAACAAAAGTGTACAATGAAAAGTTAGCAACCAATAATCAGTAATGCTTATTTTGTTACGTGCAACCGCGAAATTCGTTTTTATTCAGTGGTCATCATGGGGCAGTAAATGGTTATCGGAAGTGGACACTATGGGAAGTAGTCATTTTGGGAAGTGGACTATGTAGGAAGTGGTCGTTTTGGGAGTAGTCATTACGGGAAGTGGACGATTTAGGAATGGTCATTCTGATATGTGGTCTTTTTGGGAAGTGGTCGTTTTAGGAAGTGGACATTAATTATGGTCCGAAAGGGGCAAAACCCCTTCTGGTCCCGGAGGCAGTTATCTTTTCATCACATGGCTTACATGAATTCGTACTATTAACTTACCGATTGCGTCTTGTTCTTGCTGTTTTTGGTCGAACTCGTTTCTTCTCGTGCTTCATCGTTAGGTTTGCTGGCGCAGCTCCTTCTGCCTCTACTCCACTACTGGCACCTACAGTAAAAATATTTTTTGACTGTCTTTGTTATTCTCGTCTCGAAGGAACTAACGAAATTGCTACCTAGCAATAAGGCCGCCTTGTTGTACACTATGTTTTATGTTCTGTTAATTGTATTGAATGTCTTTGTGTGCAAATAAAGTATATTGTATTGTAACAGGCATGTGAATGTACTTTAGTTCTTTTCTTTGAACTCTTGCGAAAATTCCTCGATTCTCTTGACTTTTGATGACTTTCTAGGTACGGCGGAAGATAGCGCGATCGGCAGAAATAAGTGATGCTTACAGTTGATCTATAATCAAGCAGCTTTTTTAGAACATCGTTGTGGGATGTCTATCCACTACTACTCATAAGGACCTGTTCCTAGGACAAATCCCCAAATGGACAACTTCCCTAAAGGACAACTTCCCAAAAAAAGACAACTTCCAGGGTCTAAAAGGGCTACATACCGAAAAAACAACTTCCCAAGAGCAGGTTAGATTAGACTACTCACCGACAACAAATAGTGAATGCTCCTCCGGTGCCTGTCCGGTTGCGTGCATGATGCATAGAGGTCGAGCTGCTCGTATCCTCGCAGCTTCGTCTCGTTTGCCGCCGATAGCTCTGTCAACAGCGTTAAAAAAGGTCTACCCTACATGCACAAAATTTTATCTGGAGAGTATATTGGACCTTGTACTAACTTATTTTTTCTATGTTTATGACCTAGTATGACTATCATTGGCTTAAAAACCCATCTAGTAGACCAGTACCTAGAGGCAGCAATATTCATGTAGGTCAGGACAGCTGAGACATGTCGCCCGGAGAGATCTCGCATATTCAGGTCGATAGCAAATCGTTTGTGACGACAAACAAGCAAACTTTTATCGTTTGTGACGGTATACTTTCGCCAAAAAATCAAAAAAACATGGTTCAGCCAGCCGGATTTTGCACTTTTCGGAGCTACACTCGAGGAATCTAGACCAAAGGTTTGTGACAGAGATGATAAATACGATGGTTCGTTTGTGATGGCTCAAAATGCAGCCCAAAAAAAGTTATAAGCGATTCTATTTTTTCCATACATTGATTAAACTAGGTGACCATGCTTTTAGTATTGCAAGGACAGTCCCTAATTGAATTAAATATTGAAGCATTAATAGAATGAGCAAGGCGCCGTGTAGATGACTAAAATTATATTAACAATTAAATTAAACAATAGTACCTAGTCAGGTCATAAGTTCTGTCACATAAACAAAACTTTTTAAATTAGAATGCTGGCTACTTTTTTTCAATTGAATTTGAATTTCGAATCTTTTATGAATTTAAAAATGTACACTCTATCTAATTTCATTTATTTTTAAAAATGGAGTGGACGCGAAAGGAAGACCGAGTCGCGGTTGTCGCCTTGCACCGGTGCGGTTACGCGCCAAACCAGATTTTCAATCTGCTGAAAAATTTAAAAATAACGAAAAGATTCGTTTATCGATGCATCAAACGATATAATGAAGATTTAGGTGTAGAAGACAGAAAAAGAAGTGGTCGTCCTCGCACTGTTAGGACTCCAGCAGTGATAAAAGCTGTTAAGGCGCGGATCCAAAGAAATCCCATGCGTAAGCAGAAACTGTTGGCCCTTCAGATGGGATTAAGTAGAACCACGGTGAAAAGGGTGTTGAATGAAGACTTAGGCCTACGAGCTTATCGAAGAAAAACAGGACATCGTTTGGATGCGCGTTTAATGGACCTGAGACTGAAGAGATCCAGCGTTTTGGTTAAGAGATACGCGGGAAAAAAACACCGTGAAATTCTTTTTTCGGATGAAAAAATTTTTACCGTGGAAGAGAGCTACAACAAACAAAATGATAAAGTGTACGCCCACAACAGTGAAGAAGCGAGCAGCCGCATTCCGCGTGTCCAGCGAGGCCATTTCCCATCGTCACTCATGGTTTGGCTAGGAGTCTCATATTCGGGCCTAACTGAGGTATATTTTTGTGAGAAAGGCGTAAAAACCAATGCAGCTGTGTACCAAAATACAGTCCTAACAAACCTTGTGAAACCACTTTCTCATACCATGTTCAAAAACAGACACTGGGTATTCCAGCAAGATTCTGCGCCAGCTCATAGAGCGAAAAGCACGCAAAACTGGCTGGCGGCTCATGAAATTGACTTCATCCGGCACGAAGACTGGCCCTCCTCCAGCCCAGACTTAAATCCGCTGGATTATAAAATATGGCAATACTTAGAGGAAAAAGCCTGCTCGAAGCCTCACCCTAATTTGGATTCACTCAAGGCATCCTTGATCAAAGCAGCCGCCGATATTGATATGGACGTCGTTCGTGCTGCTATAGACGACTGGCCTCGCAGGTTGAAGGCTTGTATTCAAAATCGCGGGGGTCATTTCGAATAAGCTTAACTAATATAAGAATCCATGTTTTAGTAAGTTCCTTTTGGTATATAAATGGTTACAGTAAATACAATCGTGTCTTAATTATTTCACCAAAAACATGTGACAGAACTTATGAACCGACTAGGTATATAAGTCATCTTTCAATATCACCTAATAAGGTAGGTACACTTAGACGATAAATTATATTGCGCAATGAGAACAAATTAGTAGTTACAGAGCGCCGCTATGCAAACAAGGGCTTTTTTGGCACTAACTTTTTAAATACAATCAATCTCCAAATAATTTAGTCAGTCACGCTTATGGACAAGATTTATGGAGTACTTTATGTAATACCGTCCTAACCTAGTGTATTATACACTAGTGTATTTAAAAAGTTAGTGCCAAAAAAGCCCTCGTTTGCATAGCGGCGCTCTGTAACTACTAATTTGTTCTCATTGCGCAATATAATTTATCGTCTAAGTGTACCTACCTTATTAGGTGACTAGCTGATGCCCGCAACTTCGTTTGCGTGTTAATTTTTTTTTGTACAGAGTACACAGATTGAAAACATCTATCTTACGTGATTTAGATTTTTACATACAAAAGTTTTTTCCCGCTAACTCCCGTTCCCGTGGGAATTTTGCAATATCCTGTTGCAACTTAGCTTTAAGTTTACTAAGGTACCTGCATGCCAAATTTCAAGCATCTAACTTAAGCGGTTTAGATTTTTCATACAAAAGGATTTTCCCGCTAATTCCCGTTCCCGTGGGAATTTCGGGAATTCCTTTCTTAGTGCACCTCTGCGGTACTTAAGCTACGTCCCTTCCAAATTTCAAGTGCCTACGTTTAGCCGTTTAGGCTGTGCGTTGATATGTCCGTCAGTCTAGGTATAATTTCTCCCGTTTTTTACACATTTACCACTATATCTTTGCTGCTATTGGTCGTAGCGTGATGTTATATAGCCTATAGCCTTCCTCGATAACTGGACTATCCAACACAAAAATAATTATTCAATTCGAACCAGTAGTTTCGGAGATTAGCGCGTTCAAACAAACAAACAAACAAACAAACTCTTTAGCTTTATAATATTAGTATAGATATTGAAAGATGACTTATATAGTATTGTTTAATTTAATTGTTAATATAATTTTAGTCATCTACACGGCGCCTTGCTCATTCTATTAATGCTTCAATATTTAATTTAATTAGGGACTGTCCTTGCAATATTGAAAGCATGGTCACCTAGTTTAATCAATGTATGGAAAAAATAGAATCGCTTATAACTTTTTTTGGGCTGCATTTTGAGCCATCACAAACGAACCATCGTATTTATCATCTCTGTCACAAACCTTTGGTCTAGATTCCTCGAGTGTAGCGCACCTGGAACTGGTAGAAACAGGTGGTTCAGCTGGCCTGACTTTTTCCAGCTGAACCATTTAGTTTTTTGGAATATCTCAAAAATGCATGCGTTACGGGCGTTCAAACCTGCTTGGTACCCTGTCACATTCCCATCACAAACCTTTGATCAAAAAAGTTCAGAGTGAAACGCGTTAGTTAGCGAGAAATCGACGAAAAACAAGTGGTTCAGCCAGCCGGATATCAGGCTGGCTGGACACTTGTTTTTCAAGATTTCTCCAAAAGTATTGCATCACGATAGTTAAAATTAGTTCGGATTTCTGTCACATAGGCGTCACATTACTTTTGATTAGGAACGAATCCCGAAAACCCTTCAGGAGCTGAGATCTGATGTGCTCCGAAAAGTGCAAAATCCGGCTGGCTGAACCATGTTTTTTTGATTTTTTGGCGAAAGTATACCGTCACAAACGATGAAAGTTTGCTTGTTTGTCGTCACAAACGATTTGCTATCGACCTGAATATGCGAGATCTCTCCGGGCGACATGTCTCAGCTGTCCTGACCTACATCAATATTCTGGTAAGATCGGTTTCTCGAGATTGTGCATGCATGTTGCCTTTTCATATTTTAAGCCTGTCAACGTTCCTTGGAGTTTAGGTATACTTAGAGTAAACTTGTACTTACGAACTGTTTCCAGAACTAGGTGGCTCTTCCCAAGGCGCGTCACTCTCGACTGCGCTACTCTCTGATGCCACTAAGTACATTGACCTGAAAAGGAATTCGATAATATAGTAGAAACTCGTCATTACGTCTTTCCGATTTTTTGGGTCTGACTTGCAGCTCTACACTTCCCCCAATCGTGTGTGGACTCTCTTGTCATGTCATCCCCTATGTCATCCCAATCATACAATTATTATTAGTGTCTTAACATACCTTGCTGGCACGTAGAGGTGCGGTGGCGGTGGCAATGCTCGTTTTGACGCCGATCTCGCTCGGCGCTGACGGGACGCTCTACCCAGAAGTACCGATTCTACACAAATAAGATACAATAATTGGTCACTTATCGTGTTGGCATCAAAACCCCAGCCATGAAGTTACAGGTGTAACAGTGGAAGCCCGCGATACAGCAAAATCCTCGCTTCCCACTTATCTTGCTGGCTTCTACACTATGCCTGGGAAGAGCTGGCAGCTGGTACATTCTAATTTTTCTTTCCCAGTCCAGTGTATAAGAGTAAATTGTCGACTACCTAATTGTATTTAAAGCGCCAAATGGCCTCCTAGGTACTGCATCAGTGAATCGACAACAGTCCGTTTTCCTTCTTTCCCATATGGTTACCCCGTTTCCGTTTTCCGATATGGTTACACTGTTTAGTTACTGATGTAACCACTGAGCACACTTAAGCACCGAAACTCTCACACCAATTTCCATATAGGAGCAGCGCACAAAAAAAAATGAGAATTTCATATGGGTTTATTGGAGAAAGATGTCAGTTTTTCGTGAGAAAAGTCATCGCAAACGGATTGAAGCTTTGAGGAACCACACCGAAAGACATTTTAGGCAGTAGTTATTTTGGTAAAGTAGACAATATGTAACTGAACGCTGATTAGTTTGTTCCAGACCCATCATACACCCCTGGCCATAGTAGGTACGATAACTTTATTTTTTATTTATTTATATTTATTTATTGAAAAATACAATGATATTATAAAATGAAATACTAGTATTTAAACTAGGCCGAGCCTCTGTCTTAAACACTAGTTTCTTCCTTATGTTATTAACTAAAGTATGTTAAGTATTACTTCTAGGTATACAATCGTTATTACTACCTATTATTACTCACACTACAACTATTTATGTGTAAAATATTAGTAGGTAGTAAGTGAAAACAAGGATAGTGTAGGTAGTTCATGCCACATTCCGTCAATCAATACCAAATTAAATTTAAATGCTTCGCCAGTGACATAAAGATGTAAGTACCAACCAATTCTTGTTGCACTCCTTGTAAATCGACAAATGAACACTCAAACAGATTAATTACCCTACAACCTTCGGCTCCTCCTGGTCCTGGCAGAATATCAGCGCTACAGGTAAAACTGTAGCATTATGCTGAGCCAGCGCCGACTTCGTCTGTGCGACACAGGCAGCACAGTGCAGCACTTTGTTTTATGTTTGTAAATGTTTTTTTGTTATTTCTTTAATTTGCCTTTAATTTGTTTTTGTCTTTGTGTCTGTTAAGTGTCTTCTGTGTTTCTTCTGTTTTTCTGTATTGTGATGTCTGTGTTGTACGCCGAAATAAAGCATTTTCTATCTATCTATCTATCTAATTATTAGTCCAAGTAACACAATAAATGACTTTCCAAGTAATTAAAGGTCACAAATTCACAAGAACAACCTGAAATAGGGTCGCTGTCGCTGTGGTCCTGTCGCTCCCGCCTCCACCCCGAGTCGGCGGCGGGTGCGTCGGCCGCCACTCCAAAGAGCCCTAACGCAGCTCCCGCGACCACCTTCCGCGCTGATTTTGCTGTCATCTGGAATATATAACCCGAGTCTCTTTAAAGTTCGAGTGAATAGGCATCTTCTGTGTGAGCTTGCTACATCCTCCACCACATTTTCGCCCCTTGGGCTAGATTGTGGCCAAGAGCGAACCCATTCGTTACATAAAAAAACATTTCAAGGTCCAGTTAACGAAGTTATTTTAGTGGCTCTTTAAAAACTGGGAATTTTTGTGACTAAGCTCTTTCATCTGTAGCCTACCCCTGCCATATAGGTACATCCATTGATCCGTTACTGCTTCACGATGTAAAGGAAGAACAAAAAACTTTCTAACTTATAATTTCTAAAGTAAGGATCATATGAGTTTTCCTGATCATTTTGAACGTAGGGAATCGAAGATTGTACTTACATTCACATTAATATCAATCTCTGGGACCCCTTTCAAATCGCTAGCTTGTTCAGCTAGCTCCTTCAAATCTTCATCATTAGCGTCAGGCATCTCAGCCAAGTTTATCAGCTCGAAGAAGAAGTCTCTGAACACCTCGTCTGGAGGAGCCGAAGGTTGTAGGGTTTTTGGATCTTGGAGCAATCCCATACCGAGGAGTTGATCTCCAGGTGCTAATGGAAGGCCAGGTATAGCCATTGGAGGAACTCCGATAGCAGGTGGTGCTACTTTAAAACCAGGACTTGGAGGTATGCCAGTGCTTTGGGGTACAGCGAGCATTCCAGCACTTGGCGTTGCCATTCCAGCTGTAATTGCCACTCCAGCTGCTGAAACTGGAACCCCAACAGCTGTTGATACTCTGGCGTCCAAAGCAGATTTGGTGCCAGGAGTTTGAGAAGTGATTGGCATTCCCGGAGGTTGGACTGATAGACTTGGCTGCTTCGACTTGTCCGTGACTAGGAGATCTGGTGTAGGTTGTTTTTGAGTTGTTTCTGAAAGATTATAGTTACTTAGATACATAAGTCTGAATTATACATAACTTCAGCTCGAGTACGATGGTGATGCGCTGCGGAACTATGTCAAAATATCAACATTGACAACGCCAGAGGGCGAGCGAGCAAGCCTTCGCGCGGGGCCCTCACGCAAAGTGAAGTTTCAGCGCCAGCCGAGTGGCGTGCCGCGCGAGTTTGTCGCCATCGTGCTCGAGCTGCTGATTTCTAAAAGTGTTTTACTAGTACAGTAACCATCGCGCCCCTCAGATAGTGGTGAAACCTGACTTTGACAGCCGTTCACTTTTGATCACCAACGTTACTTTAAAGCTTCGCCGCCATCTGAGTGCCGCAACTCGAGAGATTTGTAATAGGCTGGGCATTGTATAGTTTTCATTTGGAATTATAGGAACTCTTAGTGTCTAGGTAACTAATTCATAAATGTAAACAGATAACGCTCAATACAACACAATGACTAAAAAATTAGATAATTCGCCTTAACACTACAATTGCTGCGTGAAAAGCCAAATCTGTGATGATGTGGTATTGCTTCGGGCATAATTTCTGCTTATCTACCTACCTAAGTATTTTCTTCAGACTCTTGGTTCATTGGTTACCAAAATGCGGCCATTTGTGAGACCAACGTGTCAAAAAAATAACAAGGATCATGTAATTGTAAAGTACATACTTACCACCTGCACCTGGTACAAAGTCGAGCTCCGTGAATGCCATTACATTGAGTGCGGAGGAGAGAGCGGATCCCACCCCATTCCCCACTTCCCCTCCTAACCCACCGACTACGCAGTCGGGCGGTGGGGCTCGCCTGTGAACATAAAATCAGCCATCAAACTAGTAAGGCTTTAAACAACTGGCTATTAACCATTTGTTTTGTTAATCACGCACGCTACGGTTTCTCTTATGTCGTCTGCCCATCCCTTGGGACACAAACACCTGAGAACAAACATTTGTTTTTATACAAATGTTTGCTAGAACCGGTAGTTGAACTCAGGCGTGGGCATCAGGAACCTACTCGCGGTGTGGTAGGCTCTGTAAAGGGCCGTCTGGTTCGTGACCACCCTCCTACCGAAGTCCGACGCCAAACAGCTTGCTGTGTTCCGTCGGTGCGTGGGAGTACCAGTGCCTTTATAGGCATTTCCTGGGTTAACTCGCTCCATCGTCGACCTCATCTTTGACCTTAAGGTCAAGATTGAGGTCAAGAGTTAACCCATCTTATAATAAAAATAAATAAAAAACTCGTAAATGTTTAGTAATAGGTATTATCCAAAACTTACACTAAAGGTGCTTTAGTAGGCGAGGAAATGGAAGCTCGCCCCCACATCAGCCGGCGCAGATCCTCTCCCGTGATGCCTCGCCGTCTCAGCTCTGCAATCGTCACCTTGCCTACGCGCTGACATAGAAATATTTTCTTAGTTATCTCATATTACCGCTCTCCCATACTTGTGTAGCTAATACTCTCAACCACGCTCCACTTTTTTTTTGTGTCGGAAGCATACAAAGACGAAAAACTGTAAATCATTACACACGTATACATTTGTAGCTTATTTGCATTATAAGTACTTCCCTAGCTTATTCGTATACAACAATAAAAAATGAGAACCACTCAAGAAGATCGATTTCAAGAGTCAAAGACTTACCTTCCAATTAGTCAAAGCTCCTTTCCTCTGCCTAGCCCTCGTCTTGGCCTTGCTCTTGATGACCATGACAGCGCGTTGCTCGTAGCGTGGGTCATCAGAGGGGCCTAGGCCGATGGAGTACTCCTGAAGGTATCTGTGGGCGTCCTCCTGAGCCACCGAACGCTCCAGGGATACTACGATCTTCGCCCACTAGGAAAGTAATTGAATAGTTACAATGTCTTTAGTTTTGACAGCTAGTCTACTAAGTGTTGACAATCTCGGGCTTGAGTTTGACCACTGTAGTCGTCAAGGTGAACACCGCTCATAAAGGGTTGAAATGAAAACCGCTTAGAGTGTTGAAGTTGTTCATATGGTTAGGCTAACTCTTAGTTCCACTGCATCAATTTTTTTTATAGCCCGACTGATTTCTGGGTTAGGCAAAGGCCTTGCGTATTTTCACCTAGGATGTCTTTCTGTATCTATTCTATTAATTTTTCTAATCCTTTTTGTACTTTACGCCTACTCATCAAGATTTCATCTCAATGTTCGTTAGGTTGACTGGAAGAGATCCCCTAGTGGGATAAGTCCGCCTTTGTACCTTATTCTAACTTTAAGTACCATATTTTGCTCCTGTAAGAATATTTATTGTACAATAAAGGATTTACATACGTTGTTATGTAAGTATATTTTTTTAGCAGCCCATACACGTGCCTACTGATAGGCATGGCCCTTTTGAAAACAAATAAGTTGTGGGTTTCATCACGATATTTTCCTTCAACGCTGAGCAAGGTAATAAAAAATCCGAAAAGACGAATTTGGTGGTACAGGCCCGCTCCATAATTTGAACCCGCAACCTTCTGATTAAGCCTGGCTCATTCCCACATACGAATAAAAACAAACTAACCTGTTTGACCCACTCCTTCTCCGACTGCTCGATGACATGCGCGTAGGTGTTGCCCATCATGGCGATCAGCATGTTCAGCAGCAGGATGGGCACGAACACCATGAACACTGCGAATACCGTCTTAGCCAGGTTCGGGTACGTGGTCTGGGCTAGGTCGGTGTACTGTGGATTATTAGATATATTTAGGTGTAATCTTAATCAATATATAAAACTAACTCTTCGTCTGGAACTTTGTTCCCATGGGAACTTTTTTGACAATTTCCCAATATTTTTAATTAGTTATTCTGCTATTCGGGATGGAGTACAACAAATCAAAAACCATTAAAATCGAACAAACCCGACTTTGTTTTTTATAGTATAATATATTGCAGGTCCTGACTTATTAACGCCTTGCCTAAACCCTTTGTACTTAGAAAGCTGTTTGGCACAAAGGTTCCTTTTATAAAGTAGGCAAGGAATAAGAAAGTATTTAAAGAAATTCCTACGAGAACGAAGTCTTGCTGGGCATCCTCTAGTCTAGCCAAATACGTAGCGAACTTTGGACACACACAAAGACGGACTTACAAACACCTGAGAACAAACATTTGCTTTTTACACAAATATTTCCGCCGACCAGGAATCAAACCCGGACACCAAATAACCCGTAACCACATGCCACGAAGAAACGGCTTAGCAACCAAAGCTTAGAAGTGGACTTGGCAACAACACAACACTTACAGAAATAAGTAGGTACCAAAAAACAGAAAGAGACAAGACAACAAATTGATGAAAAAAAAGACGAAAAAACCATACAATGCAGATCCAACAGCCGCTATACTTACATCTTGTGTAGGTAAGCTTCAAGAAGATAGGCAGCGATTAGACATGTACTAGGTATTTCGAACAAATAAAAATTCATTCCCAAAAACAAAGTTCACCATTTGAAATAGCGCCACATAAGATACACTACATAGACACACCCACACAATGGTAGGTGTTTTCACATAAAATACAACTTCTCGTACAGCTAAAACCAACACATAAAAACCGTCCACCGAAAATAAAACTGGTAACTGACCGTCTGCGAACTGGTGGACTGAAAGGCAAAACAAAATTAAATTAGAAAAGAAAAATTAAAACGAAAAATTTAACAAATCATTGACTCACCTACAAACATTAGAGAATCAGAACCACAATTGCACGAAGGTACAGATTGAATTTTATACAGAACACTGCTTGATAAATGATGAAGTAAGAAGAGTCTTTCAACATAATAAAATTCAAAATCACCACTGAAATACATTGCACTGTTCAAAAAATCTTAAAGCAACGGAGAGGATGAATCAGTCCACGGAACCATGAAGCCGATGGAAGACAGACCTTTGAAAGAGACAAACAAACATATGATACAAAATCGGCACTCAGTATGTGTTTTATATTGTTACTTACACTATAATCCCCCAGAGTTATCTGAAATAACGCCATCCACGTAGTGGGATAGCTTGAAAATAGAGTCGATGATACGTTAGGGAAACCTGAAAAAATGGAAAAAAAAATTAAGTAGAATTTTCTCTTTCTTATATAATAATCCTGGCTACGGCACCAAAAGAAAATATGGTGCAGTTACTAGGATTTTTAGTACGAGATTCGATTTACATTAAACGAACTCTAAAAACACTTTAGACGTAAGATTCGAATCATTTAGGTAAGCATTATTTATTACGATTAAACCCTCAGATGACAATCTGATAATAAGAGCACAGACGTTCTGGGGACAGATATTTTGGGAAGTGGTCATTTTGTAGACTAAAGGATTTATTCCATCCCTTTTGCTTCTGCAAGTCTTACCTCGATAAAGGAAGAAGAAAGACTGCGAGAACCCGAACAGGACGATGCAGTAGATAATCCCGAAGGTGAACATGTCTCCAGTGATCATGCTGTATATCATCGTCACGAACGGTCCGGTCAGTTTTACTGCCCTGGGAAATAATAGGGTTTACGTCAATACCTAGGAATCATTTTTAATTGTATTGTGTATCTTACCCGATAACGGGGCCTTTGTGTTTAACCCGTCGCGCGCTTGTTTACGCCGCGATACAAATCCTGCACACACGGGTGTGCAAATATCGCGCGAGGGTGTTTAATCATGTCCATCGCCGCTTTTTTTTTTATTTTATCCCTTTTAGCGCCAAGAGTTTTCGTCATAAACGCCCACCACACGCCACGACATCAAAAAAAAAAATTCGTGGCGTATGGTGAACGATATTAAAGTAAAAAAAAATTGTCTGATATATCAGACTTTGGCGGTGAAAAGGTTAATTGCCAGTGTGTTACAAAACTATTTATGAATGATCTGCCAGCCAAAGTTGTAACTTTGAAAAATTAAAAGGCAAAACAAAAATCTTCTGTGAAAAGTACGGCAGCACATCACGCTACAAACATTCTCTTCGCCCTTAATTTATCTTGTAATAGCGCTTTCGTAGTGCAAGTGGGTAACCCGATGTGCTGCTCTCTTTTTTACCGACTTCAAAAAAAAGGAGGTTCTCAATTTGACCTGTATGTTTGTATGTATGTATGTTTGTCCGCGATTATCTCGCGTTTGGCTGAACCGATTTTGATGCGGTTTTCAGAAAAGTATTTGTTACATTTAGGAGGTTTAAGGCCCGTGTTCACCAAAAATATAACCAACAGTTAAACAGCGGTTAGAAGCTAATCAGACAAAATGACAAAAAAAATGTATGAAAATGACATTGTCAAATCTCTGGTTAGCTGCTAATCGTCGGTTAAATATTTGGTGAACACTGGCCTTAGTATTTTAACTGACTTAAAAAAGGGGGTTCTCAGTTTAAACTATGTGTATGTAAAATAAAAATCAAAAAATTCGCTTAAACTTTTCAAAGCTAACACTTCAGTTTATTAAACGACTTCAAAAAATGAAGAGGTTATAATTTGCACTAAAAATGGAAAAAATAACAACTTAAAAAAATAGAACCAACTTCAAAAAAGCGAAAAATAAATACAATATCATTTGATATGCTATGTAGTACCTACCTACTGAGCTGTTTGAAGTCGGTGCCAAGAAAAATAAGTTTGATAGGCCACCTTCGCACCGCCTTCAAACAGCTCAGTAGGTAGGTACTACATAGCACATCAATTATGATATTGTATTTATTTTTCGCTTTTTTGAAATTGGTTCTATTTTTTTTAATTAAAAGTTTTATGTTATTGTCGTGCGCGTGAGTAACAGTAGTTGGTGTACTTTATATGAGTCTTTGAATGTTTGGCGCTTATAGTTATTTTCAGTCAAGTCTATTAAGCCTTCATCTTCAATGGTTTAACTTACAGCGTCGTATCTATCTGTTATAAAGTCTATTTTACACTTTGTTACTAAAAAGTTTTGCTATCAGTAGTTTTACTTGGTAAGACCACTGAGAAAAAAATTCCCAATCTCAAATCTAGTAAGTCTACTGGGAAAGAAAATCCCAGTAGTTCGACTGGTAGGACTACTCAGTACCTAAGACTACCGGGAACACCCGGTTTCTTTGAGACGAGGCTTTGAGTTAGCGAAGCGAGTAGGTAGTAGGTTTTTTTCTTACCCAGCAAAGAACATAAGTAAGAACCAAGATCCAGGCAGCAAAAAGATGAGCAGGGCCTCCTCCAACATAGTCTGCCCACTCAGTCTGGCTGGTATACACGCTAGTAGAAGGAAATTCGATACTAAGAAGATAAACTTCGCTGGTTCATGGATCTGTAAAGAACACAATGTTTATTCTTCTTGCTGTAGCGTCTCTTTTTACAAGGGTACGCTTAACCTAGAGAATACGATTATAGTGGACAAAAGCGTACTATTTGTACGCTAAGAATAAGACCTTAATAAATCCAAAGCCTTTGACCTATAAAACCAATGTTTAGCCCTAAGGTTCCTTTCAATTCAATCATTTATTGCTATTCATTTATTGCTTTTTCCTTTCATTAGGAGCCATCCATAAATTACGTCACACGAATTTCATGATTTTTTGACCCCCTCCCCCATCCTTGTCACATTTGTAAGACTCCCCCCTCCCTAGCGTGACGTCACATATTTTGCATATTTTAATTTTTTTGTAATTTTCTAATAAAAGCAGTACTTAAAGAGTTGTTTTTATTTTGAGAACTCAAAACTCATTGGGCGTTTTCCGACTGGCCGGCACGGCGACGGCGAGAGTGACAGAGCTATACTAGGAAGCAAGTATCTCTGTCACTCTACTACCTACCGACTACCGATTTCTTGCTTCCTAGTATAGCTCTGTCACTCTCGCCGTCGCCGTCGCCGTCGCCGGTGCCGGCCAGTGGGGGAAACGCCCATTGTCTCAACCTAAGTAAAAACGTAAAAAGAGTGCTTGGGACTGAGGAGGTTAAGTTTGTCGTTAATAATTAACGCGTTTTAATACTCATAACACATTTTGAAATGTGACGTTACAAAATTTATGACCCCTCCCACCCCCTTGTTACACAATGTCACACTTTGTCGACCCCCTCCCCTCCCCTTAACGTGTGACGTAATTTATGGATGGTCCCTTACGTAGGCAAGCAATACGGAAGGATTTTACGAAATTCCCACGGGAACAAAGTCCCGGGCATCCTCTACATAGTGAAAGATAAAACAGGTATGGCAATTCTGTCCTTACTCTTTGAATGCATGTTAGTTTGAGTGTATTTGAAGTTGGCACGCAGCCCAGTATATTCTGAGTCATCGACTTGGACATTCACAGTAAAAAGCTACTTGTATTGTATTGAAACCACTCTCTTACCAACTGCTTAAAATACGCGACCAGTCCCTGGTTCTTGATCTCATCTCCTTGCTGCAGTATGATGTAGCAGAGGGTACTCAACAAAGTCCCCAATTCACAAGCGAGTCTGATCCCACTCCTCACGTCATTGACTTCCAGACCCCAGTTGGGGTCGTCTTCTGCCTCCAGGCTGCTATGGCGCAGGTATACCGAGATCGAAAGCAAGATCAGGTGGAGCATTAGAATCATTAGGCGTTTTAGGAACTTGTTCTGGAAAATAATTTCAATATTATACTTATTGATAGATAAGCCGTGTGAGTCCCCGGCAGAGTAGAATAGGACCACCCTCTTTCTTACCGAGGTGTCGTACAAGGCGACTAAGGTAAATATGTAAGCAAGTTCGTCTGCACACGAGAAGGAAAACTCTTCAATTATATCAAAACCCTCGCCAACCCGTCTGCCAAGCGTGGTGAGTATGGCATTTACCCTTCATGTTATTGAGGGAGGCCCGTGCCCCAGCATTGGGGACGTATATGGGCTGATGAAGATGAAGACTTATTGATATGGAGATATATTCAGTAAGCAGTTACCATATAAGTGTATGCTGTGCCGCTAAGAAAAAATCTTGATGCGCTCGCTTCTGTATAATTGGAATTGCCTTTCCAGTAATGGCAGGGATAAATGCTGGCCAAGCTAACAAAAAATCAGAAGGTTAATTAAGATCACGGTTTCAGTTGAGTATGTAAATTTTTCTCGATTAACGACTAATCACAGTCGTCTGATGTCTTTTCGTGTGTTTCGTGTCTACTTCCATGATAACCATCTAATTTAGAATTCCTCGAAAGGTTCTATAATCTAAATACGTGGCTTCGGCCGTGCGAGGTTCCTCTAATATCTAAATAAAGCTTCAAGTTATTCTGTGACTTTTCCGGTCTCCATCAGCTAGATCCCCGGTTGCTTCCTCTTAGCTACGCTACAGTACTTACATTAGCGAATGTGTTCCACTTCTCTTCCAGTAGCCTTTGTATGATACCACCGTCCAACATGTTAAGATGTTCCTGCTTGGTCCCGTTTAGAATTATGAACAGAGCCGAGTTCCAATCTGGAAAGAAATTGTTGAAGGTTTTGATTTTGGGACTTCGTTCCCGTGGGAATTCGGGAAAATTATATAGCCTATGTCCATCGGGGATAATGTAGCTTTCTAATGGTGAAAGAATTTTTCTAATCGGTCCAGTAATTTCGGAGCTTATTCAGCAAACAATCAAATCTTTCCTCTTTATAATATTACTAGCTTTCCGCTCGGGACTTCGTTTCCGTGGAAATTAGGGAAAATCATCTACCCTATGTCCATCGGATAATGTAGAATTCTAATGGTGAAAGAATTTTTCAAATCGGTCCAGTAGTTTCAGAGCCTATTCAATACAAACAAACAATCAAATTTTTCCTCTTTATAATATGTATAGATATAGTTAGATTAGGGGTAGAGGACGCCCACCCGTAACATGGATTAACACCATTGAAGACGATGGGCCTATCTAACGCCTGAATTGACGCGACGCCGAAAATATTTATTTGTTTAATAAATAAATATCCATCCAGTGCGGTAATGCCGCAAGTGTGATGGGTTATCTATGACCTTTGTATTTTTATTTAATTTATGTGTACTAGCTTTCCGCCCGCGTGGACTACAGGTTATATCGTGCCCAACTGTGGGATAAAATGTAGCCTATGTACTTTCCCAGGCTCTAACCTATCTCTCTACCAAATTTCATCAAAATCGGTTCAGTAGTTTAGGCGTGAAAGACGGACAGACAGACAGAGTTACTTTCGCATTTTTAATATTATAGTAAGTATGGATCACTAATGTATTTAATAACTTAACAAAAAAAAGTACTTACATAAGAGTAACATAAGTTTGGGTAATTACATTACAGTATGTAAGGTAAGTACTTACTTTTGGCAGTACGCGCATTCCATTTCAAAAACGAATCAAGGCTTTGGAAATGGCTTGAAACTAACTTACTCTGCAGTTTTTTACTTACTCGTCCTCCCATCAGGCAGCAAAGTGTCCAGCGCGTTTAGCGGATAAGCAGAGCAGGTAATATTGGAGTATCTCCAGAACTCTTTGGCTGAGAGCTCCAACATCTCCCTGAAGACAGACGCTCGACCCAGCTGGCAAGCCAGAGTCAGGGGGGTGAAGCCAGCCTTGTTCATCCGCCCGTTGCTCGCTGGGACCTTCGGGTGGCGGAGGGCGTAGCCGAACATATCCTGTGAAGTTTGAAGGTGTGAACGACAGTGTCTTTTTATTTTTATTTCATTAATAATGGGTCTGCTCTTGTCCATAATCTAGCACAAGAGCGCCAGATGCGGTCGAGGATGAAGCAAGCTCACCCAGAAAATGCCTTTTCACTTGAACTTTAAAGAGGCTATATAAGCTCAGAAATACAGACGCAGGCAGGGAATCCCATTCCTTGGCAGTGCGAAATTTATAAGATGATGAAAAGCGCTCAGTGCGAATCTGCGGGATCTCGGCAAGGTAAGGGTGATACCCCGCAGTGTGTCTGCGCCACTCAAGGTGAAGTAAGTCATATCAAATCAAAACTGCAGACCGCGATCACGCGGCCAGGAGAACCCTTTTCCATTATGTCTTTCCATTCTTATCATTGGGTAACGGTACAACTACTAAGACAGGGAGTACTTGGCAGAGGCTATCTTATACTTAGAACCTTTTGGAAAAAAAATTCGTTGAGTGGTTTAAAATAAGTTAACGAAGAAACAAAGACAAGAAAGTGTCTTTGCTTTAGGTTTGCTTGTGTCTACACATTCAATGGTCAATTCCAAGAAAAACTAACCAACTTATCGCAAACGACGACCATGTGTAAGATCATGTTTCCGAAAGAGTCCTGGGCGTCAGGATCGGCTTCGGAGTCCAGAAGCAGGTTGTAGACTGCCTCGTTGGCGCAGCAAGCTGCCCAGGCCAGCGGGTACTCGCCCAGGTACGCCAGACCCTCGTAGTTGGTCTGCCTGGCGGGAGGAACACGTTGCTGATCTCGCGGGAGAAAGAAGCTACCTAGAGAAATAAATTGTCTATATTGAAGTAGGTATATGCCACACAGAATAGAATAGTTTAATAATTCTCTATTAAACTTCCTGGACGGGTAGAAGGTCGCCATTGTCATTCAAACTCCATTGCGAAGCCATTGATTAGTGGAATAGATGCCCAGGTGTTATGGCTTTTCTTTTAGGTGCACCTACGATACATTTTATTAAAGTTTTTTTTTAGCACATCTTCATGAAATAGATGAGCACATGCTTTTCGCCTGCGATTTGATTGCCTACCCACAAAATTTTATCCAAATCAACACAAATACTGGTGAATAAACGAATTCAGCAAAAAAAAACTCACAAACACTCTTTCGTATTTATTATTTACTTAGTGCTGATATTTTTTTAATATTAAAAGACATTATTGATTTAGCCTTAAGACAGAAACATTCATAGCTGAGCATGAAGCGTTCTCCAAAAACTTTTGTCTCAGAGCTCTCTGTTGTAAGCCAATTTGGATTTCGAACCTTTTCTTCTCCACGTCGTATTCTTCTTCTCATAAATTATAGCACTCGCTCGG
This sequence comes from Aproaerema taeniolella, assembly GCA_949987775.1. Classification (NCBI taxonomy): domain Eukaryota; kingdom Metazoa; phylum Arthropoda; class Insecta; order Lepidoptera; family Gelechiidae; genus Aproaerema; species Aproaerema taeniolella. The sequence continues at coordinate 6,783,148 of OX465264.1, forward strand.
TTCTAGAACAATCTTGCTTCTAGTGTAGAAATGCCAATCTTACCAATAGCCCTCTGCTGAACGTTCGCGCCGGCTTCCACCAGGTCCTGCGCGAGCTCGTTGTTGCTGTACGCTATGGCCAGGTGCAGGGAACTGGCTCCCAAGTACTCCTCGCCCTCTACCACGTCGAGGCAAAGCTTTGGAAAGCACTTCACCAGAGTTCTGGCTAGTCGCGTATGAATCTACAAAAAAATAATCCATAGTTAGTTAAAAACTAGCTTTCCGTCCGCGGATTCGCCCGCGTGGGCTACATGGTAGGTATGTCGTGCCCAGCGCTGTGGGATAAAATGTAGCCTATGTCCTTTTCGAAGGTCTAGTCTCTCTACCTTATTTCATTAAAATCGGTTCGGTAGTTTAGGCATGAAAGCATAACAGACAGAGGGTTGGATTAGGCAGAAATCCTCACTTTGCAAAAGACTTGTCGGTCTATGGGTTTATGTAATCCTCACATTGTAAAAGACTTGCCGGTGTGTCCTTAGCGCAAAGGTGGCAGCTTACGTCATTTGATACCATTTTTAATTTAATTAAAAACCTTGCTGACATATTGACGACATTTTAATTACCTACTTAATTAAAAAACAAGCTTAATTTACTTTTACAAAGATAGCCTACCTTAGTATCACAAATGATGAGTACATGTAGCAAGGACTCGCCCAGAGCGCCTCGATAGGACATCTGCCAGCAGGCTGTGTGGTCTTCCCACTTGGCCAGGGGGTCGTGGGGGGACAAGGACGCTTCTATTGGCAGCACCACCTGGTGAATCGAGACGGTAGGGTTATACAGTGAGAAGTCAATCAATTTCTTATGCAATTTGCACTTCCATGCTGAGCTGGGAGTGAAAGAAAAACTTATTAGAATGTGCCAGCAGCTAATTTTTCCCAGGGATAGTGTAGAAGCTAGGACGTGTGGTGATCGGTTAAGAATAACACCACCCCATCTCTTTCCGTGGGTGTCGTAAGAGGCGACTAAGGAAACACTAATGAGACCTGCCTCCTAGTAATCCATCCCAGGCAACGACACTTTTAATTTTTTTTCTGAATCTGAGGTGTCGTCCTATGGTCTCATGCGGTGTGGTAGGCTCTGTAAAGGGCTGTCTGGTTCGCGACCACCCTCCTACCGAAGTCCGACGCCAAACAGCTTGCTGTGTTCCGTCGGTGCGTGGGAGTACCAGTGCCTTTATAGGCATTTTCTGGGTTAACTCGCTCCATCGTCGACCTCATCTTTGACCTTGATGGTCAAGATTGAGGTCAAGAGTTAACCCATCTTATAATAAATAAATAAAAACGTAGGATGCGAGAGTTTTTGTTGTATTGTGGGCGAAAGGTTGACAACCTATCACCACTATACTCATGTTCCATCTGATAACCCTCAGAATTATTGTCAAGTGTGGCGTCAAGTGGATCTCGAACTACATGACGTTCTGCCTACCCCGAATGGGATTATAGGCGTGAGTATATGGATGGATGGCAATTTGCAAATACAAAACCGTAATCCTAAATGCCAGAAGCAATCAATGCCAAAGAATAGAATAGAATAGAAAAATCTTTATTTTATAGGACATTCAGGATGTCACTTAAAACAAGTCAAGATTACAATGAAATATATACAAACATACATTATTAAACGATTTAAATACATACATACGCATTCGTTCTTTTGACCCTACTGACTCTACGCCTATATACAAACATACATTATTAAACGATTTAAATACATACATACGCATTCGTTCTTTTGACCCTACTGACTCTACGCCTATTCGCAAAAGTGCAGTCTTCCCCAGAGAAGAACAGGCAAGAAACTCTGAGGTTGCTCTTTTATATCGCATTACAAATTTTCTTATTTACTAATTTTAACTAAATCTGAAATAACTCTAGAGCTGAGCAGTTCATTCCCATGGCTGCCTGTCTGATAGATAATCAGAAATTTTGTAATAGTCCTTTTTGCAAAGTTTTTGTTTAATTACTGCCTTAAAGTCCAAAGGTAAATTTTGAATACACATGGGAATCTTGTTATAGAACCGTATACATTGACCCATAAGAGTTCGTGATCTTGTGGAGACGACTGTCTAGTACATCCAGTTTATGCTTGGTCCTAATATTTACATTGGATAATAAAGGGTGGAGGTTTTGAGGATACCAAGGAAGAATAAAAGGATCAGGCTTTAAAAAGGAAACAAAAGGAGCTGATGACAGGCCATTCAACTTTGCTCCATGATCCTTGCAGAAAATTTGTTAAGTATTATGTCTTAGTTTCTTATTAATTTGTTTTATGTCTTCTTACTTCAATAGAGCTTATATTGCGTGAGACTTTAAATGAAAGTTCAAGTTCCTTATTGATAACTATCTTTCCGCTCGGGACTTCGTTCCCGTGGGAATTCGGGAAAATCATGTACCCTATATCCATCGCGGATAATGTAGGATTCTAATGGTGAAAGAATTTTTCAAATCGGTCCTGTAGTTTCGGAGCCTATTCAGTGCAAACAAACAAACAATCAAATCTTTCCTCTTTATAATATGTATAGTATAGATAGACAAAATACATTGTGTCGAATTGGTACATACATGCATAATAGGTTAATTATACATTAGCAATAACGGGTTTAGCTTGCCTTTAACTTGGGGTATTGAGTGTAAATGTGTTCATGCTTCCGTCCTGCGGGGTAAAGAAGGTCCTAACCTGCTCCTGGTCCCTAAACTTCCACCGTAGGTACTCAGCCCTGTTGATGACTCGTCCTCTGCCCCCCAGGTACATATATGAAGAGAACTCCTCGCGAATCAGACGCTCTGCCGCCGCCATTCCGCCTCGAGCGTACGTTTCTAGTAAGAGGCCACCTTAAAAAAAGCGATTTTACACAATGTAAAATGCAAACGACTTTGTGAGTGTTACAAATGTTACAATACACTGAACGCCCAAATCCGACTGTATAATACCTACCGATTTAAGAATACACACGGCAGTACATCAGGCTACATATTGACATTAACGTGGCTCAACCTCGCTTGTAATAGCGCCGGCTTTCGTACGGCGAATGGATAACCTGGCGTGCTGCTGTCTGTCAATTAAATAAGGTTGCGAAGGAAATCACCGTGATAGCCCAGTTGGTAAAACCAGATTTGTAATCAGAAGGTTACGGGTTCAAATACTGGTGCGGGCCTGTACCACCAAAATCGTTTCGGATTTATGTACGGATTTTTCATTAAAATTATCACTTGCTCAGCGGTGAAGGAATACATGAAACCTGAGAAAATTCGTTTTCGAAAGAGTTGCTATAATTTTATACATTCGCTTTTGGACTAGCGTCTCAGTTGTTTTTCATGCTGTCTCGATGTCGACCACCCGCCTCAGACTTGTGCGAAAGGGACAATTGCAGTTTTCCGGCGAAATGCCGAGTTTTATTTCCAAAATTATGAGTTTAGGCGTCAATGAATTCCTACCCTAAAAACTTAATAAAATCGTTCGTTTTTAGTCTCTATCGATTTGTAAGTGTATGAACGAGGTTCGTACGTTTTGTTTTTTCCAAAATTGTTTTTAGTCTTTTAACAGTCACCTCTTAAATGTTGATAATTTTTTTGGCGAAAAATGCTGAATTTTAGTCTCAAATATCTTTTTGTCTACTAAAAATATCAAAAAAATCAAAACGTACGGACCTAGTTTTTAGTGTTCCTGACACTATACCAAAATTTCACAGGGATCCGTTGAAGTTTAGGGGATGGAATCCATTGACGCCGTTTGTATGGGGAAAAAACACTGAGACGATCCTCTTAATAACTATAGAAGTTGAACACTATTCCCCAATGAGTATTTTCTGAGGGTGTCAGACGCGGATGTGTTGTGAGTAGTTAATAGGATTTTTGCAAGCTAAATATTTCAGGCAGCCATGTCCTACAGATGCGGCATAGGTACTTTTATTTGTGTCTTGCGACAAAAGGAAGGCTAATCGTAGAAGGCCTTTGAATGTGTACGGATTATTATTATTATCTAGTTATATAAAATTGAAGGTCCTTACTCACTGACTCATGTCACTGACCCAGCCAGCCCATTGGACCTGAAAAGCTTAAATTTGGCAAAATGGTTCTTTTTGTGACGTAGGAAAGGATACTAGGATTCTAAAAAATAATACGGGAACTAGGGCATACTCTAGTTATTAATAAAACAAGTCCCTACAACTCACCTTTCTTGTAATCGGCCAGTTTGTACAGCACAGTATGTGCCTCGCTGTCTGGCTGTGAAATGACACGATCGAGCACCGAACCCCCGGCCCCTGCCTGTACGCCGGCTGAGCATAGCTTGCCCAGCGACTTTCCCATTGCACCCTTGTCATGCAAAAAGGCCAAAAATACTTTTTAATAGTTTATATTTACTTATTTATTTTATTTCCAGTTCTTTTCACACATGACATGACAGAAATACGACACAAAAAGGTTAGCTTCTCTAAAAAGAAATTTCTTCCAGCAAAAAAGAGTTTCTTTTATTGTTATTTTTATAGAGAAGCTGGAGAGGTTAACAACGTCACTCAATTCTGTGATGAAATGCGCAATGGTTGCTGATAAAATTCTAAAAATAAGTATTTTGTATCCCCCCGACATTCGATTGCTTATAACTTGTAAACGACTGAACCAATGTTGATCAAATGTAGCTAAGAATCTTACGGCTAACGTAATGGCCTGTGACTTGGTTTTAATTAAGTAATTCACTTACTAACAAGTTAAACTGTCCCTTGTCTTACTTTATGATCAAACAAGCTACTTACCTCTACAAATACTTCAGACGAGCCTGCTAAGTTTCTTCAAAATACTTCTTCTCCAAATAAACGATGGGTTTCTCCGGAAAATTCTCATTATTCACAAGCTACCTATTGCGTCTCATCTGACATACATTCTGATAATTAGGGCACTGACAAACTAGGTCGCTTTGGTACTTCAAAAGTACTTAAAGGAAGATCATATAGCTATTAGTGTACTACACATGCCTATGCTTTTCTAACAGCAAAAATAGCTTAACGATTCCAATTTTTAGAGAAAACTTAGCGATTTGGTTTCTCTATGTACCCAGTATGAGATGGGTTGATGATTTTGGAATGAGGTGCCTAGAACCTGTTAATATTTCCCAATGAACGTTAATGCGTAGGTAAATGTTAATTAAATCACAACTTGGACATGTCTTTAGGAATAGCAATAATGCAAGGACATTTTATTAATAAAATCGTTAAGATCTTTAATGAATATTTTTTTGCAGGATGCCTTGCATATCTTGCTGTTGTAAAATCCGTATAAGATTTGAAAGCAAACAAATAGCTACTATAATATTACACGTATCCACAGGCACTTTTTCACTAAACATTAAATTCACGGAAAATACGAAAAACAAAAGATAACTGTCGATTTTCTTGGAAATAAACAAAAATGGTTGTCATGGCAATGGGTATATGTGGTGATGTCGTCATGGATTTACTATTACTCACGTAAAATGACGTAGTTACGCGATAAAATGTGAAGTCCAAGAGAGATGGGTCAAGAGTTAACCCATCTCATAATAAATAAATAATAATAATAGTCCACACCTACATTATAATATAAATCAATTCCATTTTATTATACGCAAGGACTAAATGCATTCGTTGTTTGTAACGACTTAATTATAGTTGATCGAAGACTTAAGGCCATAAATTTCAGTTTTTCCAGGATACCTAGGAGGTTTTCGGACTTTCCCCAGTGTCTTTCTGGAAGGTGTCCGAACACATTCCAAAAGGTCCCGCTCAGTAATTATCTATGTCTAAGTCAAAACCTAATTTTATCGTACTAAATGGCCTTCGTGTTTCGAAGGGAGGCTTGTGCCCCTCGGTGGGGACGTATATGGGCTGGTAAAAAATGGCCTTCAGCAGTTAGAGGCGCGCCTCTCGTCTGACGCTGAAACCTCACTTTGATTGCGCGAGGGCCCCGCGCAAAGGCTTGCTCGATGCTTACCCTCTAGCCCTGGCGTTGTCAATATTAACATTTTAACAGGACTGCGACGCCTTACGCGCGCTATCGCCATCGTACTCGAGCTGCTGATGTGCTGTAGTGCGACATTAAAATTTTAATGAACATAGTTGTTGCTATCGAATAGTGTTCGACAGAAAATATACTCGGCGATGACGTCCCTGTAATGACTTGTCTTCCGGTAATGACAGTTTTGGCGGAGTCACAAAAATAAACCATTGAAGTGAGAAACAGGTGAAACAAAATAATTAGGTATTAACTTCATTATCATAGAGTACCACTTGTCCTAATATTAAATATGTATTTACAATTACGTCACTCCGTTATTTATTATGCTATTTTAATTCAGCATACCAGCATTGCTCAAAGTACCGTGGTGGGTTAAATAAGACGATTGTAAGGCGGCATTGTCGGCTCAGCTATAAAAATAATTTTAAAACCGAAATAATTTGGACATATCATATCACATTCATTGCGATTATGAAGCTATTCTATACTATAATATTATAAAGAGGAAAGATTTGATTGTTTGTTTGTTTGTATTGAATAGGCTCCGAAACTCTGGACCGGTTTGAAAAATTCTTTCAGCACCGTTAGAAAGCTACATTATCCCCGATGGACATTGGCTACATAATTTTTCCGAATTCCCACGGGAACGAAGTCCCGAGCGGAATGCTAGTACATAATAATTTAATTCGTGAGACCCGTAGTTTTATGTGTTTCTAAATATTCACCCCCTTAAGTTGTTAAAAATGGGTGACTTTAAATTAGTTAGCTAAAACTTTCTCCAAGAAACAGGTCAAAATATGAAAAAAAAATTGGTTGTTTGTAAAGTAGGTTTACGATCGAGATGTTTACGTGATAACGTCTTATTGGTGAGAGAGACGGAAGATCGGTCCACTCACTCGAACGCTATGCCAGCCTCCGCTCGTGAGGATTCCGCGTGACAAGTTTCACGGAATGACTGGCAGCGCTCGAGATGAGACGGGAGATCGGTCCGTCTCTCTCTCGTTATACCTGCGATCGCGCTCGTGAGGTTTTGGTGTGACACAAGTTTCTGAACATGTCACCCGACTAAAACGATTTTAAAGACGTTATCACGTCAAAATCCCCTCTCCATACAACATAGGTACAACTTGTGCGATCAGCTGATTTGCCATCGTATTCCAAAGAACTACATAGAGGTTCCCTGGGAAAATTGTTTAGTTCCGTGGGTAGAAACACCTCCTAAAGTTTCGCTAGTTAATTTAAACTGGGGTGATTTAATAAGGTAATTTAAAAAATATCTCTATCAATAATACCCATTGTATCTATAGTTATGCCTGTATACATATACAGGGCTATAGGTAAATCTCTTTCAACCTCTCAGGTGCTAAATCAGTCCATGAAACTGAACAATTTTCCCCAAGGTACAGGGACAACGGCACATCATGCTATCCAAAACTGTCAAGTTTCTTCAATCAATTTTCAATTTTATCTCCAAGCATTAGAGTTTACTACCCATTGGGGAAATTTGACAGTTTGTGGTAGCCTGATGTGCTGTTGATTGTACATAGGTCAAAAAGTTTGTATGGGAACTCAAAATTTTTTTTCGTATTTTGACCTATGTTCCTTGGAAAGTTGTTCAGTTTCATGGATTGATTAACCCCCCGAGAGGTTGAAAGTGATTTACCTAACGCCCTGTATATATAGTTATGTCTCTTTTTTCCTTTATGAGTCCTGAATTCGGGAGTTTTTAGGTGGGTCGCTGACCACTCGACTTTGGGAACCACTGCTGTTTCAGACTATTCTTTTATCTCGCATCAATATTAATCCAAATGGCAAAACAGGGATCTACAGGCACGTTTGTTAAGAGACTACTTAATTTTTTTATATCAATATTTTAGTTGGGAACATCAAGCCAATGATATTACGTTTTGTTTTATACAGAAAATTCGTTCACTCTTGACCACAATCAAGATCTTCGCTCAGGGGCGAAGATGCAGTCAAGGATGCAGCAAGCCTTACCCAGAAGATGCATATTCTCTTGACTCAGGTTATATGAGTTCGGAAATACAGACGCAGGCGAGAATTCCATTCCTTTGTGGTGCGCAATTTAAAAGATGAAAAGAAGTACTCAGTGTGGTTCCGGGAGATGATGTCAAAGTCATCAAAGTTGCCTGGAAAGGGGAAAATTATTTACATAGGTACCCATATACAATTTAGTGGACTTATACAGAACCCTGCAAACATAAAAATTGTAAAACACAGATGATAAATTAAAGTAATATATTAATGCAATCATACCAAAACCATACTTGTAGAATTTTTGGAAACGTCTCAAAGAAAAACGTACCTACTTACACAATTAACAAAAAAAAAATACAATTTCACTTTTAATAAATACTTAACGAAATTCCAAAATAAAATGAATAATGCAAGTACTTCAGAAGTGCTAGCCTCGGCTCAGGTGGAAGTAACTTTGCCAATAATACAAATAGTGCAAGTGTTTTTAAGTCTGCTCACATACTTTAGAGGCCCTTCTCCCGACTACCCTAAACATGCAACCGTAGCAGGTATATGTTTAGTTGGCTAATTTGATGGCCTTCTTCTTCTTATCGTGTAGGTAGGTATACTCAAGTATGTGGCGAACTTGGCTATAACCCTGATGTCAGAGTTTTCAAACCGCCAAATGGCCTCTGACTTGGTTTTAACGACTGTAGTCAATATCGATAATAGCAGGGCGAGACCGACGGCTTAACGTGGCCTCCGAAAGGGTCGTGATAAGTTGCCGATGACGGTGAAACTTCACTTCGATTTCGCGAGGGCCCTGCCCAAAAGCTAGCTCGCCGGCTAGCGTTGTCATTTCAAATCTTTTTAACATTTGACCGCGTTGTTTTCATTATGTCTCACATTTGATGGAAAACGAACGGTTTTAATTTCCAGATGGACAAAGTTTTGACTTCATTATTGTTGGGGCTGGTTCTGCTGGATGTGTACTAGCTAACAGATTGACTGAAATAGATGACTGGAAAGTACTGCTCATTGAAGCTGGTGACGATCCCGACTTGACTTCAGACGTGAGTAACTATAAGCACTTCACTTACGTTATTAATGACTAGTTTTAAACATATCATAACGGATTCTTACCACGATTTTTGTTTTAAATGAGTGTCGTTATAAAATACTAGGAAAATAACCGCGAGAATCTAAACAAACGCTTCAGAATAAGTGTGTACTACGCATGTATATTACTATCGCAGTGGTTCACAAAAGTGTTTTCATGTCGATGTAATTCGCTGCCAGCTCCTCTGAGACGCTATGCGAAATAATGATAGGGAAGACCGAGATACATATAGATACGACAAAATCTTATCACGCGTCTATTTTAGCTATGCAGATAGAAAAATTAATAAATATTAGAATAACCGCTTTGATCAACAACAAAAAAATCTACATTAACCGGGAATCAAACCTAGGAATCGTTGATTTAGAAGCATCACTATTACTATCTGCCAACTTTTCTTCAATCTTGATCTAAGATTTAATTTTTTATTTATAACAGATTTTTATTTTTCAGATTCCTGGTCTATTTCTCATATCAGATTATCCCAGAAATGACTGGCAATACTTCGCTGTTGATGACAACTACGCAGGTCAAGCTCATCCAACTAGATCTATACGTTTCAGGCGAGGAAAGATGGTTTCCGGGTCCAGTGGAACTAACTATTTATTCTATGTGCGCGGCAATAAAGCTGATTACAACAAATGGGTTGAACTAGGCAACAAAGGCTGGGACTGGGATTCTGTGCTTCCTTATTTCCAAAAAAGTGAACGAATGGAAAGTCTTTCAATTGTTATTAGTGAATCTGCAGCCCTACATGGCTATGACGGCCCTCTTGGTGTATCTCAACAAGACTCGTGGCAAACTTTTAAACCCTACTTAAAAGCTTTTCAGGAGTTAGGACATAACATCACTTTTGATTACAATGGAAACAAACAATTAGGGTACTCAGCTTTACAAGTAACTCTTGTCAATGGAGTCAGACAAAGCACAGGACAAACGTTCCTCAGCGCTGCAAAAAATCGACCGAATCTGTTTATCCTAAAGAATACATTAGCTAGAAAAGTAGTTTTTGAAAAACAGCGCGCGACTACTGTTGAAATACAGCTGCCTGATAAAACTGTTGTAACCGTCAAAGCTAGCAAGGAAGTTATTTTGTCAGCAGGTACGATAAATACACCACAAATATTAATGCTCTCAGGAGTCGGCCCTAAGGAGCACTTACAAGAACATAATATTCCAGTAGTACTGGATTCTCCGAATGTTGGACAGAACCTACAAGATCATGTCATGCCACCCATAGTTTTTGGCGGAAAAAAAGGAGTGGCGTCAATCATTAAGAATTTAGACTTTGTGACCAGTTTGCAAAGTAGTCCTGAAACTCTAATAGGTTTTGTAGCATTAAACAAATCACAGGAATATCCTGACTATCAGGCTGTAGCAAATGTATTCCCAGCGTCTTCAGTTGCGTCACTTTTGTTTTGTTCCTACACGTTTGAATTGGAACATCGCATTTGTAAGACCTTGGCTGAGGCAGGTCTGTCTCGAGAATTAATTTTCACATACATTCCCCTTCTACATCCCGAATCGAGGGGTCAAATAAAGTTAAGAAGTAATAGTCCAAACGACAGCCCTTTAATTTACACAGGATATTACTCAAAAGAAGAAGATTTGGAAAGACATGCTTATTACGTTGAGGATTTCGTAAAAATCGTTAATACTTCTTATTTCAAGAGCATAGAATCAGAATTAATAGACATGAAAATAAGTCAGTGCCAACATTTGGAGCTGTGGACTCATGAGTACTGGAAGTGTCACATTTTGAATACTGTTACCTCGATTAGCCATTATGTTGGTACTTGTGCAATGGGCCCTGAAGAGAAGGGCGTGGTGGATGAACGACTGAACGTCAGAGGTCTGAAAGGTTTAAGAATAGCAGACGGATCAGTACTGCCGCGAATCACTAGTGGCAATACAAACGCTCCAATTATTATGGTGGCTGAAAAGGCTGCCGATATGATCAAGGAGGACTATTATAATTGCATCCACTAGTAATAATTGCGTTACATACACACATTATGTTTGTTAACAATTTAATTTTATTAACCCAGAAGATTCGATTTCTTTGTTTTGAACTGTACTATCGTTTAGAATGTTTTTCCACCCTGCCATTCTAAATGTTTGCTATATTATGTCTGTGTTTAAATTGTGTGTGGAATAAAGGAATTTGTATTTGTATTTGAATGTCAGATTCGTATTTAAATTAAAACGATATGTTTATTTTCTTTTTTATTATAAGATGGGTTAACTCTTGACCTCAATCTTTACCATAAAGGTCAAAGATGAGGTCGACAAACGATGGAGCGAGTTAACCCAGAAAATGCATATAAAGGCACTGGTACTCCCACGCACCGACTACGCCTATATTTAAAGGCACTGTAAAAGAACCTATTACCCGTCGCGCGCTTGTTTACGCCGCGTGCGATACAAATCCTGCACACGCGGGTGTGCAAGAATCGCGCATAGGTTTAACGATTATAAAATGTACGCAACCAAGAATGAAGTTGAGAATTTGGATGAAGAATATTGTAATTAAAAAACAATACAAAACTGAATACATCGCATCAGAAAGCCCCACGATTGTGCATGCGAGTGACATCTATCTATTTTGTGTGGAACTGCCTCATAAGTTATGTAAAATATCACCTACGTCTCACGTAGTTCATTGTAAGAATTATAGATGGCTGTTTTTATAACAAGTTTCGAAAATTGATTTGTGTTGGCCGGCCATGGCACATTTCACGCAATATGTTGATAACGACTTTATCACTTTCGCAATTAACGCCGGCTTTCGTAGATTCTTAGTATATACCTACCTGAAGTGCTACTGTCTGTACAATAATCTAACGATAAAGCGATTATACAGATTTAAATTTTATGTTTAATTCGTCATTAGGAAACAATACTTATTTGTCATTATGACACGGCAACACATCAGCACATCAGCCTGTACATGCTGACCTTGACGTCGCCCTTATCTCGCTCGTAATAGCGTCGGCTTTCGTAGTGCAAATGGGTAGCCTGACGTGCTGCTGTCTGTACATACCAAGCATAACATAACATTAAAGATTAAATTAAACCAAATGCAGCACAGTAGCACCTACCCTCCCTCAAGGGGTGGTCATGATGTTGCGCTGTGAAAGTAATTGCCAGACATAGGTAATCGCACATCCTTGCTAATATAAGATACCTAGGTAAAAATGTGAAAGTGTGCTTGATTGTTTGTTTGTTTGGTTTGTGTTCTGTCTATTTGTAAATACCTATCAAATGTAACGACTTGCAAAACTTAAGTACCATTATTAGACACCTACCTACTTAGGTAAGTATGTACAGGGACAACGGCACATCATGGTATCCAAAGCTGTCAAATTTCTTCAAACGATTTTCAATCTTATCTCCAACCATTAGAGTTTACTATCCATTGGGGAAAATTGACAGTTTGTGGTAACCTGATGTGCTGTTGACTGTACCTACTACTACTAGGTATAATCTATCTATAGGTACCTACCTACTTACAATTTAAAATAATTCAGTTTCATAGGTAATCGAGTTAAACAAAATAAATATTTTTAAAAACATGCAGTTTCTTTTCTTTGAAGTCGGAAAAAAATTCGTCACATTTAACTCTACCTATCTTAAGAAGATATTGCGTTGCTAACCTTCAGTGTGACTCGGCCTTAACATAATCCGGTCGATGACCCCCCCGCCCGTCCCGCGCTTCCATTCACACATTCGACTCGCAGATAAGGACAAACCTCTGTGTTAGAAAGAGAAAACATTTCGCGAGCGCGGGAGTCGGGCGGTTTCGACTCGTCATTCGGCCTCGTTTGGCAATACTTATGAAAAACCACGAGTTTGCTTGTTAATTTTCTGATGATAATTCGTCAAAAAAAAAAAGATTGAAGATATTTTTATTAACAGGTTTACGGAGAAAATAGCAATCACTTCACTTTAATCGAATAGGTAGGTATTTGTGCGGCTTGTCAAACTAGCTACTCTTTCTTGGCGCGCCGTCAAAACTTACGTCTAGGGATGAGACTTCTTTCATGAGAGTAGGTATAGACTTCTGAAAAAATAGAAGGATTTGGACCGTTTTGTACAGAGGCCAGCGCATCAGGTTACTCCATTTTCATTGCAAAACCACTCATAACACAACAGCACAGAGTGTAACGTAAAGCACAGAGTGCTGTGTGTTATGAGTGGTTTTATGTGTTGTCTGGTAACCTTAGTTGCCGCCGTCCGTACATTGATTGGGTGACTTTAAAGTAGTCAACAAAAATTAAGGGTGTGAATCAGCCTAGGTACTAAACTAAACAACTTTCCCCGAGGAATACCTATAGGTCGAAATATGGAAAAACAATTTCCATAAAACTTGTGCGATCAGCTATTTGTCTAAGTATGTTTGGGGGATGCCAAACATTTTTTAAGAATTTCGCATTGGTTCCATGGGGAAAGTTGTTCAATTTCATGGGAAGAATCAGCCCCTAAACTTTTGCCAGCTAATTTAGTAATTAAAAAAGTTTTTGATTCTTTTGTTTGAATTTGGGCTTGCCCTTTTTCTTAAGGTGGCACTTCACTTGGCGTCGCGTATTTGCGTATTTGCCGTATTTGGCCAAATACTACCATGTGTGGAGGATTTATTTGTCTATATTTACCATATTTGAACAAATATGACAAACACACCAAATAGGCAAATACGCCGATCCGTTCGCTTGTCGGTCTTTTGTCACACATCAAAGGACGCAATATGATTATTAGACCATTTTAGACCTTATTTGCCTGTGTTATTTGTTGTTGACATTCCAAGTGAAGACGTCTTGTTTGTGCTGTTTGGACTGCGTACAAATATTTGGACAAATACAGCAAATACACGCAACGCCAAGTGAAGTGCCACCTAGTTTCTTCTTTTTTGTGACAGCAGTTCCGCTACTCACCACTTTTCTAGTGGCGCTGTACGTTCAATTAAATTTTGTAACGTTTGTGGCGCTCTCCGCTACATTATACTTGCATTTTTCTTAGGATTAGTAGCAGGACGGACAAAGCATCCTCCAGGCAGAGAAATCGTAACCTGAAGAATGGGAGAGGGAGGGGAGAACCAAGGTCCAACAGATGATGTTCTGTACCTACGAGATTTTAAATAGTGTTCAAAAATTAAGGATCAGCCTAAGTACTAAAGTAAACAAACTCCTGCCGCGAACATAATCGGAATTGTGTAAAAAAAGTCGACTCACCTTCAACTTCAGCGATCAGCTGACTGTCTAAGTATGAAATGCCGGATTTTTTCGAGAATTGGGTTGGGTTGTTGTTTAGTTTCATGGGGAAAACCCTTTGTCTTGCAAATAGTTCGATACTACGTTATATTGTAGCCCTAGTTTACCGCCACTTTGTTAGCAAACTGATACAAATTAAGTATAGCGCCATCCGTTGAGCGTTCACCGTAAGCGGCCTGCGTTGAGGACGCAACAAAAGGATGGAAGGATGTGATGTGAGGTGCTAGTGACGTGAGGATGTGAGGTGTTCAAAAAAACAAAAACATTATTTTTTTATTTCGTATAGCAACAGCTTACACATTTATCTTAAATTCAAAACATACACACTAATAGCCAATTATAGCTATCCACACACTTAAAGTATAATATATATAAAATAGCCAATCATGTTACATTCTTTGTAGTTAGGTATATTCACTATTTTCAGTCGTTTAGAAAAAGAAGAAGTAGTCAAAAGCAGGACAGTGTTACGCCTACAAAATAAACCTTTTTTTATATTTTTTCTATATGAGATCCTTCGGAAAAGTAGTTCAGTTTCTTAGGGAGATTCACACCTTAAATTTTTGTGATTTAATGTGACTAATTTGATTTATTATTATCTTATTTTATGTACAGTATAGTACCACGTTTATAAGTTACGTCGATGGAAGTACACACGGCACCACATCAGGCTATACATGTTGACTCTGACGTCACCCTTAGGGGCCATCCATTAATTACGTCACACGTTAAGGGGGAGGGAGGGGGTTGACGTAGTGTGACATTGTGTGACAAGGGGGTGGGAGGGGTCCTAATTTTCGTGACGTCACATTTCAAAATATATTATAATCTAAGTGTTAAAACTAGAACTTTCAACTATTAAAGAAAAACATTTGTAACTCTATGAAAATACTCATAAGGTTCAAATTTTTTTGTCGGCCACTCGTTCTACTAGGGCTACGCGCCGACTGCCTAAGCGCCTTTAATTCATTTTCGGAACTAGTGTTTTAATTCAATAATTTCTAGATGTATAATTGCAAAATAAGTGACGTCACACTAGGGAGGGGGGAGTCTCACAATAAATGTGACCAGCTGTGACAAGGACGGGGGGGGGGGAAAGTGTGACATAATTTATTGATAGCCACTTTTTGTTTTACCAGCCCATTACGTCCTCACCGAGGAGGCCCCTTGGAAACACGAAGGGGATTTAGGCCATAGTCCACCACGCTGGCCCAATGCGGGTTGGTGGACCGCTCGTCTTTCGAAAATGAATTTCTTGGACGGACAGATTTCATCACGATGTTTTCCTTCACCGTTGAGCAAGTGATAATTAGTAATCCGTACATAAATCCGAAAAGACGAATTTAGTGGTACAGGCATCAGGATTTGAATCCGCGACCTTCGGATTACAAGCCCCATACCAACTGGGCTATCACTGCTTGCTGGCTCCTTATCTCGCTTGTAATAGTGTCGGCTTTCGTAGTTCAATACTAAGGCAATCAGCAGATCGTTCTTGTTGTTGAAGAGGCGAACATTTTTTTCTGCCTATGCTCCTTCGGAAAGTTGTTCAGTTTAGTGCCCTGGTTTACATCCCTTATTTTCGCCAAGTGATTTGAAGTCACCCAATATACATTTTTAGTAACAACTGAAATTATAAGAAGAAATATGAATACAGATAAAAATAGGTGACGTCACTAGCTAGTACAAACTCAGCTTTCATGCTGAAAGATAGGAAACAAATACCGACTGACTTGAGAAGCTAGTCATGTACTGTGCTGAGTAGAAAACATTATTTGAGATTTAATTAAATAATAAAATAAATAAGTACCTAGTTAAATTTATTTATTGTACTTCATATGAGCGGGACGAAACGAGTTTTATGTTCTTGTATTTTAAGTCTTAAAGCAATCCTTATAAGGTCTAAACGCATAATGTATTAGCACCGTAAATTATAATGTTCCGATAATTAAATAAAATAATAATCAAGTGCCAGGGCAACTGAGCTGAAGAACGGGACCGGGATCCCTCCCTGGCGCCATCGCGCCCCCGTCATATTGTTGGTGTCGAGTAGAAAACCTGATTATTACATTTTTTTTCTTAAATGCAATAAATTAGGATTTTTCGAAAGAAATGTACATGTCACTGACTTTTTGACCCGAAATACTCCTAACCTGTGTGAGCTTCATTTAAATCGTTATCTTCGAGAAACCGAAACCGAATAAATATACGATTACGTCGTGAAATGAATGTGAAAATATGTAAAAAACAATAAACACAACTCTTATGACTCAATACTCCTTCATAGGTTCCTATAAAAAAAAGTATACAGCACCATCTAGCGGCGAGTAGCCGAACTAGCTTAATGCTCAATGTGAAAGGGCCCTTACTCAATTTTGATTGGTTGGTGACGACACGGCATGCTCGAATGTTTCCGTTCCGCCACTCGGATAGGTTCGGGTGGCGTCGGACGGGTGTGCGGGGAGCGGGAGGCAGCAAAACCTCCGCCCGCTACCCGCGCATGTCCCCTTCGTTTGTTTTCTCTCCCCCCCGCACACCGCACCGCACATCCGTCCCCGCCCCCAGCCTCACCTCACCCCGCGTGAAACGGACTATTCTATCTATAGCAACTTCGCAGCAGTTTCGTTATTTTTCTACAATTCTAGGACAAAATCACGATTACAACGTCATAAAAGTGTTCTAAAACCACACAATAAAGTTTCAACTGTGATTGTGTTATGAGTATGGAGCGAAAACTGTGACATTTAAGTGTAAACGTGACAAAAACGAAAAAGAAATGGATCCATGGCCTGAAGGTAAGATTTTTGACCGTTAAAATTGTTAGGTATTTAGGTATTTAACATTTGCATATTATAGGTATAGTAAGTTACTAATTGACCTTGATAGGAGGGCGCGTCGATTCTAGAACGAATTCTGGCAAACCACCACGGGACGCACCGGAGCCCCAACTATTGTTTATAAACTCACACGGTTCTCGTTCTCACTTCTTAAGTGAATGTGTTCATTTGCGGTTACTTTGTACAAAGAGATCAATCGTCTTTGATCAACAAGTCAAGAGTACACCACCTAGATATCGGGTCGGCGGCGCACACAATTTTTTTTTTGTTTGTGACTACGGAATCCAATCGTGCAAACGTTGGATCCCGCACCTGTTTTGCGGGATCCCGCGTTCGGGATTTTTTTTTATTAAGAAATAAAAGCTTAAAACGGGCTCAGCCGTCGTTCTGATTATTTATTAGACAGTACAGCCTTATTAATAAGCAGTTTAAAACTTTTACAATGAAATTCGTAATCTCTCTATTGAGTTTGTATGGAAAAAGATGAAACATTAGATACTTCATCATTTGAAGATCATTTTTATCGTATCAGTAACAATAAGCAGATTTTTCATATTCCTAAAACCGATAATTATGTAAATTTTTAAAACAAAACTTAAAGATGAAGTGTTAAAAAAAACATGATATACCTAGTATCGTAAATAACGTTTCTTAAAAGATGCTGATCATATTTTATACCTCCAAAACATCAGTATCAATTGTTAATTAGTAATGTGCAATAAATTTACTAAACAATAAAAGAATTAAAAAATTAAAAACTTACTTATTTCAAATGTTTTTCTTTCAATAACTATTACCTATACAAATAAAATATTTAATAAATCTTTATAAATTAGTATTCCGGAATTATTTTGATGCGGGATTGGATTCCCTATTTGTGACCTTATTATTTAAACAAAAACCAGCACCCCCAGCACCTGTTAAATGTAGTTTATTTTTTATTTTATTATTATTTTAAACTGGCAAAGGATTTGTTTTTTGGTGACAAAACTGATTTTTGGGCAACAAATTGATGGCAGCGAAAAAATAAACTTTTGGCTTTTAAAAATAGTGAAAATGGGACATATTTTTAATAGGTTGAGCAATGGAGCATACAAAAAACGTACTAGAATTAATTTTAAGAAATACAGATTTACTGAAATTGTTTTCTAGGACTTCTGGAATAGTATAAAGTGAATAATATAATATCCATTTTTGAATGCAAGATGGCGGACATCCATTTTTTGTTTTCCTTTTTCCTGTTTTGTGCCCAACACTAGACATTGGCAAAATCTGCAAAAGGAACGCCATAATTGCAGAAATTAATATTGCTTTATTGTGTTTAAATTACTTTTAGAACCCAGAAAAAAATGAGGTTTACTCTTGGGTCTGGATGTATTTATCAGAACTCTGAACTTACACAATCCAACCGTAGAGTGGCCTTTTCAGACTGCGTTCTGAATCACGCTATAGTCGCTGTAAACCCGTTACCGAGCTTTCCGAATTGTCGTGAGCGCGATCTTACCATAACATCTCTGTCAAAAGCGTGCCGACATGATCCTTGGGAACGCCGTGTTATTAGCGCGCTTACAGCTGTAAGCGCGAAGTACAGCATAATAAAAATAGACCGATATTTGTGTGAGATTCTAGAATCTAGATTTCTATCTGTATTGAAGCTAACCATTATGAACCAAGAGCCAAGCATAGGTACTCTAGGGTGAAATTGAAAACATTCGACAAACTTTGGGGGATGAATCTACACATTATTACGAACAACTTTTTCTATGGGACCAACTTTCCTACTAAAAATAATCAGTTGTTCCATACATTTTGGTTGAGTACGTATTGAACTTTTGTATGGAATAGCAGATTTTTTTTTTAGTAGGAAAGTTGGTCCCATAGAAAAAGTTGTTCGAAATCATGAGATTCATCCCTCAAAGTTTGTCGAATGTTTTCAATTGCCGGTGAACAGTAGTAGGGGTTACTGTGACAGCGAACTGCTACGCCTATGTACCTCTCGTTCGCACGAATCGTTTTACAGCTCACGACTTTTTCACTGCCACGAATTCACTACTGCGCACTGAGCATGCGCATAAAATAATTATATTGAAATAACAACTGTGAAAATGGAAATATAGTTGTTTCTATCCACACGACCTAATAAAACAAAATTCAATTCGGATTTAATTTCTACAAAAGGTTTTATTGTTTAATAGCTTCATTTGTTGCCAAATATGACTACCCTAGGTTTTCTTCCGGGCGGAGGTGTGCTTAAGTGGTGGGTACCCAAAAACAAGTATTTTTGCGGGTTTTCGGTTAGTATATCTCGTAAAGGACTTACAATATCGAAAACTGTCCTTTATTAAAGTTGGAGGGCATTCAATCCTGCATAGAATAAGACCACATTAATTTTTTTTGGACGACCTGTTCTTATGCTTCAGTTCATCAAAGTTAGATAAAGGGTCTAGCAGACTAAGCGACCAAGAGTGGCCCCCCAATAACGAATTTTGTCATTCATTCAGGTGGTGTACTTGCAGGACTCTATTGCCGTGTGGTGATCGGTTAAGAATAACACCACCCCATCTCTTTCCGTGGGTGTCGTAAGAGGCGACTGAGGAAACACAAATGAGATCTGCCTCCTAGTAATCCATCCCAGGCAACGACACTTCATTTTTTTCTGAATCTGAGGTGTCCTATGGTCTCATGCGGCGTGATAGGCTCTGTAAAGGGCCGTCTGGTTCGCGACCACCCTCCTACCGAAGTCCGACGCCGAACAGCTTGCTGTGTTCCGTCGGTGCGTGGGAGTAGCCTTTATAAGGCATTTTCTGGGTTAACTCGCTCCATCATCGACTTCATCTTTGACCTTTATGGTCTAGGTTTAGGTCAAGAGTTAACCCATCTTATAATAAAAAAGGCCCTAATATCCTCGTTCTTCTTTTGTTTTCGAGTTATTTAGGATAATGTCAAATAATCATGGTATCACTTAAAGTGTCATATTTTGTAAGCTGTTCAAGTTAGATTATTTAAACAAAATCATGTTTAATAATAATAAAATAGACTACAAAATGCATATTTTTTTATTATTCTAACTTGAACGGTTTACAAAATATGACACTTAACACTTAATGTTACCCTGATTATGTTTTAGAAAAAGAGAAATCGTTTTTTTTATAATGAATTTTAAGAACAGGTTAATCCCTCTAAGTTCGTAGTCTATTTTATTATTATCAAATATGATTTTATTTGGTTAATCTAACCTAACTTGAATAGTTTACAAAATATGACACTTTAAGTGATACTCATAATTTATTGTATTTATCTTGATTTATATCAAATATTATATTAGAATTTACTTGTTCTGTTCCGCTTTTTACTAAGAATGATATATTTTTTAAATTGCATCGCAACCCGCGTCACCTGTGTACTCTAAGGTAGACTGGAACAGATCCCTTCACGGATAAACCCGCCTTTGCTATATTAAATTACCTTTGAAATGTATTATATGATACTGTTTTTGAGCAATAAAGAATTTACATACTTATATAAATACTCTGATTATTTCATATAAAAAGAAAAATCGTTTTTTTACAATTAAGTTTATGGACAGAATGCAAGTTAAAAATATGCATTTTGTAGTCTATTTTATTATTATTAAACATGATTTCGTTTGGTTACTATAACTTGAATAGTTTACAAGATCCGACACTTTAAGTGATTTGACATTATCCTACATAACTCGAAAACAAAATATCGAGGACTGATATTAAACAAAGTGTTATCAGGGCCTGCCAGTATACCACCCGAAGATCATCCGTCGTTGGGGGGCCACTCTTGTTCGCTTAGCTTGCTAGACCCTTTATGCAACTTTGATGAACTGAAACATAAGAACGGGTCGTCCAAAAAAAATAAATGTGGTCTTATTCTATGCAGGATTAAATGCCCTCCAACTTTTATGACGGACAGTTTTTGATATTGTAAGTCCTTTACGAGTTATAACCGAAAAACCGCAAAAATACCCCTTTTGGGGTAAAAATACATTTTTACCCTAGGGTAGTCATATTTGGCAACAAATTAAGCTGTTAAAACAATAAAACCTTTTGTATGAATTAAATCCGATTTAAATTCTAAGCTTATTGGCCTATCTATGAATTATTAGATTTATCGCTAACAATAATTTGAACTCAGAACTACATAGGTACCTACCTTAGTTTTTATTTTCATGTTTACATTTAAGTAACTTATTAGCATTACAGTTAATAATATTAATACTACCTACCTGTCCCAACTG
This sequence comes from Aproaerema taeniolella, assembly GCA_949987775.1. Classification (NCBI taxonomy): domain Eukaryota; kingdom Metazoa; phylum Arthropoda; class Insecta; order Lepidoptera; family Gelechiidae; genus Aproaerema; species Aproaerema taeniolella. The sequence continues at coordinate 6,804,642 of OX465264.1, forward strand.
TAATGAGCAAATTATATATTATGTATGTATGATTTATTATATTCGTTTATATGTATTATATATGTAGATATTATTTTTATTTCATTATATTTAAGTATTAATAATATAAGCCCTTCTCTTATTTGGTATTTTCTTACGTTGTGCGCAATTCTCTCTTCCCGTCTCGTACACTATTTCTCACCGATTAGGTTGGCTGGAAGAGATCTCTTCTAGAGATAAGCTCGCCTTTGTACACTATTTTTATGTGAAATCTTTCTACTGTTTTTGTGCAATAAAGAATACTTATATAATAATTTTCTGTTTAACTACTTTATTAAACCCCGACAGAAAAGAGGGGTGTTATAAGTTTGACGTGTGTATCTGTATGTCTGTCCGTGGCATCGTAGCTGCTAAACGAATGGACCGATTTCGATGCCTTATTTTTGTTTGAAGGCTGACAAAATCAAAATGGTTTTAAGCTGTATTTGATCAAATTTGGATTAGTCGTTTAAAAGTTATAAGTTATAAGCAATTGAATGTCAGGGGTGTTACAAAATTGTTAATTTTAAAGTCCCACTTACTGGCTTCTACAGTATGCCTGGGAAGAGTTGGCAACTGGTAAAATCTAAGTTTTTCTTTCACTTCCAGTCCAGCGTGGAAGCTGGCTTTAGTACAATAATTAGGGATTTAATAAAATAAGTATTGAATTGAGACTATAATTTCAGTTGCCTAATTGAAATTTTAAATACAATGTCTTATGCATTATTTCGAATTTCATGTCTTTTCCCCATAGGAGTACGTTAACTAGGGATCATTCAACAATTACGTGATCACCGGAATGGGGTCGGGTGCTTGTATATACAGATTTTATTGATTGAACTTTATAGTTCTTACCTTTTGTATTTTCACAAATTTAGGTCATTTAAATTTTAAAGACCCATAGAAACATGACATACGTGTCAGTGCTAATCAACAGCAAACATTTGAAGCACGGACGAAGATTACGTAATCAAGGTGAGGGGGGGGGGGGTTAAAACCAAAAGATTAAGCTGTGATTACATGGGGGGGGGGTTAAAAAACGGCCAAAAATGATCACGTAATTGTTGAACGATCCCCTAGGTACCTACAGCAACCTACCTACAGTACCTACATGCAATCTCAAACGTTTTTTTTGTTTGCAGATTTACCAGAAGAAGACAAAGAAGTCATCTTCGACATAGCAGTGGACGAAGACTTCGAAATTGTGGACGTTAAGGAGGAAGACTTGGACAACATTTCCGAGACACTCGTTGACCCTAAGCTTGAAGGCACTCCGATAGTGTATACCACTAGACTTGATGACATGTTAATTCTGAATCAAAGAACCGTCAAAATGGCTGTTGAAGATATAACTAATCGTATCATTAAAGAAAGTACACCGAAATATACTTCTCTCAGTAAACAAGTTGATTCAGCTAGAAAACGAAGCTCCTTTACATCGATTAAACGTAGACTATCAACAATCTACCGAAAGCGCGTAGAAAAAGAAAACGTCACGAAAGCAAAGAGCAGTGTTACAGAAAAAAGTATTTTACCCGAACCTGAAACTTTGTCGATAACCCAAAGAAATGAAAAACTCCTAAAAATGTGTAAGCCGCTTCGTATAATTATTAGAAAATATCCCTATGTATACAAAACATATCCACAATTATCCCCTGTAATTCATAGCGTTGAGTCATCATCAGAAAGTGAAGATGAATTTCCACTGTCTAGTTTGAAGCCTACTGCAACGAGTCAGAAAAAGAAAGTTACAAAACTCCCAAAAAGATTCAACCTTCAACCTTCAATTATAAGTACTTACTCATCTGTGAAAAAAACTTTTGATGAAAGAAAAAATAATTTCAATGGATCTGTTATCATGATGAATCAGTATTGTAATGAAACTGACATTTACTTAGTTGAAAATGGCAATGTCCTACTATGTAACACTTACTATGGTTTGTCAAAAATGAAACCAGATGATAAAACAATTGTATTAAAGTTTTGTTGTTGGCAAAAAAGAGATGACTTTATTACGTGCAGCAGGGGCACACTTTTTAATGACGACACTAAATTCGTTGTCAGAAAACCACATAATTGCTTAAACACTTCAAATTGTAGATGTTGTTGTCGATCGATCAAAATTGCAGGGAAAAACAAAGCCCTGAATCAGCCTGTATTAGTACGCAGTGATGCTGCGAAAAAACAACCGAACCCATCCGAAGATATTGAAACGAATGGAAACTCAGCACTTCTTGGAGCCCCAGAAATTAAGCAATACGGTTATGATCTCGACTGGCGACAAGACTTATTATCAACGGCGAATGATGATAACCAATTCGTCGATAGAGCATGTTTGTATACTAGACCTTTAAAACATTCAGATAATAATAAGAAATCAAATGCTGAAACAGGACTTCCTATATTGTTACGGTATAAAACACCCATTAAAGGAATAGAATGTTATCAGATAGACACAAATAGAAATATAACCACATACGTAAGCGGTTTAAATTTGAACGAAGGTTCAGGAATCGTGAACGATTTGTGCTGTTGGTTTAAAAGAAATGATCTGTCCCAAAATAAAGACACTTTACATAGTCTGTCAAAGATATTGAAATCAGAACACGAATGCCCGCCTGGTGGTTGTAAATGTTGCTGTAAGGATGTTCTAAAAGTTTCTGGAACTAAAGCAAATACAAACAAACTTACAGTAGTGATGTTGACAAGACGGTTAAAAAATGCCAAATTTAACAGGAAGAAAATGAAAACTACTGCTTCACGTAACCAACAAACTAAATCAAATTTACAGATTGACACCGCGCCTCTCAAAATTAGATCGGCTAACCAAAGTAAATCGGCAACTTTACAAACACAAAATGATCGGGTTAAACAACCCATTATTAGCATTGTAAATCCACAAAAGAAACAACCTCGTAAAACATTGCAGGTATCAAGAGCCCCACCTTGCAATATACCTGTGCAAAATAACAATACCTCGTCAAAATATACTACTAGTGAAGTAACTCCTTCTAGTCAAGTATTTCCTTCTGTTATGACCAATAATGTTGCTATGAACAAAGATAGTTTAAATAATACTACTGATACTAGTATTTTGTCTGTCGACTCAATGATCAGTACAATTCTCGACAGATTCAAAGATGTGCGTCTTACAATTAACCCTGATGGAAAGATAGCAGCTGAATTGCATACGCCGGTGAGTACTTTGAGTACAGCTGAACTTAAAGTTCTTGCTAATATACTTGCTCATGCTCAAGAACAAGTCAAAGCACTCGGCCTTGCTCCAGGATCATCTCTCAATTTTACTAAGACTTTAGGCACTACAGTTGATAAAGAAGTTGAGACTACTACACCAACTGTATGCGAAAGTCCACTGCAAAGATTAAGTCAAGATTTTACTCAAACAGCAGAGAGAACAAGTGATAATTTTGTATCCGAATTCCATTCTTTTGTGAATAATTCTATAAATGCAAGACTGGGTGTTCCAAAAATAACGAATGTATTTTCGTTAAAAGATGTGATTGAGAATGTTGAAGAAGATAAGAGAAATGGTCCGTCTTCCGGTTCTTCTTGGTACAAGAAGCCTGAAGAAAGCGACGAGGGTTCCTCTGACATAATTGATATGCCAAAATGTGATTATATAAAACCGGATACTGTCACTCAAACTAAACGAAAGTCTAAAGAATCTGAGCCTGCACCAGCACCACAAAAAATAAGAGTCGTAGATCCCTCTAAACTTGGTATATCTGAAAGTTCAAGCGACGCCTTGATTACTGGTCTAAATAGTGCTTCTCTTATAAACTCTCAACAAAAAGTAATGTATGTAAATTCACTTCAAGATAATTCAAATTTAGGCTTTGTTATAAATCCAAACCATATTAATCAAACGCCTCCGTTAGTAAAGTTCGGTGGAAATCCGGTACAAAATTTAAAATTTTTGCAAACAACTATAATTCCTGGCAGTTCAAATGAACAAAATCCACTTATAATTAATAACGAACTTCAAAATGTCAGTACAATCCAAGTTGTAGCCTCAATGCAAAGTGCTGGGTTACCTGTGCAAAGCTCGATATTTCATATAGCTGATCCGAAGATTGCTGCAAGTACTAATCGAATGAAGTTAGTACCAGTTTCCAAAACTGATCCACCACGACTGAGCCAATGGCCTCAGCCTCGGCAATCTTTTATTCCAAAAAATATCAAAATTGCTCCTGCTCTTCCTAAAAGAGTGACTGTTGTTAGCAACCCACCAACACAATCAACAAATCCAAAAGCGATCATAGAAGAAACTCTGATCAATGATAGTACTGTGGTTCCTGAAAACATTATTAATTTGGATGATGATAGTTAAGTATCAAATAGGTACCTAATACCTATGAAGCCTGAATAGAAGTTAAGATTAGGAGTATATCTGATCCCCGTTTAAGTTATTTTTTATTTGTACCAGGTAATTGTAGAAAGGGATAAAAGTACTTGCATGTTTACATTGTAAATGCTCTCTCAATTTAGCGTAGGTAAGAAAATACTGTTTTATGCAGCAACTTATACGAGGTGCTAAGTCGTTTTTATTTAGGTATGCCAATATTTAGAACTGAAGTTTTTTATTATTGGCTAACTTGGCATTGCTATTGTATTGTAAGTACCTAAGTACTTAACTGATTTTCTAGAATTAATTAAGAGTTTTGTTCATGCAACAAATTGCTTATTGTGAAATGAAGGACCAAACATTTTGTTGTTATACTGCATAGAAAACACTAACTGTTACCTAACATAATATATTAAAATAAGAATTAATAAGTTACAAATAGGTACGTAGGTATTTCAAATTAAAAATGTAACAAACTTATTTTTTTCATTAATTTTATTTTATTTTTTATTGAGAAAAGAGGTAACTCTTGACCTCAATCTTGACCAACAACAATAATTTTGTTTGAGTACCTATAAGAATGATTTACATGTTGAATCGTAGACATGTCGTACGATATAAATAGCAAGTGACGCCGCGTCGTCGCCTCATAAGATGTAAAATGGCGTAAGTGCACAACGATTTTGTACGAAGTAGGTACCTAAACTGCTAGTAATATGGAGCTTAATAAATAAAGTATAAAGTTACCTACGTTAATTACTTTTAGAAAAAAGCACCTGGTTAATTGTCAGGTTATTGGAAACATTTATAATAATAGGTCAAAAATATAGACATACAAAAATTAAGTTAAATAAGTACCACACATGGATTTAAAAAAAAACAAGATTTGTAGGTATAGTTTCATAGACGCCACACTATGAAAAATTACTAGGAGCCCATTGTTTATTCATAGGAAAATAAAACTCTGTTTAATATACAGATGTTCCTTATTCTTTCTTCATTTTTTTAATATAAATATCCCGCCTTGATAATTTGATTCCTTATTTTTGACTAGCATCCCGCTCGGGACTTCGTTCCCGTGGAAATTCGGGAAAATTATGTAGCCATGTTACTCAGGCATAATGTAGCATCCTATTGGTGAAAGATTTTTTTAAATCGGTCCTGTAGTTTCGGAGCCTATTCGTTACATCCAAAAATACAAATCTTTCCTCCTTATAATATTAGCGTAGCGTGGGTACCGATTACCTTAAGTATTTAATTTAAGAACTGCCCAAAGAAAATGCTTATAACTTTTTAACGGAAGGTCGAGCAAATCTGATACTGGGCGTTTGAATTTGAAAAATTAAGTACTAGTTCTCGGTGAAATCAGATCTTCGCTAGGTGGTGCAGTTTTTACCTAGTAGGCACCTATCATTGATCGTACTAGTTCCAGGTGAAATCAGATCTTCGCTAGGAGGTGCAGAAAAAGCCTTATAGCTCATTAACGGGATGGCCATGGGTACAAATTGTCTCCCTTGGTGACAAATTTTGAAACATTAAGTACTAATTTTCTGTCTAGTTAAAATCAAGATCTGAGACCTGGGCAGTGTCGAAATAGATAAGGGACGCCAGTTTTTTGGGCAGTGTCGAAATAAACTTTTCGGCACTGCCCCAAAAAAATTCCTTATAGCTCATTAACCCTTAGACCGCCTCACGTGGCCACACTATGAATGAAGTTATAAGGTCAGCCGGGGTAAGTGCCCCAATGGGGTAAGCGCGCCTACCTTTAAAATATCGAAAACTAAACAATTTATACAACTAACGCCATCTTAAATTCACGGACGACACTAAAATATAGTTCCAGATAACAATCTCAGATGGCTCTGTGCACCGTAACTTGACATATCCGTCATTTAAGTTTGAGTGTCATTTGCACGTGGGATCGGAGATGACTCGTGTTATAAATCCGGCCAAATCTTTTAAAAGTTTTATGTTTTGCGGCAAACCAATGAGGTAAGTACAAAGTTTAGATGTTTTTCTTTAAATCTGTGAATGTATTTTACACCTAAATAGGATAATAAATGCTTTTTTTAACAATTTAAAATTATGTCCTCAAAATAATCAAGTGAGGGGAAAGTGCGCCTAAACTGTAGTAGTATGGCGCACTTGCCCCAAGCCAGAGTTCGGCAACCTTTTTGATTTTAGTGATGTTTCTATTTTTAACTTTGTATTTTGTTTGGAATGGTGACGTTGGATGGAAATCTTACACAGTTCACAAAGGTCCACAACGTAATAATTAATTACTTACACTATAATGCTTCTGTGCTGGACGAAAGAAAAACATAAAATTTTCCAGCTGCCGAATCTTTCTAGGCGTACTGTAAAAATGGATTTGAGGGTTGTATTTGCATTTTATTGTGGGCGAAAGGCTAATAGCCTATGACCACGTACCTACATATATTTCAACTTTATATCCTTCACAATATTTATCGAATGTGGCATTAAGTAGTTCTATAACCACTTGATGCTTTGCCTACCCCAATATGTTCTGTGCCTAAGTCTAAATAAAAAGGCAGATTTTTATTCTAATGAGCAATATAAGTAAGTTCCTAAGCGCCATGCACTCTAAGTCTGATTAACTCATAAGTTTCTAACTGCCGCACTTAGAGACGTCAATTAAATTAATTAATCATTTAACCAGATGTTGTCACATTCTGTCTTGTTGATGTAAACAAGGATAGCATGACATTTAATTACTTCTTAACTTTAATTGACGTCTCTGAGTACGGCAGTAAGTGCCGTCCACTAGAAACCAAAGAGCGTACTCCCAAAAGTGTATACTTGCATACTTTTATGCCATACATCAATTGTTACCTTAAATTTGTATCTTTTGAATTAATAAAAAATATAATAAATATAAAAATAAATTTGAGTTTTATTAAAAAATATTTACTAACGCACAAACTCCAAACATTTAAATTAAAAAACAGAACCACTTTGAAAAAGTAATTTAAAGGTTTGAAACCCCTGATTAACCGTCTATGGCGCACTTGCCCCGAATTCAAAATGTTAGCCGTATTTCCTTTAAAGACTATATAATAAAAGAAGAAACTAGTGTGGTGCTTTTAATTGTCCATGTTCTATAGAGTAAAAACAATGTTTTTCTTGTAGCGCGGTACTTAAATGCATTTTTTATATGGGCGCACTTACCCCATTTCCAGGGGTAAGTGCGCCTACGTACATGTTTTGAAATTTCATCAAAAATATTGTCAAATTATTGATAGTTTTGATGGAATCAACATTCATTACAATAACAAAATACCAAACTCTCACATTTTATTAAATGTAGACTCAAATATCAATATTTAGAGAATTTATCACACATTAAAATCAACTGTTCAGAAATTATGGCGCACTTGCCCTGACTGACCTTATGCTTTGTATGCCACGGAGAGAAAAATTAAGAAAATATCCTTTTCATTACTCATACTCTGAAAGTAGGTCTGAAGTTGCCTAAGGAGGGGTTTGAAAATAATACTTTTCAGGCCTAGGGAGAATCGCTTTCAACTGACAGCTGTCAAATTAAGTATTAAAAAAAATATGTTCCGACATCCTATACAGCCACTATTATTACAGCGCGATGTAAAATTAAAATAACAATAGTGAAGTATTCATTGAAGAATATTTTTTAATGACTTTATAATATTATATAATATAATAACAATAATATACTTTTAGGTATTTCTTTAAAATAACATAGATTTACCATTTTTTTCAATGATGAAAATGAAAAATATGGCTGAATAGCTGGCAAGCCACAAAAAAAACATACTAGGCGGGAAAGTGGCATTCCGATCTTCATTTGTTTTTCGAGTTGTAAAGTTTTGTTCATACTTCTGGATTGCAGAGATTTGTATGAATGCAATGAGTTCAGCTTATTGATGTTGTTATATTCTTCGTATTCGTAATGAAAAGCACAGTGTTTACCTCGGGTGAAAGACTTATTTAGTCCCTCGAACTATTAGCTCCCTTGCTACGCTCGGTCGGCAAACCCCGTCTCGGGACTTAAATAAATAATTTTCACCCCTTAAGTAACAATGTACTATTTCATTACTCATACTCTGAAAGTAGGTCTGAAGTTGCCTAAGGAGGGACTTGAAAGTAATACTTTCACTTCACTTTTTGTTTGGTTTTGGCAAGCGGTTCATTCTTGAGTGAACGACCATTTACTGCCAGTGTCAAATAATGGAAGAGACAAGAAAGTAATACTTTTCAGGCTTAGGGAGAATCGCTTTCAACTGACAGCTGTCAAATTAAGTATTAAAAAAAACATGTTCCGACATCCTATACAGCCACTCTATTACAGCGCGATGTCAAATTGAAATAACAAAAGTGAAGTATTCATTGAAGAATATTTTTTAATTACTTTATAATAATATACTTTTAGGTATTTCTTTAAAATAAAATAAATTTTGGCAAAATATTGTTGAAAATGGAAAATAATGGCTGAATAGCTGGCCAGCCACAGAAAAAAAAACATAATAGGCGGGAAAGTGGCATTCCGATCTTCATTTGTTTTTTCGAGTTGTAAAGTTTTGTTCATACTTCTGGATTGCAGAGATTTGTATGAATGCAATGAGTTCAGCTTATTGATGTTGCTATTTTCTTCGTATTCGTAATGAAAAGCACAGTGTTTATCTCGGGTGAAAGACTTATTTAGTCCCTCGAACTTAAATAAGTTGTTTTCACCCCTTAAGTAACAATCTAACCCCGTCTCGGGACTTAAATAAGTTGTTTTCACCCCTTAAGTAACAATGTACTATAGTAGACTAGAAGAATTTTTGAATTTTACGACTTTGAACGGTATGGAATGTAACAGTTTGACACCAGGTTTTTTTAGACTTACGTAAAATACCAGTAGGTAATTAAAAAGTCACGCTGTATTTCCAAGTAGATAGATAGTAGGTGTAGTGTAGGGTAAGTAATTACTATAATAAATAAAAGGAAGTGATTATCAATAATTAAGTACTTAGGTAAAATTAAATAGTGTAGGTAGGTACCTAAAATGATAATTTTTTTAGGTACTTACTTACTTGTAAGTTTTTTTTCTAACTACTTCATAGACAAAATATAGGCAAGAACACATTAAGCTTTACACACATAGAACATTATAAACTTCTTATTCCGTACGTGTTTAAGACTAAAATCGCACTGCAACTGCTCGCGAGTGTACAGTCGAGAGTACGTCGAGCTACACTGGAATTGTTTTTCCGTTCATGCTTCGTAAGTAAGCCGTGAAAAGAAGGCACAGGCAGTGACTGGAGTAAGTATATGTAAGTATAACGTCGTAAGTAGGTAGGTACTCTTACCTAGGTAAGTACAGGGACAACAGCACATTATGCTATCCAAAACTGTCAAATTTCTTCAATCGATTTTCAATTTTATCTCCAAGCAATAGAGTTTACTATCCATTGGGGAAAGACAGTTTGTGGTAACCTGATGTGCTGTTGACTGTACCTACCCAATTAGGTACCTGCAGATCGAGAACGATATGTGCTCGCGCGCGGAATGCCCCTCGCCGCGATCCTATGACAACGCCAGAGGGCGAGCAAGCTTTTGCGCGGGGCCCTCGCGCAATCAAAGTGAAGTTTCACCGTTATCTGAGTGGGGCGTGCCGTGCGAGTTTGTCGGCATTATGCTCGAGCTGCTGATATAGCGTATCAAACTTGAAGTAGGTACCTAGGCAAAGTTGTTGCGAAAATAAAATATCCTAAAATTAGTCAATGGGTATTTTTAATGCAAAGGTAGTAGGTAGGTAGGTACCTAATTTCGTTTTAGAACAAACTGCGGGCAGTGTATAATTTATATTCATTTATTAAATACTAGCTTCCCGCGCGGGACTTCGTTCCCGTGGGAATTCGGGAAAATCATGTAGGTACCCTTTGTCCATCCCGGATAATGTAAGACTAATGGTGAAAGAATTTTTCAAATCGGTCCAGTAGTTTCGGAGCCTATTCGATGCAAACAAACAAACAATCAAATCTTTCCTCTTTAAATATGTACCTATAGATGCTTTTCTTAATTTACCTAATTGACACTAATAGGCAGACATAATTAACGTTAATTCTACAACAGCAAGAGAAACCTATTTATAGTAAATGGGGTGACTTTAAATAAGCTAGCGAAACATTAGGGGGCGATTCTATCCATGAAACTGAACAACTTTCCCCAAGGAACCTATACTATAAAATTCTTTAAAAAATATATTTTGAATTCCCATACAAAGGAAAATCAGCTGATCGCACAACTTGTGTGGAGAGACGAATTTTAAAATTTTTTTGGGAATTAGGTATGTTCCTTGGGAAAAGTTCTTTATTTTCGTGAGTTGATTTATTTAAGTATACATTTCTTTTCTCGCAAATGTGTTCAAAAACGTCGTATGATACGCGTGCGCATTGGATATTACATTCTCGGCTCCGTTGAGCCCTCGCCTTATAGTGTAGGTAATATCCAACTTAGTACACTTGCATCATAATGTACCTACCTACCTACTATACAGTCACCAAATACCTTCTGCTTTGAACTTCGCAAAACATTAAGAGAAAGTACTTACCTACTATACTAACAGTAGGTACCTAATAGATATCTGCTATGTAAACACTGCGCAGCGCGAAACCAACAAAAACGGAAAACATTTATTTGTTTGAATTTATCTGACAGATTCTCATCTGAGAATTACGTGAAAAAACAATAAATTATAAATAAAAATAAATTATACCTACCTAAGTAGGAATAATACAATAAGTAGGTACCTATCTTTCCCTACAAAATTAAATTCCTTGCGCAGGCTGCCGATTGTCCAAGCAACCCCTTAATCGAGTAAAAATTACAACCCTTGGTTATAAATACTATAATATAAAGAAAAAGTTTGTAATGCTTTGTGCATCTTACAAATTCTCTAAACAAAATGAATTCGATCGATGCATGTGAAATCCGTTGGTCGCATTGCCCCACCAGTTTCCCATAATCACCACACCAACGAGTGCGAATAGAAGGCCATACACCTCTCTCTTTTCCACTCACGCGACAACACGGTCTTGTCTCTGAAGCTTGTTGCCCGCGCCACGCAACCGGCGGTAAGTCGCCATTTTGTGTCGAGATGTGAACGAGTGAACACTCATTGGAAACCAAAAACAAAAATGGATATTGTGATCAATTCGTTGGAAATGTGTTCTGAAAGTACTGTATTAAAATAAGTGTAAAGTTTCGGAATCGAAGAGCATTTTTTTGCAAGTGTAGAAGGTAAAATATGATACAAAATCATTATTATTACGTTTAAATATTATCATCTCATTATTACTTGCTCTACGCTTGATTCCGTACAATCGTAGTTGTTTTACCTGTGACTGGTTTTGGTTTTTTGATAGAGTCAATTTTGGTAGAGGTTTGTGCCGTTTTATAAACATTCTTCTGTGCGGTGAGCGGCAGACGACCTTCCCTATGCAACGTTGGAATCATTATGACGTTTTTAGTTAGCTGCGCTGCGTTGAAACGCTTCGTAAGCAATGATTTCGGATTTGTTGGGGAGACGTGCGTTCACGGTAGAAGCCATGTTATTTCTGTAAAATGTCTGCGTCCATCATTGTTTAAAGGAAGGGGCGCGGGCGGTCAGACGCATTTCGCAGTGTTACCATGTTCAAAACTAAAATGGGTACAAAATGTAAAATATTGATTGATTTAACAAATTGTTGTAACCCGTCGTCGTGCGCTTGTTTACGGCGCGTGCGATACAAATCTTGCACACACGGGTGTGCAAGAATCGCGCGAAGGTTTAGAGTTCACATGCATTTTAAAACATCATTATTTATTAATATCTTTTAAATTACAAAGCAAAATATTGAATCGACGAAATAATGAAATAGAAAACATCTTCGGTTTTTAGGGTTCCGTACTAAACCCAAAAAGTAAAAGAAACCTATGTTTTATATTTTATTAGATCTGATTTTCAAGCAATTTTTTACTGTTTCATTTAATAGTTATTAATTGTTTCGATACTGTAAAGAGAATAGATAAGTAGTATATAAAAATTACCCAAAATTGTTCTGAATAAATTAAATTTGAATGATTGGGTCCTATCTAAAGAGTGGTTAGTTTAATTACCGGAGTATTAAAAAATATGAGGTTTTCCTACGTTTTATAAAAAAATAGAATATATATTTTTAAATGATGTTATTCAGTTTCAGTCTATGACAGTTTAACCCGTCACGTGCCGCGTGCGATACAAATTCTGCACACACGGGTGTGCATGAATTGCGCACAGAAACTTATTTTACATTCAAATTACTGAAAAAAATTAGAAAAAACAAGCTGGTTTTACCAACTTATTGTTGCAGTATTTGTAAAGTTTTGGCATATTATTTTGCAGGTCACACAAAAAAACATAAGGCTACTTCCAAAAAGTATCTAAAAAATTTATATTTCTGTGTTGCGGCTTTTAAATTGAACAATATCCAACAAAAGGAGTTCACAAAAATTGAGAATTTGCTGATTGCTTGATTACCTACTTAAAGAGTGTTTTTTAGAGGTGTGTACCTACATTACAACTTCAGAATAAAATAAAACTCATGAAAATAATATATTATTATTTAGTAATTGTATTGGCTTTATTTTATGGACAAGTTCATACCATTGGTGTTCAGATATAAACTCGGGCATGTGAGCGCCACGGCTTGCTCGAATGAACACAATCGCGAAGTCTAATTTTCAAGCAACTGGGGCCGTAGGTATTTCAACGCAAAACTTTATTTCCCGATGAGGCAGATTTTTGGTTAAATTGGAATGGAAAACCCAGAAGCCTTTGTCGAAACGTCCTTACTTCCATTAAAAGTCACTATTTGGTATGATTCACGGGTTAGTGGAAGCGTCGGTCCATTCTTCTTCCGGCCAGAATGTTACCGTAACTGAAGACCGCTACAAAAACATGACTGCTGACTTTTGAATACCATTGATGTGACAGAGCTTAGGTTTCAACAAGATGACGCAACATACTATATGGCTCGCGACACCATCACTTTATACCTGTGAACTGTTCTCCGCGGTTCTGTGATCTCACACTTTTTAACAACTTTTGGGTGTATGTGAAGTCACTTGTCTATGCTGATAAACAAGAGACGTTTGACCATTTAGAAGTCAACATTAGCTGTGTTATTGCTGATATACGGCCCCAGCTGCTTGATAAAGTTTTCGAAAAATTGGGATTTAAGATTGCCCTTCATTCGAACTAGACGTGGCACTCATATGCCCGAAATTATATTTAAACACTAATGGCATAAAATTCCTGATTAAATAAAACCAATGTTACAGACATTAACATTACTTTAAGGTTATTTAATTGTATTTTTATTTGAAGTTGTAAATCTCTAAAAAAACACCGTTAACAAGTAGGTAAGTCGAGTCGAGATCATCAGCTACTAACAATTATGAATGGATTGCTAATAATAATGACTTGCTTACATTATTAGGAAATAACTTAGGGTTTCTAAATGAAATGATAAGTAAAAAACATCTTAAATACAACAATGTCAACTAGTATTTTATAATTTGCCGAATTTTTCATTATCTAAGTACTGAGTCTTATAATTAGTCTCTATCTTTTGATGGCCTATTTTTTTGGTCAAACTTTAACATAATTTGTCGTTTGTTTACACTAATATTATAACGAGAAAAGATTTTTATTTTTGTAATGATTAAACTCAAAAACTACTGGGCCGATTTTGAAAATTCTATCCCCATTAGTACGCTACATAATCCCTGAGCAACATATTTTCCCGAATTCCTACGAAATCAAAGTCCCGGGAAAGCTATTGTCTTGTAAATTTATAAATATCGGCCCTTTTACAACATGTAATTTGTTGTTTTTTTTCAAGAGTGTAGTTTTGATATTAAGTTAAAAAGAATACAAAAAAGTTTCTTTCTTTTTATATACCAATCTCCGGTGTAATAAAGTTTCACACTTTCGTATCGTTTTTATTTCGTACTCACGACTGAGCAGCATATCAAGTGTGTTGACCTTTAATCATTTTTAATGTAACGGTTTACGTTGCGTAGTATGATTGTATGACCTGAAATTTTATTTACTATATATTTAAGTGCATGACAAATAAATAGTTAAATAAAAATCGAAAGTAAGTATTAGATAACTTTTTTCGAATATTGTGCTCACGGAGAAGTGCGAGATTAGGCATAGTTAAAGTTTATGATAGGTCTTTACCTATGCAACTGCCGATTTTTTCTTAACCTTTATTTTGTTCATCATTTATTTGATTGAACAGCTGTTACCAAAGTGGTTTTTATTTACAGCCTTGGCCATAAAACGGAGATTTTGAGTAAAATAATACATATTTACTTTGGATTTATTTACAGAAAGCGACGCTCAAATATAGCTCGTTTCATCTGTTACCTATTTCATGGCTTATTTTTGCTGTACCTTTGTTACAATTACAATTTTCAATCAAGTATTATGAAAATTAACTTAATGTTGTCCAAACCTTCCCACTACATTTTGATAAATTTAAATTTCGTATTTCCAGGACAAAATCCAAAAACGTTAGTATGAAAAAATCATTTTTACAAAATTGTTGCATGAAAAACGGCAATTTCATAGGTAAATCCTTATTGTTATAGAGAAATGTAGAGCTAAAATAAATTGGAAAATTCGGTATAACTTCGACCACTAACACAGGCTATTACTATAAATAAAAAACACACTACAATACTCAATTTACACAATGTGAAATTATTATAGTAGATTAAGCAACAAGGGGATAAAACAGTGTATTATGTCATGGGTAGCATATTGAATTCTGAGCGAAATGAAGGATTCTGTAATTCCCGAACGCAGTGAGGGAATTAAGATGTTTATTCCCGAGCGGAGCGAGGGAATTATGGTAAGAATCCTGAATGTAGCGAAGGATTCAAGTCTGCCCAAGACTAAGACACTTTTATCCCCGAGTAGCTTACTCTACTATATACACCTACTGTGAGGTTAAATAAAAAAGAAATTATAAATTCATCCCATCAATAATGTTTTGAGCCTCCGTTTCTATGTCAGAGTCGCTGGAATTACATACTGGACTTTTATTTATTTATTTAAAAAACTTACCACAAAACAATTTAGTAATTCGCGGTAAAAATCACAGATCCAAAATCACCGACGATGTTTTTTTATAATATTTAGTTCCGTAGGCAAAGGAAAGTCAATAGCTAAGACATAGAGCCAAGTTTTATACTAAATATTTTTAATAAAAGTAAAATCTCTTTGATGTGTCAAATTTTATAGTTATCTACTTGGACCAAGGAAGTTAAGCCTGCAACAGCCTTGTTTTTTTTCGAAATTATTTTTGATATAAATTTTTGTTGAAATTTTGGCGTTCCATATTTAAATGTCATTAATGCCCAAGGGAAGTTCCATACAATTTTATTTCCCTTAAGCTTTAATGGCTTACTTTTAAATATAGAATACTTGACGTATAATACGTGCTTCAGATGCAGGTGGTGTATAAAATTAATTATTGTTACATGCAAATACCGTAGACGAAGACCCAAAAAGTCTCACATTCATGTTTCAAAACTACGGAACCTTACGCCGCGGTGCGCGAATCTGCCTCGTACTTGGCCGGTTTTTTTCTCGTCTCTATTATACAAAGGGAAGGGCAAATCGTGTAGAAATAGTGTAACGGCTGTTATTTTGCTCAGGTAACATGTATCAGAGGAGAGTTTCAGTAAACTAAGTATGTATGCCTTGTATCATTTTTTTCAACCGACTTCAAAAAAAAGGAAGAGGTTCTTAATTCGACTGTATGTTTATTATTTTTATTATTTTGTATGTATATCGAACTATTACGCGATAGGTAATTAAATTGTGCAATAAAGTATATTGTACTGTATTGTATAAAAATTCACTGTTGTTCGAATCTTCCGACGCGCATTTCCAAGAAAAACACAAAAACGTTAGAATGAAAAAAATATTTTTACAAAAATGTACCTATGGAAAACGCCGATTTCATAGGTAAACTGCCGTACTCAGAGACGTCAATTAAAGTTAAGAAGTAGGTAATTAATTGGGGTCGGGACCCGTTCGACAGGTAAGTTTCGGCCGGTGGTGTCGTTTCGACAGGTACGCGATTTCATATCCAGTTCGACAGGTATAATTGTTTTAGTCCTTAGTACAGGCACACGCAAATGTGTAACAGTGTATCAAATAAAAGCTTAATATACAAATTTAAGTTTTTTATTAAAAAAGAAACTATAAACTAAAGGTATATTTATACAAAAAAAAACATCAACGGTGCCAGTGCTAGAAGACGCTTGGTCCATTATTTTGCTGTAATAAAATAAATTAACTATCCACTATATAGAACAAAAATATTAAGGATTTCACTATCCACTGACCATTGCTCTCGAGTACTCTCGACTAAAATACAATTTTATATTAAAAATATAAAAAAGATTTAAAGTTAGATATTTAGAATTTTCTTATTATAATTATTTTAAATTTCTTAATATAACATCTATATTATCTGAAGTTGTTTACTTACATTTTTCCGGCTCTATCTCCTGTAGTGCACAAAATTATTAATACACACTTGCTTGCTGCACTTAATCTTTTTTGCTTTCTCCATCTGTAACCCTTTCCAATAGATACGCAATATAAAAAAAACAATATGCAAGCGAAATCTCATTGCCAACAACCAATCACAACACTTTCATTTGTAACTTATTACTTACACCTATTGTCCTTCCTTATCTCTGCTCGTCCCTCAAACTTGATTTTACTACCTGGCCATTTCAAGGTCACCCGAGAACGCTATTTAAGTAAACAAGGGTAAATTTTATTTAATATAAAGCTTATAACGCATAGAACTGCTTAATATCAAATGTTGATCATATGTAAATCTTTTTCAACTTACGAGCTTAACTGTACCGCCAGTACTTAAATTTTGCATATAAAAAAATCACCGGCCGAAACGCCCCTTCAAATTAATTAAAATAATACCAGTGCCCGTTCGCCACTTGAAAAAAAATGCACACCTGTCGAAACGACACCAAAATACAGGTCGAACCATATCATTTTTTGTGACCGGCCGAACTTTACCTGTCGAACGGGCCCCGACCCATTAATTGTCATGCTATCCTTGTGTATATCAACAAGAGTGAAAGAGACAGCATCAGAGTTTAACAGTACTTAACTTTAATTGACGTCTCTGAACTCTGAGTACGGCAGAAAGACCCATAAAAAATCATTTAGCCATACTACAGATAGCAGTACGTTAGGTTAGCCATTTGCACTACAAAATTACCCATTAGCGTCGGCGCTGTTACGAGCGAGATAAGGGCGACGACGTCCAGGTTGACACATGTATGGCCAAATGTGCTGCCGCGTGTACATAATCGAATCAAAATACACAACATGTGCGATGCGTCACAGTCCTCACACAACGTAACAACTTCTTTAAAAGTTATACATATACATATGTTATGCAATCTACATAATTATTATCTCTAGTCCTAAAATAATAATAACTGTTATTAATTTTAATAAAATATTAATTTAACGGTTAGTTTGGTAGAGTAGTAGTAGCGCTGCCTCTTGATCGACGGGTCCTAGGTTCGATCCGTCGGGGCAAACATTTGAGTAAAAAGCAAATGTTTGTTCGATGTTAACTTTATTGTGGGCCTTTGAGTGTGTAGCTTTTCGCCCAAGGCTTCGTCCTCGTGGGATTTTTTTCGTAAATTTTCCAATCTTTTTAATAGGTATTCTGCTATTCGGGACGGAGACAAATACAACAAATCATAAACCATGAAAATCGGTCTAGCCGTTCTCGAGTTATAAGTGTTCGAACAAACTCGACTTTGTTTTATATTAACCCTCGCGCGATTGTTGCACACCAGTGTGTGCGACGGGTTAAGAATGATATCGTGCTGATGGACCGGATCGAGTTTCGGGTATTTCTTGTGCATATCACAATCCCTCGTCAAGCAGATATAAGGACAAATTATCTGTAACTGTTGCACTACCATACGGAAAGAGACTTCTCTCTCATGACATTACAGATTTACGAATTAACACTAAGTAAATGGAGCCACAGAACTTGAAATAGTTAACGAATTTTCATTACTAGGTCTTATTATAGACAAACACATTAACTGGAAAGATCATGTCACCAAATTACGACAAAAATTATCAAAGTTTTCGTACGCACTCCGTGAAATTAAAAAATCTACAGATTTAAAAACTGCGCTTGTCACCTATTACGCCTACGCGTAGGTATGCGTGGCTCTGTTATGGTATAACCGTACCGATGCGCTAACAGTTTTCACCCTTAAAAAAAGACTAATTAGAATATTATTTAACATTAATCCAATAGACAGTTGTAAGCCCTATTTCATTGAGCACGAAATCCTAACACTACCCTGTATTTATATTCTCGAAATATGCAAATTTGTCAGAAAACATTCCGAATTTTTTACTAAGCGTGGAGACATGCCAAACAAATATCCACTAAGATCAATTTATCAAAACCAACTTATACAACCTACTTCCCGGTTGTTACACTTACACTCATCAGGTCCATTAACAATGTCTGTAAAAATCTATAATAAACTTCCAGAGTCAATAAAAAATGAGACGAGTAATAAAAAATATATTAACTTAATAAAAAAACTATTATATTCAAAATGTTACTACACAGTTGAAGACTATTTACTTACACGATAATTAATAAATTCCAAACAAATATAAAACACACACACAACCGCTAAAGCACATACATAGACATAACATACACTACACATACACATGATACACACACTCTTCCACAACACAGAACTTGAACTTTCTCTCTCTTACACACACTCACACAAATTGATCTCACTAATTTTAAGCGACTAGAATAGGTTTGCCCCTATTAATTACAGTGCCCTAGAACAGGGTCCATATTGGATACTTTATTGGATTGTAACACCTATATGTAAAACCTATGGATGTAATAAAATATTGAGTATTGAGCCTATTCAGATTTAAAGAAGTTTTCATTTCTCTAGCGTATTGGTTTGGATATACGTCTTTTTAGCAATTCAAGATTACGCGTCAATGTCAATCGAATGCAAACTTCTTTTCTTATATTTAAGGTTTATGTTTTCCTTGGCAATCAACTGTCATGTGAGTGTGAAGTCTCATTGCGCTAGGACAGCTGGCGCACGAGGTTACCGACATGTGGAGGGTGGCATCACTGGCATAGTCCCGATAGACGTATCGAAACCTTTGAGCGCTTTTTGAACACACGTCTTCATAGAGCAGGGTTTCCCAACCAGTGAGGCGCGCCCCCCTTGGGGGGCGTCGTCGTCGTGCGGTTCCAAGGGGGGCGCAGAGGTCCCTGATTTGATTTCTGCCTATTAAAAAAAATTTCTAAACTAAATTGGTTAATTTTTGCTGTATCCGTTCTCCACGCTACGAGTCATAAAATAATAGAGAAGAAACGGTTCAGGTTAACTGCATATACTCGTAAAAACAAAAGGTACATTTATTAAAATTCTATTGTCATATGAATAAAAATAAACACCCTCATTTTTATCACTTTATCATTGTTTGTTTAATTTTCTTATATAAACTCCCAATTTTAGCCCCTAGAGGGGGCGTAGGATTTTAGCTCAACGTTAGGTGAGGCGCATAGGTTAAAACGTTGGGAACCCCTGTCACAGAGTGTTTAGGTACTGTGCTGTCGGTACATAAAAACTACAGCGGAACTTTGCTTTGCAGGGCAGTTGATAGTAGATAATTTTAAGATACGTATAGGCATTGATATTATAAGGTAGGGTTTTGCCCCACAATTTTTCCCTGCTCTGACTACGGGCCTGTGTTAGTTTCCGCATAATAATAGTAGGTAATAAACAGATTGTGCTATAAACTAAAATTAATTATTTAGTTTTTTATTATTATTACTACCTATACCACAGATTACTACAAGCCCTCAGGATCCCACCTGTGAACAGGCCTTCTTTTTATTTTTCCACACCCCACGGTCCTCAGCCATTCGCCACCAATTAGTGGAGGAGTCCAATTAATCTATCTCTTTCGTGGGCAACTATTTACCGTTTTATTATTATTATTATTATGTTTGTCTTATGACCCATAATCTCGGGCAATTAAGTCCCGGACTTTGGGAAGGCATGTGTGGGGCCGAAGCCAACACGTAGATATTATTAAGGAAAACATACAGCATTATGTAGGTTTTAATAATAATTATATATTTATTTATTTATTTTTGTCTCTAGAATAACCAGTAAAGATGAGTGAGCTAGATAAGTTCAAGCGTCGGCTGATCCGGTCGGTGGCGCACATGCTGCGGCAGGATGGGGACCACGAGGCCGCCTGGGAGCAGATGCAGAAAAGGACAGGCACCAACTGCAAGAAACTGTGGTATGTAGTGTAGCGTAGCTCTTAGGGAGCTAGTTGCGAGAATGACTGATGGAGACCAGGAAAAGGCAAAGAACCACTTTTATAGCATTTATTGATTTATAGAGAAACCTCGCGCAGCCGAAGCTACGGGAGAGAATGCGTCAAATGTATACAAAAAGGCGCGAATCAAGCGATTTAAATACATACATAAATATTAGTTTTTTTTTACTCTCTGACTCTACGCCTATTCGCAAACGTGCAGTCTTCCCCAGAGAAGAATAAGCTTCAAGTATATTTACCAAAGATATTGCTGCGATTCTGTAGATAGCTGTAATTGGCTTATATTTTAATTTAGATAAATGTACTAGGTAGCCGTCGTTGTATTTCTACACTTATATTATTAAGAGGAAAGATTTGATTGTTTGTTTGCATTGAATAGGCTCCGAAACCACTGGACCGATTTGAAAAAATCTTTCACCATTAGAATGCTACGTTATCCTTGAGTAACATAGGCCACATAACTTTCCCGAATTCCCACGGGAACGGAGTCCCAGGCGGAATTGTAGTCCTTCTATAAAGTTGTGTTTGTTTATATGTCTTTCCTTTTCATCGAACATTTTCCAACCAGTTATAGGCGAAAAAACAAATACTACAAAAAAAAAAACATTTTACACCGATCATTTTTCTTTCCCTAAAAAATTACACATACGCTCACGCCTACAATCCCTAATGGGGTAGGCAGAGCATCAGTGGTTGTAGAACCACTAGATGCCACGTTTGACACACATTGTGGGTTATCAGATGGAACAAGTTTTATAATGGTGAGAAGAGGTCAGCCTTTCGCCCATTATAGAGCAATATCCTCGAATCCCACTTACAGACTTTTACTGTATACCTGGGAAGAGTTGGTAGCTGGCACATTTATTCTTTCACTCCCATGTCCAGCATGGAAGTATGCAGTATGCAGGAAGTATGCAGCTTGGATCGGAAGTTCCCTATAAAATTTTTTTATAAAAAACCTTGCTTCCAGGGAACGCATGCGCGCTCTGACGATGAAGAAGCTGCGGCGCCTCATACTAGCCGAGGACAAGGTGGACAGTCTACCGGTGGTCGTCAGGCTGTCGCTCACTGACTGGCTGCTCTTCGACCTGGTGCTCGCTCACGAGAAATATGATGTCATTGGAAGGGTTATTATCTTATCATCTTCATTTAAATATATAAAATAAGAAACTGACTTATCTTATCATCTTCATTTAAATATATAAAATAAGAAACTGACTGGTGACTGGCTGACATATCAACGCACAGCCCAAACCGCTGGGTCTAGAGATTTCTGGCACGTAGGTTTCTTATGAGGTCTAGGGGAGCACTAAGAAAGGATTTTTTAAAATTCAACCCCTAAGGAGGTGGAATGGGGGCTGGGAGTTCAAAGTTTGTATGGAAAAACCACTTTTTTTGGACATGTTGACTCTAAACTTTGTCAAGATATACCTTGAAGCAACTAAAAGGACACGTGTTCTATTTTCTTATTGTGGTTCAGTAAATTTCGTATTTTGAATAAATAAATTGGTTTTCAAAAGACAAGAACGATTCAGTCTGTTTGCCGGGAGACGTTAAAAAAAATAAACCTTAGCATTGTTGAGGCTTTAAATTTTTAAATCCCAAATTCCATATTACTTGTCTTTATATTAAATGTTAGTCAAAAAATTGGTGTACGACTACGTCGTGGACGCGGGCGTGTTTTACGTGAATACGCGATGACTCAAATCTTGATCTATACTTGAATAGAATAGAAAAAATCTTTACTTTATAGGACATTCAGGATGCCACTTAAAACAAGTCAATATTACAATGAAATACATACAAACAAACTTGTGTTGATTGTCTCTCTCTTTTACTATCAAAATGACAAAAACTACTGCTACTTCAGTATAGATCAGAGTCTGAGTCGCGTTCTGTAATACGGACGGCGGGCCTAAGACCTGCCACAGCCGTAACGAATTCTTTTCTAAAATTCAGTTGTAGAAACGATAATAAAACTTAAAGCTTAAAATGTAACGCCTTCCTCGTGACGTCAACAAGACGGAGAGTGACAAAATCATTAACTTAAATTTAAAGTAGCATTAACATAAATAGCGTCTCGATTTTATTTTTCCTCTTTCTAGGATTTATTTGACAAAGGTCGCGAGCCGGCCATGTTGTATACTCTGACGAACCTGGTGTTCGAGATGAAGATAGAGAATCTTATGACAGCGATGGAAGGAGAGCAGACGCCAGCCAAGTTGCAGAAGGCCCGTGAAGCGCTCATAGATGCCTGGATGGAACTCACGAAGAAGTATAATACTAAGTAAGAGACGCAATTTACCCTACCTTTCGGTAAGCTAGTAGCTTTCGCCCAGGACTTCGTTCCCATGGGAATTTGGGAAAATTATGTAGCCTATGTGATCCAGGGTGTCAGATACCTCCATACCAAATTTTACCCAAATTGGTCGGGCTGTTTGAGCGTGAAAGAGTAATAATTATCCATCCATCTTCACAAACTTTCGCATTTATCATATTAGTAGGATAATACACATCAACACTGTCTAGGGATATTGTACGATTTTTCATACAAACGAGGTCTGTTTGAGAAGTTATAAAAGTCATACCACATAGAGGCATAAACTTTTTCAGATAAGCTAGTGTTAAACCTGGATTTTCAATTCTAATCAATAAATGTTGTTTTACTGGGCATTTGTGAAAATGTGACGAAAGTGAGAAAAAAATTGCACAAATTCCAAAATTTTCATACAAAAAGAAATGAGTGCATTTTTGTTTTCATTTTGACGAGTTTTGATAAAACTTTGCAGTAATAGGATTAGCATGAGAATACAACACGCGGGCTACATATTTTTTTAAAATGCGAAAGTAACTCTGTCTGTTATGCTTTCACGGCTAAACTACTGAACTGATTTGATGGGTACAGAGATGCATTAGACCTTGGGAAAGGACATAGGCTACATTTTATCCCACAGCTGGGCACGATATAACCTAAGTCCACGCGGGCGGAAAGAACATGCGACAGTCACAAAGTTGCTATTCTCAGCCCCTATTCTGGATCATTCGATTCGATTTCGATAAAATCGACGTGAATACAGCTGTCATTGTCAAGCGCAATAATTAGTTTCAATTTGTTGGTAGGTATTTCACGTCGTAACGGCGAAAATTTATTCGGTTTTTAGTGGGCGCCAGTGCTCACCAATGCTGCTGCAACGTCGCTGGTACCAACTGAAGGAGCTCACGCGCCACAACTTCTACCGACTGTGGTGCAACTACCGAGGCAACGCGCGGCTTTGGGAAGACGCCAAACAGTACGCGCCAACGCCGCTGCAGAGCTTCCTCGCTGGAAAGTATGTAACTTTGAAGCAACTATGAGCACTAGATGGCAACTGGAGGCAACTAGTGTCAGTTACGGCGTATAGACAGAAAAAACGTTCATTGACGATTATATATTTATCTAGTAACACATCCATTACTCATGTAACGCGCTGCTAAAGTATGAAGCCAAAGAGCACGCGCCAACGCCACTGCAGATTTTCCTCGCTGGAAAGTATGCAACTTTGAAGCAACTATGAGCACTAGATGGCAACTGGCAACTACTGTCAGTTATAGTGTAAATACAGTAAAAAACTTTCGCAAAGCTTCCTCGCTGGAACGTAGGCCACTTCGAAGCAACTAGGGGCAACAGGCAGGGCGGTCTTTAACCTATACGCCATGTGACAGAAAATTGCAATAGGACACTTGTTCTTATCGTGTAGGTATAGTCAAGTGTGTATGCGAACTTGGCTAACCTTGGTGTCAGTGTTTTCAAACCGCACAATGGCCTCTGACTCGGTTGGTAGTACACTGAAGATTATTTTTAAATCAGTGTAGGATAATTTAAACGTATACAAAAGCCTGATTTTCGGGTATACCCTCAGCACTGAACTTGTTGCGCTGATTTCCCGCTTAACCTTCGCAAAATAATACTTTTATAAGCAATTAGTACTTAAGTCAGTAATTATAATTATCTACTGGGGACAAGGGGCCCCCATTGATCGCGGGGCCCTGGGTACTTGCGCACAGTGCCCATTGTGTAAGAGAAGCCTGGCAAAAGGTAATAACTAGCAGCAATAGATGGCAACTGTAGGCAACTAGTGTCAGTAACGGCGTATACACAGTAAAAAACGTTCATTGACGATGTATCTATCTGGTAACATCTCCAAAGATCTAACTTGTGCCACTGTAATGTAACACGCGCCAACGCCATTACAGATAATTTTTGTATGTTTAGTTTATCTATGCCAGGGTTTCTTAAAGTGGGGTCCACGAACCCCTTAGGGGTTCGCAGTAGGTCAGCCTGTTAACATATCTGGAAAATGTGTAGTAAACTCCTTCCCATTGAGGAAAAACAACAGCCCTTCTTATTAACTTAGTAGAAAGAGTAGTGAAAGTAACAATAAAAGTATTTTTTATTAATATACTTAAACTAGCTGATGCCCGCAACTTCGTTTGCGTGTAAATTTTTTCTTTTGAACAGATTACACTTTATTGACGGTCCATTAATGGACCTTCATTTAGTTTATTAAATATTGATTTAGTTTAAGATTTAGATTTTTACATACAAAAGTTTTTTTCCACTAACTCCCGTTCCCGTGGGAATTTTGCAATATCCTGTTGCAACTAAGCTTTAAGTTTACTAAGGTACCTGCATGCCAAATTTCAAGCGTCTAACTTAAGCGGTTTAGATTTTTCATACAAAAGGATTTTCCCGCTAATTCCCGTTCCCGTGGGAATTTTGCAATATCCTGTTGCAACTAAGCTTTAAGTTTACTAAGGTACCTGCATGCCAAATTTCAAGCGTCTAACTTAAGCGGTTTAGATTTTTCATACAAAAGGATTTTCCCGCTAATTCCCGTTCCCGTGGGAATTTCGGGAATTCCTTTCTTAGTGCACCTCTACGGTACCTAAGCTACGTCCCTTCCAAATTTCAAGTGCCTACGTTTAGCCGTTTAGGCTGTGCGTTGATATGTCAGTCAGTCAGTTTCTCCTTTTATATATTTAGACTAGCTTTCCGCCCGCGTGGACTACAGGTTATATCGTGCCCAACTGTGGGATAAAATGTAGCCTATGTCCTTTCCCAGGCTCTAATCTATCTCTGTACCAAAATTCATCAAAATCGGTTCAGCGGTTTAGGCGTGAAAAGGTAACAGACAGACAGACAGAGTTACTTTCGCATTTATAATATTAGTAGGGATAGTAGGGATTAGTAGGGATAAGCTTTTTCTTTCATTTTCAAATATATTTTTTGATTGGGGTCCGTGGTGATCTACAGAGCTTTAGGTAAATCTCTTTCAACCTCTCGGGTGGTTGAAAAAATTTTTGGGTTCCCATACAAACTTCATCAGCATATAGCGCATTTTGTATGGGAGATCAAATTTTTTTTCGTATTTTGACCTATGTTCCTTGGGGAAAGTTGTTCAGTTTCATGGACTGATTTAGCACCCGAGAGGTTGAAAGAGATATACCTAAAGCCTTGTATGTGTATGCGTTTGTTCGCGCTAATCTCAGAAACAGCTTAACCAATTTGGGTGCATTTCCACTAATGTATTTTAGTAAAATTCAATTAAAATTTAGTGTTTGATTTATTGCAATCAGTTCATAAATAAAAAAGTTATACCGATTTATGCAATCATATCGAACCAATTGTGTTCGATAACGCAAACGAAGCATCAACTAGTATTTTAATGTGTTATTCATTTACAAAACGACCGGTTTATTTATTTATTTATTTTATTGGTTTGGTCGAGTGGTAGTAGCGGCGCCTCTTGATCAACGGATCCTGGGTAAGATTTCCAGTCGGGGCAAATATTTATGTAAAAGGCAAATGTTTCTTCTCGGGGCATGGGTGTTTGCGTGTCTTTGTGTATGTTCCAAGGGACCCACGACAAAAGGGAAAACCTTAGTGTGGACCTTTAAGTGTGTAGCGTCTATTTGAGTGTGTAGCATCTACAGGGCTTTAGGTATCTCTCTTTCAACCTCTCGGTTAGTTAATCAGTCCATGAAACTGAACAACTTCCCCAAGGAACATACGTCAAAATACGAAAAAAAATTTTGATCTCCCATACAAAATGCTGATGAAGTTTACTGACTTCTACACTATGCCTTGGAAGACGGCCGGTTTGGTCGAGTGGCAGTGACGCTGCCTCTTGATCGGCGGGTCCTGGGTTCGATCCCCAGTCGGGGCAAACATTTGTGTAAAAAGCAGATGTTTGTTCTCGGGTCATGGGTGTTTGTGTTTGTCTTTATGTGTGTTCCAAGGGACCCACAACACAAGGGAAAACCTTAGTGTGGGCCTTTGAGTGTGTAGCGTTTATTTATTTATTTTTAATTGGCAACTGGCGTCATGATCATCATGTCAGCCGTAAGACGTACACTGCTGGACATAGGCCTCCCCCAGGGATCTCCACCTCGATCGGTCCTGCGCCCCCCGCATCGAGCGGCTTCCTGCAATCTTCACCAGATCGTCGGTCCACCTTGTGGGAGGTCTTCCTACGCTGCGCCTTCCGGTACGCGGTCGCCACTCGAGGACTTTTCTTCCCCAGCGGCCATCAGTCCTACGAGCGATGTGCCCTGCGGCTTTGTCGGTGACCTTGGTTCTCCTGCGGATTTCCTCATTTATGATTCGATCACGCAGAGAAACTCCAAGCAAGCAGATTGCCCCAACTGGAGTATTCTACGTTAATGTAAACTTCATGTTTTATTTTCAGGTTCCCCTGTGTGATAACGACAGCGTTCGTGGAATGGCAGGAGTTGTTACAAAGTGGGAGAGTCATAATGCCTGAAGACTTTGTAAGTTACCTTTTTGTTTTCGTCGGTTATGACATGCGCTTCTGCAATAGCATCCGTTTACAATAGTTCTGCTTTTGTACGAACGTGTACACAAAAAAAATTGTTAGGGTTGCTCCAATGTAGGAAAAACAAGAAAAATGCTTTACAGAATGACAATATGAAACATCCTTACTGATCTGGAGGTTGCGGGTTCGATTCTCGTCTAGAATAAATTTTTGATGATAGTGATGAGAAGCTGAGCTGTATGTTTATTTAAACAAGAAATTTTGCAAAACTTATATCCTGGGTCAATTTACGATAATTAAACAAAAACCGTTTTTTGTACACTCGTGTTAATGTACTCTTCCATAATTTATTATTTACCGAACTCGTGCAGTAAGTAACTGTTTCAGTACTGGGAATTCTAATGCAACTTAATTTGTTTTTCAGGACATCAAGAGGAGAAATAAGAAGACATCTAAATCGAGCGGAGAAGGTAAGCTTTACTTTTTCTTTTGTAATGTGTGTGGTCTCTGCCTACCCCAAACGCACAGTCAACAGCACATCAGGTTATCACAAACTTTCAAATTTCTCCAATGGATAGTAAACTCTACTGCTTGGAGATAAAATTGAAAATCTATTGAAGAAATTTTAAAGTTTTGGATAGCATGATGTGCTGTTCACCCTGTACAAAGGCGTGAGCTTATGTATGTAGATCATTGATTCCCAAAGTGGTCCAGGTGGACCCCCAGGGGTCCACGGGAGACTCGAAGGGGGTCTACGTTGTTGTGACAAAAAATAGGGTTCACAATTCGTATAAGCGGGGGTCCACAAAAAATTATCTGTTTTCAATAGTGAAAAACTAAAATACTCCTTGTGCTGTGAGTGAGATGTCAAAAATGTAAAGTTGGATGGAATAACTTTTTTGATTGGCCACCTTTACTTTTTTGACATCCACTCACAGCACAATCAATTAATTAATAAACCAATCAATTCTCGCTTTTTTTTCGAAAACTGTTAATTCGTGGTTGAAACTCAGCCGCAACGCAAATGTAGCTGCAGGGAGGGGGTCCACCGAAACCAGTAAAATTTTGGAAGTGGTCTATGAGAAAAAAAAGTTTGGGAACCTCTGATGTAGATAGATATAAATATGAATAGGAAATAACTCTAAAATTACAAAAACATTGTCACCCCCGACTCCCGACATTGTCGATGTATCGTGGGCGAAAACCTATCACCACTAAACTTATGTTCCATCTAATAACCTTCAGAATGTACGTCAAACGTGGTGTCATGTGAAAACGATACTCTGCCTTCCCCGTTGGGGATAATAGGCACGCTTAAGCAGGGCTTGAATAACCGAAAAAAAGTTAAAACGGTTAGCGGTATGACGTCATACCTTAAATTTTAGGTACCCGTAAATAACGGTACCGTTATTTTCCGGTAGCTAAAAATTTCGGTAGCGAAATTATTTGGTAACGCTAAGTAACGGTACCGTTATTTTTGTGGTACATAAATTACTAAATAAAGGTTTTATTTACACCCCACCGCTGCCGGCAACATCGCGCTGGCGTTTTTTCGGTATACCGAAATAATTTCGGTTACGGTAGCGATAAAAATAAAGGTATAATATTATTGTAAAATGATAAAGATATCGGTTAAGGTATCGGTATAACCGGTAGCGTACCTAACCGTAATTCCTAACCGTTTTGACTCTACCTTTAAATTGATACGGTATTAAAATTTTATACCTGTACCATACCGTTATACCTTAACCGTTTTCAAGCCCTGCGCTTAAGTGTATGAATAGTCTTTAATTAAATATTAATTAGTTCTTAGGCCCGTATTACAGAAGGAGATTCAAGTCTTGATCTATAATTAATCGTATTAATTGTCTCTTTTTCTAACTATCAAAATGACAAAGACGACTGCTACTTAAGTATAGATCAGAGTCTGGGTCGCGTTTTGTAATACGGTCCTTATATCCTTCAACTCCTTACATTAGTCGTCTTGATTAAAAATAATGTTTTTGCTATTTCAGATAAACCAGACGTTGTAATGATAGAGCCGGAAATAGAAACTATAGACTTAGGTTTAGAATCCGACGAAGAAGGACTAGAAGGGAAACCCGGACAGAGCAGCGCCAACAAAGCCAACTTAACTCTAGTCAAACAAGAACCAGAGGAGATTGACGGACTTTCTAACGTCCAAATTCTCGAAGCCACCCATATACCAAGCGAGGTTCTCAGCGAAGCAGAAGATGAAATTATCGAAGACTTCATGCAGTGCACTGAATCGCGTGAACCAGTTACTTCTGTAACGAAAGAATTAAAACTTGAACCAATAGAAGAAGATACTGTGGATATTGATGTTCCAGAAGAAGCTACAGTAATGGAAACAGATACTGTTGAAAAAGATACGATTGCAGAAACAGATACTATTGAGGAAGAAGACGAAGCTACAGAAACAAATACAGGTACTAATGAAGAAGACGACTTAACTGAAAATATAGTTATGGAAACGGGTAACATTGACGCTAGCATAGATTCTTTAATTCCGGATGACCTTATTAAATTAAAAGCTGAAGAATACTGCCGAAAGACAGCTATAAATAAAGAAAGGGAAATTAAAAGTGTAGATACTACCGCAAATGATATTATAGAAGATGCTGTAGATGATATCATAAAGAAAAAAGCTGAAGATTTTGTAAGAAAAGTGGATTTGAAGAAGTTGGTGGACGAAATGGTTGATGAGTTCAATGTGCCCGCTGAATTGAGCATCGTGGATGACGGAATAGAATTTGTTGATGAAGGCATCGAATACAGTGAAAATTGCGACTATGTGTCCAATTTGAATATAAGTAAGTTAACAATCTTATTACCATATCTTCACACACCTACAATAACCGTAGGGGACTATACAAACACGTATTTACCTAATTATTTGTATAAAGTGATACCTACCATACGATACATGTCAGCAGATACAAAAAACGCACTAAATATTCACAGTCACAGCTCACACTATCGCTTTCATCATAACTATACCACTAGACGCGTCTATTGAAACAAGCTATCTTATGTACACCTAGATTTGAAACCGTGTACTGATAGTATAATTAACCTGGATAATTGAAAGCAGTATATGTCATCAATACTTAGAAAATCAACGTTATTTTACAATATTTACTATTGTCGTGTGTAAATGAATTGTCATTTAATTCATTGAAATATTTTTTAATTTGCAGAAGAGGAGATTTCCGAACCTGTTGTCAAAAACGAGTCCGAAGTTCCCGATCTACAGGCCCGAGCTGAAGTTGAAGACTCAAACAAAGCTGACCAAACTGTTGCTAACATTGACAATATAATCAATACTGATACAGAACAAGATTTTTCCAAGAAAGCTACAAAAGAACAAGACGAAGTAGCAGCCAAGTTCGATCTCAAACTACTAATGATACCAGTTGTTTATACCACAAAATTGGAAAACATGATAATATTTAAAGGTAAAAAATATGACTCGATAACAGAACGAAGTTTAATAGATAGTGCACTTATCGAAAGCAAACCGGTTAGTAGTAAATCTGTAAAAATAGTTGTCGAGGATAATGATGTGAAGAATTCTGTTCAAGACTCAGATGACGAAGTGCTAGGTAATTTGGTCACAAGTGAGTCTTGCGATCAAACTTTAAACGATGACTTACTAACCAACCATCAAGACTCAGATAAACAAGAAGATCACACAAATGAGTCTAGTCATGAGGGTTTCAAGAGTGATGTACACATACCAGATAATCAAAGAATTAAATCTACTAGTTATTTACTCCAAAAACCGAGAAGTCGTAGTTATCACCCTATACAACTTTGTAAAAACCCGGATTTTAACACTAGACTAAAAAGGCTTACAACCGGCTTTTTCTGTTACCCTCGAAACCGACAGTTGCTCAGTGTCTGCAAACCTATGACTATAGATTTGTCTAAAGCTTTTGAGCCCAAACTTATTAATGGTACACTTTACTTGAAATCAAGTGGACAAGTGCTTCAACCAGTTACTGCCGAAGAAGAGAATTTACAACAATCATCTGTGATGCCGAGTGCTATGCCTGTGCAGAGTTTGCTCAAGTGTACAACCGCAAATATGGAAGAATTAGTCGCTCTCCAACATATTCCTACAGTTGATCTCACTAAGAAAAGTGTTGAAGCAGAGAGAAACAAAGTCATTAACTTGCGTGATCTATCAGAAATACGACGCATCAATCAGAAGTTATTAACGGCTGAAGTACCACCTATAAGAGTGGAAACTAAAGCTAACAAAACAACAGATACAAACCACTTGGATACTCCTATTTTAATAACACAAAATACAAATAAAGAATATGTCATGACTGATGAACAAATAGACATCAAGCCTCACGTTGAGGTCATTGAAGGAAATAACATAGAGAAGGATGTTAATACATTGCTGGAAAATTATATTGCAGAGGAACCTAAAATAACCAAACCTTGTGAACCTACAACAGTTGCTGTTCTCGACGAACAATACACAAACAACGCAGATATAGTAACTGACACAAGTAATGAACAATCTGAAAAACGGTGTGATCCGTGGTATATGCCACGCTGCAAACCAGGACCTAAGCGTGGATTCAAAATGGGACCTAAATCTAGAACCCAAATGGTTCTTAACAGCGTTATTAGAGCCCCGTTGACTTGGAGCAAAGTACAAACAACTCCAATAACGATAAGCGACTCCCTTTTAACTCTAGACACTCTTAATAAAATGATCAATAAATTACAGGGTACCGAAAAAAAAACGTGTTTAAAGAAAAAATGTACGTGTTCACGTGTAAAAAAAGCAGATGTTGTTGCTATTGATGAAAGCCTAGAAAATACGGTTAATTTGTCTGAACCTCCGACTGTTAAGGCTGTAGAAGAAAATGTTCATGTTGATAAAACTGTAGTCGAAACTGAAATGTACAAAGAACTAAAAGAAAGAAGAGCTGAGTGGCGTAAGAGATCAGGGAGAAAGAAAGAACAGTTCTGTTGTTGGGCTCGGGAAAGATACGAAAAGAGAAACAGAAAAGGACGTATATTCTTTAAGCATACATGCGGCAATGTCTGCGTATGCTGCTGCAGAAACATTCTCGCAACAGCCCTGAGATTAAAAACTGAAGAAGAACGCCAACAGGCACAGGATGTTGTCGAGATACCCACACCCAAAGTCAATGTACACTCCAAACCTGACATACCTGTTAAATCTTACACGAATGTCGCCCGTACTGCGACAAATCATAATTTACAAGCTCCGTCAATTCAAATACCTTTGGCGTCTACTTCTGCCCAAACTAGTGAACCACCTGTACCAGTTATAAAAGTCAATATTTCTTTCAAGCCAACTCCAAACTATGGAGATGTACATATTTCAACCCAAAATGAAGCACTGCTAAAGTCATTAGTGAATGATGCAAATCTGCTCATGCCAAGAAACACAACATGCTATCAACCTGCTAAGAAGCCCATCAAAAAATTTATCGTACCTGTTTCGAATTCAAATGAAGATAACTCTGAAAGAAAAATATTCATTGACGGTTCCTTAAAGAACCCAATTATTAATGTTCCAGCTGCTAAAAAGGATGACCGAGTAATGTTTTTAAATAGCTCTAACATTCAGAGTAAACCAAAAGAGAGTCCGATATTTTTAGGCAAAAATAAAATTTTATTAACTACTGCAAAATTCCCACCAAATTTTGATGGACAACAGAATCCTCCCGCTGTTCAACCTGCTAAAATTATACCAGCAACACCTCTACCAAATGGAGTGCAGCTGGCATTGATGGACGACGGTAACTTGCAATTTACGTTAGAACCTGGAGTTGAATTGAATGAGCAAGAAATGAATCTTCTTCCTTTGATTCTAGCCTCTGTACAACAACAACTAGAATCTACAAAAAGTGGTGAAAATGTTTCAAATGTCAATGACATTGTAGATATAACTCAAGACGATGACATGAACAACTCGACTGCAAACTCCGGCTTAAGTACAACAGAGTCAGTTGTTAATTTACAATCTTCTGAAAAAGTTCCTGTTGCCACAGACACATTAAACACCGGAACGTTAACTACTAACGAGACTGTTGTCGAGAGTTTTACAGACGAATTAAACTGTTCTGAAGTTATCGTTGAGGACACGACAACCGACTTGAACAGTTCAACAGGCTCTGAAATTATTTCTGTTACTGAAACTGAAAATAATGTTAAAGAAAAAAATCAAGAAGTCAACGACGCTTCTGTAGGCAGTAGAAATTTGCTATCTGATCTGATGGAAATGTCGGGAATATCAGCTGAAGACGTAGCTCCTTCACAACACGAAAGCGTTCATCAAGATCCAGGCGGCATAGTGCAAGGGAATGCCCAAATAGAAAATCCTCAAATAGAACATCCAGAAATGACCACTCTAGTACCTAATTTGCAAGGAGACTTAACTCAAATCAACTCAGTAGATTTGACCGGTCCAAAGGTATCAATACCAGTAATCACACAGAATACAAACAAATCGGACGTCTTACCTGAATTAACGCCTGTTACATCTCTTGCCGAGCTCAGATACGCTTGTGACCATAACGGTAAATTTTTCAAACTCGACTTTGTTACTGGAGTTTTGGTCCCTATCAATGTACAAATAAAGAAAAAAGTTATTGTTAATAAGAAATATACTTTCCCTGCACCTAAAGGTGTTATAGATCTAACAGATGACATTACAGTTCCCTCAACATCAGAAGAGACGACGGTGGAAATAACAAACTCGACCCAAACGACACCTGTTAAACCCTTAAGACTGTTCAGGTCTATGAAAACTCAACCTATATTAATGAGAAAGCCAAACCCAGAAAAGTTGATCAAAGATTTACGAACAATGCCGGTGATTAGGAAATGGAAAAGAAAGCAAGACTTTCGCAAAGTTGAAGCCAGGATCGACTTAGTAGATTCTGATGCACCAATGGAAGAAGAATATCTAGAAGACAGTTCGGATTCTGATACCCTTCCACCTGTCGCCAGCATTAGAAAAAGAACTGCACAGCCAACCTCTGAGGCAGATGATTCTTCAGACGATGAGCCTCTTGCTAAGAAATCGTTAAGAATAAGGGAAAATGAATTTAATGTGAACAAAGCTGTTCCCGCGTTAGAACCAGAAAAGGCTGAACCGCTAAAAGAAAATAATGAGCAAGAGAGTGGTAATGTAAACATTGCATCTGTTGATGTAACAAAAGAAGCACAGCTGACTGCAGTGGAACCACCTAAAGTATCGGAAGAAATAGAAATTGAACCTAATATTCCTAAAGATGGGGATGAAGTTGGATCTGATGAGGAAAACATGGAGATTGATGATACATTATCCTCACAAATTGCTTTCTTAGAAGGCAATGACGAATCGCCGGAAGAAGACTGTATATTAGGAGTTTGACAGTAAGCATCATTATGTATTGAATTAGTGAAAGTGTATTTTTCACAGACCTATATCGAGATAGACGGTGTAAGTTTACCTACCTTGCTACACGCAAAAGTGTGATCCACGGTCACAGTTTTGTCCGACTTAAGTCGAAGTTAAAAATAAACTTAAGAAGTTAGAAGTTAGAGACTTAAGTTGAAGTTAGAAATGATAATCGATTTTAACCGAATTTACATTATTATTTTACTAAATTACTTAAGCGCCTTTAAATCGTTTCCGCGCGGTGTTGATTTCCCATCATTAAACCTCGCTCGTGATGTCATCTGTACGAAAAATTCGACACGCTAGGTTCTCATACAGTTAGAAGCGCTCTTTTCGTCTATCTCGACATAGGTCTGTGGTATTTTTATAAGACATAAATTTTGGACTTGACGACAAGAAAGGCTTTATAAAAATCGAGAAGTGGCAGCTACAAGATCGTAGCAAATATTAACGAGGCAGTCGAAGTAATGCCCACCAACGTCCACAAATGTCCTTAATAATTTATTTATGTTACCAAAGTATAAAGGTAAACGTGTGAAAAAAGTCCTCAACCATACCAGGCCCACGCCCCCCACTTACCACAAAACCTCTGCGCTAAATAGTTTGCGGTTCTCATTATTGTGCAAGTGAAACACGCCTCAGAACCTACTCTATATACTTACCCATCTATCTTCGTCAGTTTACATTTTTTTCCCGTCACATGAAATCATAGACTTTGAAATAAGAATGAAGTTATCTAAAAACCGTTTGTATATCTGTATTTTTGTCGGGTAACTCAGGGATGATTTCATAGGTAACTAGCTTTCCGCCCGGGACTTCGTTCCCGTGGGAATTTGGGAAAATTATGTAGCCTATGTGTTAATCCAGGATGTCGGCTATCTCCATAACAAATATTAAAATTGGTCCAGCCGTTTGAGCGTGAAAGAGTAACAATCATCCATACATACATAACTTATAAACTTTCGCTTATTATTAATAAGGATACTTTTCTGTAAAAGTCATTTTAAGTACTTGGATATTTTTGTTAGGAAATACATAGATAAAAGGTATTCTTAGGTACCTACCTAAAGGTATAATATAAGTTTACATATTGTCTGTGATATTGATATTATTTAATTGAAGGAGCTATGCGTCCTTGTTACCCAATACTTTCCTATTAATACCTGACCTCAATTTTTAAAATTAATTTATGTTAACTTTATGTTTAGTTAATTTATGCAGAATTGTAGAAACTGTCTGATCCGTACGGAACGCCGATTCTACTAAATAACAGTAAAAATAAATAAACATACACATTGTACTAGTAAGTAAAACAGATCTCGAGTTTATCTTTTACAAAAATAAGGACTTGCGCAGGTTTCATCTTATGTTGAAATTCGCTACGTACCCTACTCAATGGAAAGTTGTTCCTTTAACTTTCCGCCGGCCGGCATCGGTTCGGCAGGGTAGCGCTGTGCAATTTTTCAAACAAATATAATACTTTTATTGTGTATTTAGTTATTGTAGAAAATAAAGTCGCACTAACCCGATAGTTGTTATCAAATCGATCCATTTTGGTATAAGTACTTGTATGTAAGTACGTAGGTACCAATCGGTCAAAAGATGAAAAAAAAAATTTGCCTCCATACAACTTGAGCGATCAGCTGATTGCCTAAATACGGGAAGTCGACATTTTTTTTGAGAATTTTTGCTAAGTAGG
Source organism: Aproaerema taeniolella (assembly GCA_949987775.1). Lineage (NCBI taxonomy): Eukaryota > Metazoa > Arthropoda > Insecta > Lepidoptera > Gelechiidae > Aproaerema > Aproaerema taeniolella. The sequence continues at coordinate 6,841,497 of OX465264.1, forward strand.
TTCGAAATTCCGTTTAGCCGCAAAATTACTTAAATAATTTTTAATTTAATTAGGTATAAAACTTAGAGCAGGTAATATTTTATATTTTTGACTGTTCTATTTAAGCTCTGTAAATTATTATTTTATCTTTGTGACATTTTAAGCTAACAAGCAATCCGATTGCAAACTTATAAGTGGAGTAGGCTTACCATGAGTTGCCAAATATGATTTAAAGTGGTGGCCACACTGGTACTGTCTACACAGCTAACATGTACGCGTGCCATAATTTTGTCGTATTTTGTGGTATATGTCTCGTTCTGTCGCATAGTGTCAGTACGTAACAGGGAGAACGACAGCTTCATGACAAAATTGTCACGCGTCCATGTTAGCCCGGCTGAGCTGTGAACGCATGGTAAGGTTATCGGTAAATGGTAGGAAGTTTTAAATAATTTGTGTTATAGTTGTAAGTGTAAATACCTATTTAGTGTTAGTTTAGTATGTGTGTGCAGGGTGGAATAAGTTATTATTATTAGTTAGAATTTTTCCAATTTGTTTTTATGACGATTTTATAAAAATACAAGTTGAAAAAGAAACACAAATTGAGACTGGCTACTCTGGTAAATGCCATGAAAGCTATAAATACAATAACAATACAAGTGCGGTAAAATAATGTGACTAATGTATAATGCGAGCCCAATTGAAACCCGAGCTATGCGAGCGAAACGTTGCACATTATTTAATTAACGCAGGTATATCGTTCAACGTTTTACAATGGATAGCCGAGATATATCTGAATTTGGTTTATTTATTTCTGACTTGCTAGTCAAATCAGCTACTCTTTATTGTGTCATAGATTTTTGTCAGTACATTGTTTACTTTTTTCTTACTTTTTATGATGAATTTTGTTTTCTGAAAGACCGGCTATTTCCTGATAAGTTTACATTAATTTTTATTTCATTAAGTTTCTTACATCACATGTGAAAGCTTAATTAGTTTCGTCATCTTCGTAGGTATTACAAATTTATTTCAAATTGTAGTTTAGTAAAATTATGTTCTGAGAACTTAAATATATTTTTTTACTTAACAGAGGATATTTGGTAATTCACTGACTTTAAAGTTTCAAATGTGATTTTAAAATATGCCCCCTATAAAATAGGTAAATCCTCTGATAAGTAGAATAAATAATTGAGAAGTACTGTAGGTATGAAGCTATGTTAATATTGGTCTTGATCACAACTTCTTGGGCCCTGTTTAATAAATATAATCGTCACTATTGCATCACTATTCAGTTTTCATTGAATAGTCTTTATAAGTTACAATAATATATTATCAGTTCTGAGAGTACTAACTTTGCAATTTATTTCGAATAGAATTTTTTATTAAATAGGGTCTTGTAAAAAGTGGAACTCTTACCAAACATAATGAACTTATGCAAACCATATGTGAAAAAAAATAGAAATGTGCTGCATGCTGCATTATTATGTCATAATGTTGAACCATTAGGCGCTGGTTTGTTTATTGGGGTTCTCATTTAAAATAAACAGTAATTATTTTTCGTGATATTTTCTTTTTTTAATAAAAACCTTGCTTCATAAAATTTTTTAGTTTCCACACTGATGAAGAGTGCTTTAGTAGCTAAAAAAATTATGAAATCATTATCCACGTTAAAAACGTATGAATCAATAGACTTTAATCCCAACAATGCCTATTGGCAGATAACCACAAACCAAAACGTCATCTAATATAATGTGTATTATAATTATAACTGTTTTTGGTTTCGTTAACTTTAAAAAAAAACACTAAATCAATTCCGATAAAATTTACCACAATAAATTCTTTCCAACAAAAAAGAGCTTTTAAAATCGGCCGACAACTGGCGGAGTTATCGCGTAGCAAACAAAAAAAACGTCCGGCTCACAATGTCCTTTTTAAAAATATTCTTTCCTTAAAATGGAAAGAATATTTCCTTAAATGGAAAAAATATAGGAATTTGGAATCACTATTTCAGTCACTATTTTTTGGTGTTTTATTGAAAATCCTGTAAGTGTGAGGAAAGGTCATTTTGCGAAATCGACATTTTGAGAAATTAACATTTTGAGGAATTGTCATTTTGAGAAAAGGACATTTTAAGAAAACCACATTATGAGCTGAGGCATGCTAACAGAAATTGAATGTTTGTCTCATTATAGTCATAATAAAACTCGAGAGTAACCATCAAGTAAATACTATAATAAATAAATAATACTAACATTTATCTAATAACAACGTTGAAGGACTGTGTCGTAGCCTGTTCTATCTTCTTATGTATTCTGTTCACTTCTTCCTGAGTAAGGGTCCGTTCTAGATGCCGGTAGACAATGCTGTAGCACATACTGTGTTTTTTAGTTTTAGGGTGTACGAATTTGTCCTTCAATTTCACCTGAAAAATTGAATTCAATGTAGGGGCTGTTTATTCACAAGCGACGCGGCGCGGCGATCAGAGCAACGTAAAATGAATCTTAATAGCTACGGAGCAAAGGTTTTTTTCGTCCATCGTTCCATTTTCAGGCAGCGGATGGGTTTCGTGCTTCTATTTTCAGCAAAAAACTTTAGCTCCGTAGCTATTAAGCTTCACTTTACGTTGTTTTGATCGCCACGCCACGTCGCTTGTTTATAAACAGTGCCATGGGAAAACAAAAATTTTTGAAAACGCCTGTAATTTAGTTATGATAAAAAAAAATTGTTTTAAATAAAAGTTCAAATTAATAGTTGTGATTAGCAATGAACATATGTTATATATATAAAATAAACAAACCTGTTCAATGATATCCCCTCCAACATCTCTGACTAGATCATAGAAATCGTTGCTAGTAAATGTGTCAATCGTAACATCTGGTGGCAACCAGAACGAAATATCATTAGTACACTGTGGGTACTGCGACACTGGCTTGTATGTGATGACTTCATTTATATTTTTATTTTGAAATTGAGAAAGGAAACCCGAATCGGTACTCCACATAAGTCTAATATCTGGAATTTTGTATAGAGCCATTGCTAGTCGTTCTAAGCCAAGTCCAAATGCATATGCAATGCTGTTGTTTGACCCGGCAGTAGCTAAGATCTCATTACGTACAATACCACAGCCTAAAACCTCCATCCATTTATTTTCATAGAATATTTCTAGCTCCCATGAGGGGTGAGTGAATGGGAAATACGCATCAACCCATCGATGTTTTATATTATCGCCAAATAGACACTGCACAAGCCCGATGAGGTGGCTTTTCAACTGTTGTTCCATTAGTTTCGTAGCTTCTAAAGTGTGACAGCTTTGCTTTGTCGGGTCAGAAATGGAATTCGGGTTCTTAGGATTGTAATTTATTTCAAATATTTCAAGATCATCTTTTTCACCAAATAGTTCATCTTTGCGCTGTGATCTAACTGCATCAACCTGAAGTGTTAATAAGTAATTATTTAATAAATCAGCCAGTTAACAATTTGCATTTTATTTAGCTCTTAACATGGGTGGGCGTCTCTTAGTAAAATTAAAAATATCTTAGTTGGGATAAATAAATTGGGATAAGACAGGTGAATGATGATTATTTAGCCATGGTAATTATAAGGATTAACTTGTCATAAAAACTTAACAGCATACTAACTTGATGAAAGACAGGAAAATGTGTAGAATCAATTTCATCCCTCCTATAGACGTCTCCAATCATCAGGAAATTGTCTAAACCGGATCGCAGTAGCTCGCTCTGGTGTGCCGTCATGTGGGCTCTTAGAAGTGTACTTCTGTTGATGTAATAACAATCCGACTTGGCTCTACTAGAATGGTCCAATGGTATAAGTAAGTCATCGAAGTTTTGCTTCGTTGTGACCACAGCAGGCAAGTTATCATACACACTGAACGCTGGGTGGCCTCTGTGTGAGAAAGAAGAGTAGAAATAATTCACTATTCGTTGCCGTACTATCGACAATGGGTTGTCTTTTTGTAAGTGCAAATTTCTATTCAAATAAGATATTATCTTAGGAGTCACATTGGTGTAGTCGTCAGTGATGAATTGTTTGTTGTTCAGTTGGACTGTGACCACAGATTTTGCCGCGGTACTATAATTATATCGGTTCAAAACCGTGGATAAGATTCGATGGGTTATCAACACTTTAGTCATAGTTATGGATGGAAATAAACTTTCTCATGCACTGTGCGTATTGATGAATATAGCGGTGTTAAAATAAGCTTGCGGTAATATTTTAACATGGAGAATAGAAACATTTAAAAATATTTTAGTAAATCATAACCTCACGGACTTTTGACATTAAATTAAAATTATTTAGATACCACAGACTAATTAGAGATACTACTTAGATACATGTTCATTTCTTGAACAAAAGTGTATCCGATTTTTATCTCTACATGTGCTCCGTTCTACGTATAAAAGTTCTAAAAAAAGGGATGCACAATTTTATAGTTTACCTATGGTTATGTACATAATGGTATGGTGTGTAAGATATGGTTATGTACCATATTCGTAACATAGTAATCATGAGTATAAATCTCATCTGCTTTCTTTTAGGACTTGAATGATACAGCCATGGATGAAAATGAGTTGTGATTTGGGATGTGATCAATCAGCTGTTTTATCGACTTATGACGAGGCAGCATGGTTTTTTAACCTTAGCATGTCCGACATGGGACGAATAAAATAAAATAAATCAGCTGTTTTCTGTCAAAAATGTCAAATTTGAAAAATGGTAACCTCTTTTCTACTCACTGAATCTACGAAATAAATATATTTTTTTATATTATTAATACTTAAGTACCGGAAAATAAATACTTATCACTGCGCTCACGGTGTAGTCTAGTCTCATTTTAGTGTATGAAATAAATATGTTTCGAAAGAAAGTTGTGAACATCGCGCAACTTAGCTTCGTAGGGTTATCAGGGTATTTTTTAGGGCAATATTGTCAAAAACACGAAGACCTGAATGATAATAGCTTGATAGTGAATGGGAAGAGGTTGCAGAGTCTACCGGGGCTTCCAATCTTCGGTACTGTGTCCGCAGCTGCCCCGTTCTCGGACGGTGGAAACAATAGAGGAGATAGAGTAAGATTTTTTCCACTTCACTTGGAACTCTTCTACTTTCTTAAACGAATAAACTGTCCCATATCATGCCATGATAATGACCGATTTATTCGTTTGGAAGTAAACTTCGTCTATTCCTGCACTTTTCCTACATATTTAATTAAATAACTTCTAAGGTGATTCTCTGACCGAAAGCAGAAATAAGTAAACTTCATACAGTCATAAGTTTTTTTTTTTTTAAGTTATTCTAAAAAATTTTTCAGCCATTAAATTAATTTTAAAATTTCAGGTGTCACAGATAATGAAATACGGTTTCCCCAGTCTAGACAACATTCGTTCTTACGATGATTTTGTTCTGTCTTATGATCGACGCAACAGAATTCCCAATTGGGTGTTTGAGCACCTCACGAAGGCACACATCGCAAAGAATGATGAAGTAGACAGAAGCAAATGTGAATTTAGACCTGATGAGAGTATACATCCCTTCTTTAGGTAATTATTACCCTTATAAGCTAGCTTCACTCACAACAACTGCTAATAGTGACCACTGATTGCAGTTAGATGCACGCTATCAAACAAAACAAAAACTTAATCAGTAACTTTCCTCCAGTAGTTTGTGTCCTGTGGAAATTTTATAGTCCATGTGATATTCTACTATCCAAGCTATATTACTGTATAGCTTTATCAAAATTCATTCAGTAGTTTTTACGTGAAAGAGTAACAAGCATCCTTTCGTCTTCACTTTCTCATTTCTTCCTCACCTTTTTTTTCCATCCCGAAAATACCACACAGTCATTGGAAAAAGAAGGCGAGGAAGACAAAAGAAAGGATGGCAGGATGAGATAAAAGTCACTGCAGGAGCAACATGGAGAAGAAAAGCCATGAACAAACAGGTTTGGAAAACTCTAGGCCTTTGCTAAAGGGCAATCAGATCAAGATTAGATAATTAATTATATTAATGCATATAATTAAATTATATTATATTAATTACATTAAAGCATATAAGTTATTTTCTGAATAAAGGCTTATTTTATTTATTTATAATGTTACAGATCACATAACAGTGATTACAAAGGGTCAGGTTTTGACCGCGGCCACATGGCGGCGGCAGGCAATCATCGCCTATCTCAGACCCATGTTGAACAGACTTTCTTCCTCACCAATATGGCACCGCAGGTATGTTAAATACACATGAGTACTGAGCATTCATCTATTGAGTGCACTCGATAGAGAACTGTGGAAGGCACTAGTGGAGGCCTAAGCCTATGCCAAAGGCAAATCAATGAAAGAAAAAAAACTTTATTTATTACCACACCACAAATAATAATACGGGTCTTAATGAAACATTTTAGATAGGTATATTACTACAGTATTTGTGAAAGACTGGTGCCTAAACTAGATAATGAAACGTGTATTGTATAAAAAACATAATTAACCAAATAAAAAAAAACGCATAAATCATAAAACTTTATGTGCTTTGAAACATGGTTATAAGGTCTTACAAACATATTATAGAGCTACATGTTTCACCATTAACCAATGGTATGCAAACAGTAAATATAAGCACTTACAAAATTAAAATTACAATTACAAAATGTTAGAATTCATTAATACTGTAAAATGTATGTTCACTCAGCCACTCACGCAATTTTATTTTAAACAATCTTTTGTTCAAGGTCTTTAAATGATTAGGCAATTTATTATAGATTTTAATGCACATACTCAGACAACCTTTGTAATACTTCGTGGTAACAGGAGTATCTCTAAAATCCAGCCTGCACAAGTCTCTTCTCAATCTAGGATTCCTATCACAAGCATTGTGGAAAAGTTCAGTATTATTTTTGACAAAAGCACACACCTCCAGTATGTAGAGACACGGTAGAGTCAGGATTGAGAGTCTCTTAAACAATGAACTACACGAAGCATCAGGCGGAACTCCACACATTGCACGTACATATTTTTTCTGAGCAACAAACACACGTCCTATATCCGTACTATTTCCCCAAAACACAATTCCATATTGCAATATAGATTCTACATAAGCGAAAGTGCTGTTTTTATATTGGTGATGGGCATATATAAATTTATTAATTCTTCCGCAAATGCTATCTACATGTGACCTCCAGTTAAGGTTTTCATCAATTAATATTCCAAGAAATTTTGCTTTTTCGACCCCTTTAATATTTTTTCCGTCATGTTCAATATTCAATGAAAAGTTTGTTTTAGAATTGTGGTGTTTGTGAAATTGCATGTAGTTAGTTTTGTTAAGATTAATTTTAAGGTCGTTAACGGTTAGCCAATTAATAATACCCTTCACCGTGTTGTTAATGTCAGCTTCGTGGTTAGTTATTGCATTATTTTCAAGTCTGGGTTTATTTGTAGTCACTATGATTGATATGTCATCAGCAAAAAGCACACATTTATGTTTTATAAGTTCTGCAATATCGTTAATATAAGCAATGAATAAAAATGGACCAAGCACACTCCCTTGGGGGACGCCGCGCTCATTTACGCGATAATTAGAGGAATAGAAAGTGACCTCATTGTTTTTGATTCGACTTATTGTAACGCATTGTCGCCTATTCTGCAAATAGGATTCTATTTGCATAATGCATGCATAATGCGTATAGGAATAATAATAATAAATATATATACGTATTTAAAAAGAAGAAAAATTATAACAAGTATGTATTTCTTGAAGAAAATACACAAAATGAAATTAAGAATTTATAAATATTTGATGCATGAATGAATAGGCTCTATTTGGTATGAAAGTGTAGTAATTGTAGTAATAAAGCAATTTTTATTACTACAATTACTACAGTAGTAATAAAGGCAAATTTATAGTAATAAAGGCAATTTTTTTTTACTAAGCAATTATACACTCACGCTTATAACCCTGTCTGGGATATGCAGAGCATAATGAGATTTTTGTTTTTTCACATGTTTTGTTTTTCAGGTAGGCGAAGGCTTTAATAGGCATGCATGGAATGACTTAGAAAAACACGTAAGGAAACTGACTAGAGTATACGATAATGTATACTGTTGTACTGGACCACTTTACTTACCTAGGTAAGAAGATAAAACTAGTTTTCGTAGAGTCTGGCCAACAAAAGCTGTCCTCGAAAAACGTCGACAGATTTAAAAATTCGTCCTGTGAGACCACTAAGTATACAATGAATAAACAATAGAGTTAATACTATTTTATTTTCTAATAATTTGATTTGATTTTTTCTTTTCTTACTCAATTTATTCAGTGAATACTCAGTGTTTTCAGAGGACGAATTTTTAAATCTGTCGACGTTTTTCGTGGACAGCTTTCGTTGGCCAGACTCTAGCCAATCTGCTCCTTATAGTTAGGGAGGCGAGGTAGCTAAATGGCGTAATTCAACGGCGCCGTCGAGACCTATCAAAATCGAAAGATAAAATAATTTTGAAAAGAAAAGCTCGTATGGCAAAAACCATTTTAGCGGTGGGTTTGGTGGTTACGGTTTTTCAAAAATGTTAAAAAAAACAGTTACTTGGGCATTCTCGAGCGCGTCAGATATTCATACTACGTATGCCCCAAGTGCCTCTGATAACAACGGTATACTAATCTGCCGGTTTGCGTGGTGGGGGTAGGCATATAAAGTAGTCAAAAATGCAAAAAAAAAAAATTTACTCGAGCGCGTCAGATTTTCGGAAGGGGTGTTAAGTAGGCCCCAAGGAAGCTCCCTTTAAAAAAACTGACGATTTCGGCGTGACGATAAGTTACGATGAATTTTTTAAAATGCAAAAAAAAAAAGTTTTTTTGAAATACTCGAGCGCGTCAGATTTTCATAGGGGAGGTTTATCTCGGTATCCTGAAAGCATATTTTTTTTAATCTGACAAAAATGTTGGTGGGTTCTCTTAATCTGACCGAAAAAGGTTTTTTGGTTTCTTTTTTTCCCTATCTTTCTCCTTGATAAAACGGGGAATTTAAGAAAGACAATAAAGCGGATACAACCAACGTAAATGTAGATGAAATGTAGTACGAAGTGTATTATTTATTGTATAAAAAAATGAAATGATATAAAAATTGGATTATAATTGTATTGTTATGTATGATCTTTACATTTTTGCTCAATACAATTCATCTTCTTCTTCTTCTTCACTGGAACTTTCATATTGTGGCTCCTCATCCACAATTCTTTCCTGCTGAGTGCCTGGTACTGGTAGGACGGCATATTTCCGCGAAGCGCTCAGTCTGTATTACATGTTTATGGCAAATTCCTCTTTTTTGCTTCAATTCTTCACTTCGTTTTGCTTACGGTACGTCCAAAAAACAATTTGAGGATCAACAGACTATTGAATAATATACATACATGAAACTGTACATGTTAATAATACTTTGGTATACAGATACGCGTAACTTTTCCCGAGTCCACGAAAATTGTGGAGAAGTTTTAGAAAAAAAAAATTTTTTTTGAGATATAATAAAAGTCACATAATTTAATGATCGTTATTTCATATCAATTTTTTTTAACACCCTCAGTTTTCGAGATATACTCAAAAAACCGGGAGTTTGAGTTTTTATGATGCTTCAAGTCAAAAAGTTTTAACTTTGGACAAAAATGTAAAGAGACCTTTTTTGTGTAAAATAAAATTACCTTTTTTGTTTATTTAAACTTTTTTTTGTAAAATGTATCGTTCGCGACTTATATGCCGCAACGCGTTCTTAGGAAGACGAAATGGCTCCTCCACACTTCCGGTCATGCGGAAACCGGCAGATTTTGTATTTTTAGTAAGTTTTAGATTATATTCTTCAAAATAAAAAAAATAAAAATCGCGCTCGAGAATGCCAGATTAACGTTTTTTTTTTACAAGTTCGCAACCCTATAACTCGGCGGCGTCAAGGACTTATCGTCAGATTAGTTAAATTTAGTCTTTAAACACTAAAATCAACCCCCAATATCTTAATCTGACGCGCTCGAGTATTTCAGACTATCCATTTTTTTTTACTAATCTGATCGTCTATCCTAGGCGCGCGTCACTACATATAGAGCTAAATACTTTACAAGGCTGTTCTATTAGGTCTAAGGTATCTCTCATATCTTAAACTGCCACGCTCGAGTATTGCCGAAAATTCCCCTATTCGCCTCCCTAACTATTAAGTGTGGCAACATTAAGTATCCCTGTCGATTGTCCAATGCAAGGTTATTTCGCATGACGACCTGCTACTCGAAATGTGATACAAGATAACTAATAACTTCAACAACGCAAATGAGATACGCAAAATTATCAGTTTCCAAATTTTCTCGTAATATTGCGAAAGCCAACGAGGAGAACGGGGAAGGTAACATTTTTTTTTCATATTTAAAAAAAAAATCTAATTATTCAAGGTCTAAAAATTAACAAACAGTAGTAAGTTTTTTTTTAAAAAAAAAATTCAGTAATATTTTTATAATTTTTAAAGATTTTTAAAGACTTTAACGGCTTATTGTGAAATTTTCCTTATTATTGAATTTTCCTTATTGGCTTATTGTGAACAGTAAAATCTGAGGCTCTATTCTGTACTATCTACGCCTGAAATCTCGTATCGTCGAATATAATTGCATGTGTCTTGCAGATAAAGATGACAATGGTAGTTAGTGACAATTATCAGCCATCCATCGATAGTACAGAGAGTACCCATGCTCCTGCTCCATTTGGAATCCCAGGTCCCCAGGCCCCGCGGTCAAACACGATAGAGTTTGGAGCAAAAAAGTTTGTGAAACAAATTAATATTTGTGAGTGGTTACGCAAAAAGGGACCTGAAGGGATTGGAAATGTTTTTTTGTTTTTCATGAATTTTTTTCTGTGGTCTTTCAGTTTTGTTTTGGTCTAATCAGAATATTTTTAGGTGCCGTAGTTTTTTTTTTAAATGGATTTTTAAGTGAGCCGAGGCAGAGGCGAAACTCATTTCGACTCAAAACTTTAAACGCGATTTACTCGAAATCAATTATTTTCCTTTGAGGTACCTTTTTGCGTAACCACTCACATTTTTATATTTTTTTTATCCCACTTTGCAGACGAGAGGCAGACGGCAAATCGTACGTGCGCTACCAAGTGATAGGAGCGAACACCGTGGCAGTGCCAACCCACTTCTACAAGGTGACAAGGTGGTGGTGGGGGAGTCAGCTGACGGAACCCTGGACATGGAGTCATACGTCATGCCCAACCAGAAGATACCTAGCGATACGCCAGTTAACGTGTTTATGGTAAGACTAGCTTTCCGCCCGGGACTTCGTTTCCGTGGGAAATTATGTAGCCTATGTGTTAATCCAGGGTGTCAGCTACCTCCAAACCAAATTTTATCAATATTGGTCCAGCCAATATTTCAACATCCAAGTGAAAGAGTTTCAAACATCCATATAATCTCACAAACTTACATTTTATAATATTCATAGGATAGAATACTATAGGGCAGCGGTTCTCAGACTTTTGAACCTTTTTTGGAAAATTGAACAGTTGGCTGAATTTGAAACACTACTCGTGTTACGGATTTCAGTGGTAGAGTGTTAACTTCGGTCGATATTTTTAGGAGCCACCACAGAGGCCTTTGTTGACTTTACACTAGCGAAACTTTAGGGGGTGATATCCCCATGGAACTGAACAACTTTTCCCAAAGAACCCGTAGGAAATTAAGTTTTATGGAGAGGCGATTTTTTTTCTTCATATTTCGAGCTATGTTTCTTGTGGAAAGTTGTTCATATTCGTGGGCTGATTTACATTCGTAATTTTCGCTAACTAGTTAAAGATCACCCAATACAGGGCTTTAGGTATCTCTCTTTCAACCTCTCGGGTGGTTAATTAGTCCATGAAACTGAACAACTTTTCCAAGAAACAGGGCAAAATTAAAAAAAAAATTTGATCTCCCATACAAAGCGCTATATGCTGACGAAGTTTGTACTTGTACTTATGGGAAAACAAAATTTTTTTTCGTATTTTGACCTATGTTCCTTGGGAAAGGTTTTCAGTTTCATTGACTGATTAACCACCCGAGAGGTTGAAAGAGATTTACCTAAAGCCCTGTATAAATAGGGTCCGATTTTCCTTGTGTTGATTCGGAAGACTACTCTCATGAGAGAGAAGTCTCATAAGCAGTGATGGGAATAGGCTGAATATATTTACCTAAACTTCGAAGAACAGAGTCAAAAAGTGGAGACTCCTTATGACATTTTTTTAACGGGAAATCTTCCGGGACATCGCTTAGGTACAGAGGCCAGCGCATCAGGTTACTCCATTTTCATTGCAAAACGGTTTTTATCACAACAGCACAGAGTGTACGCGTGTGGTAACCTGAGTTGCGGCCTTCCGTACATAAAATTTATTTTACTGTAGTACTAACATTGTATGTACATAGTGATGTCCCGGAAGATGTCCCGTAAAAAAATGTTGTCATAAGGAGTCTCCACTTTTTGACTCTGTTCTTCGAAGTTTAGGTAAATATATTTAGCCTATTCCCATCACTCACTGCTCATCAGGCTATGAGGCCCGCGGAAACTTCTGACATTAAACAAAACTTTTCTTCTAATTTCAGGTCCCTCCAGAAACGATAGAAAAGGCAGCCGGTCTCTTATTCTTTGATAGAGTTCAAAGGAATAAATTAAATAGAATAAATGGACGCAAAGTGTAAATATTATCTCAATTAAGTAGTGCAATTGTAGCTAAAATTGTGTTTTGTAAATATTTTTGTTTAGTTAGTAATTCAATTATAAATCAATAATTAAATTAAATCATACATTTATAATCAAGTTTTGATTTATAAACATCCCTATTTAAGTAATTAGGTTCATAAGTATGTCGATGCATCATTTGGTTACTTCGCAGCAAATATTATTTACCTATACATAAGTAAAGAAGGTACTTGCTTTCCGCCCGGGACCTAGGTATTTGAAAAATATTATAGTCTATCTATTATTTTGACGTAGCTACACTACACATCACTGTAGTTTCTTCAAAATCCATTTATCAGTTTTTTTGCGTGAAAACAGACAAAACTATGTGCCGCGTCTATGTTATTAAATTAAAAAAACAAATACTTATTAAACGCTCCCTTGCAGAAACGTCCATCAAAGTTAAAGCTCCTTTAAATGTAATGCCGAAATAAGCTAAGGCATTGCCCAAAAAAACTGCACCACCTACTTAGCGATGATCTGATTTCACCGAGAACTAGTACTTAATTTATCAAATTCAAACGCCAAGTATCAGATTTGCTCGACCTTCCGTTAAAAAGTTATAGGTAAGCACAGGGCCGGATTTAGAGGTCGAGAGGCTTCGGGGCACAGAGGAGTGGAGGCCCCCTGGCCCCAAATTATTTTCCAAATAAAGGGGACAATTTTTTTCAGTTGAGTTTTTCAATAAATAATTTGTTGTGGAACCAAGTATAGATTATTTTATTATTTAACAAACATATAAATATAATCGGAAACGAGGATTATCTGAAATTAAATTTTAGCGTGAACGAACGGAATCTTCCGAGATTTTTACTCTTGTTTACTAGTTGGAATTTGAAAAAAAAAATTTTGAAGTCTCTATTGTGGGGGCCCCTCTTTCGTGGAGGCCCCGGGGCTGTAGCCCCGGTTGCCCCCCCCCTAAATCCGGCCCTGGGTAAGCATTTTCTTTGGGCAGTGCCGAATTGATCATGGTCAAAGATCGTGCTTGAAACGTAATTTCTGATCATAATTTATGGTGACCAAATCGGATGAATCAATGGTCCCTCACCTGGGAGACTACCACCTAACGAAGCTGATGCTGATTGAACGAATTGAATGATGTACAATGCTGAGTTTGGTTCATGTTGTTAATCAAGGTCTCCTTATGAAGAAGCAATCGACAATATTCCATTCGTTCAATCAGCTTCGCAGGGGGCAGGGGGGCTCTGTTGTAACAAACACTGCAATTGAAATACAGTACCGTTTATTCATAGGGAGATCGAGTACGAGGACTTTGATGACGACGAAAACCGCCTTATGATAGTCGACGAACACGTTCTGGACACCAACCGGCTTCTGATGAACATTTTGTGGAACTACCTCACTAGGAGATCTATCGCTAGGTATATGGACTACTTACCAGTTAAATGAAATCTTGAGGGATGACTTTCGAACTGAAGAAACTGAATAAGTTTTTGAAGACCTATCATTGGGCTCGTGTAATATACGGTAGAGTTCAGTTGCTTACAAGCCGTTGGTCTACCTCCAATAAAATAAATATTTCCCAAGGAAATACCAAATAAATAAAATTATGGATTGTGCAATTTTTTTTAAATGTTCCCAGCAGTTGGTCGATTTAGTGGGTTGTTTAATACCTACACCTTTTATTTTTGACTATTTGACAGTCTCCTAATACTTATATCTAGAAGATTCATTAAACTAGCCATTAATTTAAAAGCACAACAAACTGCACGATGCATGGTGATGACTATTTTAAATTAAACGTGTTGGGATCACTTCTTTGTCTACAAACTAACATACGACTGTACACCTTGTGATAATCATTTTTATGATGTTTTTAAGAATGAAAACCGTTGTGATAATGAATTTATTTTTAAGTAGTAGGTTGTATTAGCATAGCGAAAGCGTCCTTTATAATTTCTATTACTTAATATTTAAAGTAATTACCTTATAAATAAAAATAAATAAATAAGACTATCTTTATTACTTTAATTAAACCTTCACGCATCGCACGCGGCGGCGTGTTTACGCCGGGTTAAGTGAACAAATAGTCTTCTGTCTATCCTCGATCGCGTTTTTGCTCCTGAGCAGATCTTGGCCAAGAGCGAACTTTAAAGAGCTTGTTGGCCACGGCCGTGGCTAGGGGGGCATTGTGGGCCAATACCTTGAAATCACAATGCCCTTAAAAATACCAAAACTAAGATCAATTGTTATAATTAAATTTTTTGTTCGTAGTTTGAGATAAAAAAGTTGTAGCGATAGGAAATTAATGAATCTGACGAGTCCATCACCACAGCTGGGCCCCAAACAACCCCCGATAACTTAAAAACGCGGCCCCGAGAAATTCTGTTTTCTTTGCCAATCGTATACGACAAATTTTGAGAAATTCTTGGCATAGTCAAACATTGTTTGGGGCCCAGCTGTGGTGATGGACTCGAATCTGACTCTAATAGAAGATGGGACGAGAGATTAAAATAACCGCGAAAATATTGCATTAGCAACACGTTACGTCAAGGGTGGTGTCGTCAATGAGTCGTTGCTGATGGTTAAGACTACTGAAAACCTTGATGCAGCCACTTTCCGGAATTAATTTTAAAACCTTTACGGAAAATACATTGACCCCTCTTGTATGCTTAGCCAATGCTATGATGCTATAGCTTTTTTTAACTTCCGCCCTACCTGTAACCAATGCTGCCTTACCTCAAATTTGATTCTAGCTTCACCTCTGTTGTTGGCCTATGTTTGGCAAAATAACGATTCGCACGAAGAATGCTAATTTATTCTTAAAAAAACAAGCAAATTGAAGGATTTTTTGGTCGAGTAGTTGCGCTGCCTCTCGACGGCTCCTGGGTCTGATTCCCATGTTTGTGTAAAAAGCAGATGTTTGTATTCGGGTCAAGGCCTTAGCGTAGGCCTTTGAGTGTGTAGGTTTATTTATTTATAAGGATCATATTCCATCAAGATACATATACAGGGCTTTAGGTATCTCTTAACCTCTCGGGTGGTTAATCAGTCCATGAAACTGAACAACTTTCCCAAGGAACATAAGTCAAAATACGAAAAAAATTTTGATCTAACAAACAAAATGCACTATATTATGCTGATGAAGTTTGTATGGGAACTCAAAATTTTTTTTCGTATTTCTCTGTCACTTAGGTTAGCTGGAAGAGAACGCATTTTAAGTTAAGCTTGGCATTGTGTATCCTGTTATCTGTAACCCTTAGCTATTTTATAAATTAAACCCTTGAATGTATAAAACAGTTGTATATTAATGTAGTTATTTGACGCAATGGGTATTACAATATACTAGTATGTGTGTATAATACGACTGTATGTTTAGTTGTCGTCTTCCTCGTCTGAAGCGCCGTTTTGCTGAGGTTCCTCCACGTTCGCTTCTCCCATTCCTGGGGACAACCAAGGGTTTTATTACATTTTTATTCAGTAGGTACAGTATTTCTACTGGTATTTCCTTCCGCGCTGGACTAAGAGTGAAAGAAAAATTTAAGAATGTGCCAGCTACCTACTCTTCCCAGGTATACAGTATAAATCAGTAATAGGGATGCGAGGGTTTTGTTATATAATGGGTGAAAGGCTGAACTACCTCTCTCCAGTATACAACTTGTTCCATCTGATAACCCTTACAATTTGTGTCAAACGTGGCATCAAGTGATTCTGGAACCGCTGATGCCCTGCCTACCCCGTTAGAGATTATAGGCGTGAGCGTATGTGAGTATGTATTTATTTTTAGAAGCACTGATTACGCATATAAGGCAACCAACGTGCGACACGCATATATGATTTTGTACTATATTCAGCTTAACCAAACTTTACAAAAAAAGAGGACTTGTTTAAGTTTGATGTGTATCTGTGTCTGTCTGTAACATCGTAGCTCCTTAACGAATCGACCGATTTCGATGAGGTTTTTTTATTTGAACGCTGACCTAATCGAGATGATTCTCAGAGGTATAATTTATCAAAATTAATTCAGCTAAGATTGGTTCGTTTATAATCAATAAATGTCGGGGGTAATACATTTTTTAATTATAGAGTTATTTAATATTTTTCTCTATCGATTGTCGCATGTTTCATAGCTGGCTGCAAAAAATTCTGTTACCCATACTAGGGCACCACTAGAGTGGGTGACCACCCATGGGTTCCGGAGTTCCGGTCCATTTAGATTAGATGCTCTTTGGGTGCAATTCTACTAATGTTAAGCAAATATTCAACAATGATCCGGTTACTTACTTGTTCTGTAAGTGGATGTGTTGTAAATCAAATAAATAAACCCGATATTGACACATTTGACAAGTGTCAATAATTATTAGGTGAGTCTAAATTAGTTAGTAGCGAAAGTTTAAAGGCGCAGACCCACCGCGGCGCACGCACGCGGCGTTTTTTAGCTACGTGGATTAGATCAAAATCTAATTTGAGCCTTAATGTAATACTCAATAATGTAATGTAATACTGAGTAATACTCAGTGAGTAGACCTGGCGTTTGTCGCATTCGTGTGTAGCGAGTTCGCTGCGACAATTGCCCGGTGATTATCTACTCAGTCAGTATGACATTAAGGCCAGAGTTCACCAAAAATATAACCAACGGTTAAACCGCGGTTAGAAGCTAATCAAACAAAATGACAAAAAAAAATTATGAAAATGACATTGTCAAATCTCTGGTTAGCTACTAATCGTTGGTTAAATTTTTGGTGAACACTGGCCTAAGGATCAAATTACATTTTGATCTAATCCACGTAGTTAAAATGCGCCGCGTGCGTGCGCCGCGGTGGGTCCGCGCCTTGAGGGGTGAATAGGCGTTTTTCCACTTGACGGTTTGCCGGCCGGCAGCGACTGGAAAGCTTGGTGTCATGGCGCTGGAGACGGCACCGGTGAGAATCATCGCCGGTTCAATGCCGACGTCGTTCATATATTGTATAAATTTTGCTTCCTTGGTAGCCGGGCCGTTACCGTTACCGACGTGCCGTCAAGTGGTAAAACGCCAAATTCTCCCCATGAAACTAAACAACTTCCCCCAAGGAACAAAGGACCAAATATTAAGGAAAATTTCGCCTCTCCATACGACTTGTGCGATAAGCTGATTTGATTTTATCTGGGAAGCTAAAAAGGTTTTTTTTTTATGTGGTTCCTTATATTTTCGCATAGGTTCCTTGGGGAAAGTTGTTCAGTTTCATTGGTAGAATGACCCCCTTAAGGCGACTACAGCACCCGATAAAGGCAGCGCACATAGGAATAGTGCCATCTCCGTCTCTCAACAGGCCTGGGCCGGCAGTGCGAACAGTGTCGATACACGAAGTTTACGGACTATGAAAGCGCGCGTGCGTAAAAACATGTTCGAAAGTTAGAAAAATGAGATTTATGGAAAGGTAACAGCTTAAATCGAAAAATGCGTAACTACTTATCGAGAGTGTTCAATCACGAACATTTTGATAGCAAATTCAAGTTCCTGTGTGCATTTTACTATCGTTTTTACAGCTTAAAAGATACACAATATTGGGTATTAGAGGTGACTTTGTGAGCTTTTTCTATCGAACCAAAAGTGCTGAATCATGTTTTCAGCAAACTACTTATCTAGTTTATGTCCTGAATATTACCGTAGTATTTTTTTTCTTCGATTTATTGCAGTGCGTCATGCTTATCTACGCATCATAAAATTGTAATTTAGGTGCTGTAGTCGCGTTAAGTTTCGCTAACTAATTAAAAATCACCTAATATACGCCAGTTTTTAAGTCTATGCACGAAAACACTCGTGATAAATTGCCACTTTGGTCACGCATCAGGTTCTCCGCCTCGTACGTTGCTTAACTTCTCTGATCGGTTGAGATCAGCGAGCGCCACTGGGCTACGAGCATTCATTTTGATAGTAAGATAAGGAGACAATTAATACTTAAGTATAGATCAAGACTTGAGTCTCCTTCTGTAATACGGGTCTTTGAGGAGACAGTCTACATACGTGCTTCGGAGGGCACGTTGAGCTGTCGGTCCCGGCTGTTGTCGATTGACTACAGTCGTTAAAACCAAGTCAGAAGCCATTGTGTGCGTCGAAAACCCTGACACCAGGGATAGCCAAGTTCGCCACACAGTTTTTTTAAATTTTTAAATTATGAGATGGGTTAACTCTTGACCCTAATCTTGACCAAGGTCATAGATGAGGTCGACGATGGAGCGAGTTAACCCAGAAAATGCCAATTAAGGCACTGGTACTCCCACGCACTGACGGAACACAGCAAGCTGTTTGGTGTCGGACTTCGGCAGGAGGGGTGGTCGCGAACCAGACGGCCCTTTACAGAGCCTACCACACCGCATGAGACCATAGGACGACACGCCACCTCAAGATTGAAAACAAAATGAGGTGTCGTTGCCTAAGATGGATTACTAGGAGGCAGGTCTCATTTTTGTACCTAACACGGTAAGAAGAAGAAGACAGTCTACATACCCTGGTCCTCGTCTTCCTCCGCGGAGTCTCCCGCCACCTCCTGGTTCTCTGCCTCGGCGCGCTCCATCTGCCGCGCGAGCTCCGCCTCGTCTGTCGCCGTCACCACCTTCGGCTGTAAACAATTACGAGGGTTAAGAGGGAGTCGCGATCGCGAGCTTGATTTAATTGATTTTTACTCATTTTGAATTGCTTTTTCCGGTCAGAATATTATTATAAAACATAAGATTAAATTAAAGCTGCATTCAATCTTATTAGAGGGAAGACCTGTATGTAACCACTTTTCGATTAAACCTTTATGCGCTTTCTGCACACATAGTGTGCAAGATTTGTAACGTACGCGCCATAAACAAGCATCCAATTCCCCACATAGTTGTTTTTAAACGGTTTTATTTAGCTCACCACGTTTGTTTTTTTTTTTCCAGCCCATATACCGAGGGGCACAGGCCTCTCTTCGAAAAACAAAGGGGATTTAGGTCATAGTCCACCACACTGGCCCAATGCGGGTTGGTGGACCGCTCGTCTTTCGAAAATGAATTTTCTTGGATGGGCGGGTTTCATCACGATGTTTTCCTTCACCGTCGAGCAAGTGATAATTAGAAATCCGTACATAAATCCGAAAAGACGAATTTAGTGGTTCGCACCACAGAATAAATAATAGTACTAACGTACAGAAGTCTCACTCCCTAACAAAAGTCAACTTTAGGTATAAAAATTTGCCTACTATTGCTAGCGGCACAAGCTTGCAAGAGAAATTGAAACTAAAAGTCGGCCGCTAGCGTTCATATTCTATTGCGCACCGCCGACTCGATGCCGCGTTCGCGACGAGAGCTCAGGGTTAACACTCGCCGCCGATTTAGAGGTAAAATTATTATTCAAATTAATTAAGTAAGTTATCAATGCTTATAAAATCAAGAGTAACTTTAATTAGGAATTGTAGTAAGTAAAAACACAAGTTAACATAACCAAACTTTTTGTTTGATACCTAGCCTACATACCTACTAACTACAGACACCTACAGACTATTGTGATGGAAAAACGTGTTTGTCTGGTTTTAATATTGTTAATAAGTAGGTACCTACACTTATTATTTTGTTCAACACGCGACCAACGCGGTCAGCGCGCGCGTGGCGAGTTTCAACCCACGCTCGCTGGCATACTCAGGCTACGGTCCGAATGACGATTTTGGCGATAACAGCGCGCCAACGCTAACAGCCTGGTCCGAATGGATGACAGCGCTAAAATCGACAAATGACAGTTATCGAATCGGACCAGAACGTTAGCGCGCTTACGGTATTTCTAACCTCAAAATCTTTGTTTACCTTCTGAAGATGCTTTTTTTCTGCTCAAGGAGTTTAATTAGTCATTACCCACGCCAAAAACAAAGAAAGAAGAACTTTAAAGGAAAACCTTAAAAAAACACAAGAAAAACACTTTCAATTTGTTTATTTTGACGTGCGTTTGACAGATGTTTGACAGATCGCTCACAGTGATTACGCGTCGAGGCATGGTCGTTGTTAGCGCAAGATGGCGTCGGTGATGACGTCATGAGTGACGTCACTGTCAGCGCTGTGAGCGCGCTAACAGGTCAATCGGACCAATGTTTGAGCGATAATATCGATATTATTGTCATTCGGACCGTAGCCTCAGTATGCCCGCCGCGCGAACATGCCTAAACTGCGGAGTGACACCCCCCTGGTTCGCACCAGGATTTGAACCCGCGACCTTTAGATTACAAGTCTGGCTCATTACCAACTGGGCTATCACCGCTTGTTTTATCTTTCATTTATAGATTTTAGATGTTAATTTAGTAATTTTTGCCTTGGTTGAAGTGTACACAATGAAATCCCGCGGCAAAGATATTGCAGATGACTTACCGCCATTTGCACGTTGAAGACGCCGCCAGCCTCCGTGATTGTCTCTTTAATCTTATCGATGGCGTCTTGCAGCGCCTTCAGACCGTCCGCCTTCTCCGGCGTCGACGTCGTCATTACTGGAAATGGAATGCGTCGCTCTTATGGCGTTCGTAATAGTGACGACTTTCGTACTGCAACTATTTAATAGCCCGCTCCAAATTTGCCTATGTCATATGACATCTAGATAAAATGCATGGGAAAACTATAAAATGAAAAGTAAAAAGCTATAAAAAGTATCATAAATATTTTTTTGAGCATTTCATATACGCAGCGACGGACCCGGAAGTGAGTCTGCGGGCTGAAGCTCCGAGCACGCCTGTGTACTTGTCGCGACTGCACTACAGCACTGAGGTGCAAGACGTCGTCGAGTACATACGGCAGACGGCAGAAGACAAAAGTTCCCTTAGGTCTCCAGAGAGTGAAACCGTTGGAATCGCATTACCATGCTAGTTTCAAAGCATTCGTGGTGCGGTTTCCGACGTTCATGCTGGAGACAGTCATGAAGGAGAGCTTTTGGCCGGAGGGCGTGGTGTTCCGCCGTTTTCGAGGGAGATTCCCGGTTATAGACACCCCCGGAAAAACACCCGGAAAATAGTGTTAATTAAGTTTTAATTTTGATAAATAATATTTTATATGTATGTTAGTCTGTAAGGTATTTATCTATGGGCCTAGTTGCCTGAAAATAAATGATTTTATTATTATTATTATTAGTTTCCTTGGGGAAAGTTAAGTTTCTTAGGGAGAATCATCCCTTTAAATAATATATGGTTTTGCACAAGTAAATTACTAGTAACTGCCGTACTCAGAGACGTCAATTAAAGTTAAGAAGTAATTAAATGTCATGCTATCCTTGTTTAAATCAACAAAAGTGAAAGAGATAACATCAGAGTTTAACAGTACTTAACTTTAATTGACGTCTCTGAGTACGGCAGTTAGTAGTTGATTAGGATTACTTTTCATGATTAAAAATTTTGTGGGTCAATTTCAATCTTAAAGTTGTTAAAATTTTAATAAAAAGAACTGAGCACCTATTTTAAAAATGTATGTTAAAAAGGCGCACAGTTGTTACAAGCCTTAAAATTAAAATACTGACCATATAAAGGTGGCGCAATAAGATTGATCTTGATAGGGAGCTCGACCGTCGACAGTGCAAGACCGGATTTCAACGCAGCCCTGACAGCGTCAATGCCCTCGTACCCATAGCAGGCACATTCAATGTCTGCTCGGATCTTGACTGCTTGAGATGTCAGCTTCCTCTTTATGTTGGCTAGCAACACTTCTTTTGTGTTCTCATCTAAGCCGCATTCGTTTAGTACTGAGGGATCTCTGTAACATGTATTTATTTCTTCATGAATTGTCTTTTTTACCAACTTAAACAGATTTTAGGTCAAAGTAAAGACTACTTGGGATGGGTTTTTTTAGGTTCACAAGTGACAATAACATACAGAAACAGGAGTATACACAAAGTGGGGCTTTGTTCTAAGGACAGAAATAATTAACATGTACAAAGAAAAACTGCCTTTGTGATTTTTTACAAATTATAACTCACATTGCAGCTTGTTTGAAGAAATCATATGCTGATGCTTTCTTCTTATACTTCTCTTCGAAAAGCCATGCAGTCCGCTTGTAGAGTTCTTCTAGCTGCTCTGAGCTTTCGTAGTGGAGTAATTCAGCTACGTGCCTCAGGATTGAGTTGACTGCCTTCGCTTTGGCATACCGCTCTGTACATTTATCTATGTCTTCTGCTGACACTCGACGTTTTGATAAATCTATGTAACCTGTGAAAGGTAACAAGGAGTCGTCAAGTTCAATTAGTATGGATGGGAAAAATAACTGATAGGTCAATAGAATAAAACCAACAAAAAATTCAAATCGGATTTAAATCATACAAGAGATTTTATTGTTTTAATAGTTTCATTTGTTGCCAAATAAGCCTATCCTAAGTTTTCCCCCTTGGCAGAGGTGTACATAAGTGGTGGGGGGTAAAAATGTACCCAAACAGGGTCATTTTTCCGATTTTTCGGTTATATCTCGTAAAGGACTTACAATATCGAAAACTGTCCTTCATAAAAGTTAAAGGGCATTTAATCCTGCATAGGATAAGGCCAGATTCATGTTTTTTGGACTACCCGTTCTCATGCTTTAGCTCATCAAAGTTGGATAAAGGGTCAAGCAGGCGAAGCGAACAAGAGTGGCCCCCTAACGACGGATTTGGTCAATCTTTCAGGTGGTATACTGATACGCCCTAAGAACACTCTATGCGTAATATCAGCCCTCGATCTTCTTTTGTTTTCGAGTTATTTAGGATAATGTCGAAAAAGTGTCATATTTTTTAAACTGTTACTATTAAATATGATTTTGTTAGATTAACCAAACAAAATCATATTTAATAGTAATAAAATAGACTATAAATTCATATTTTTAATCAGCATCATATCCTTAGACTTTATTATAAAAAACGATTTTTCTTTTTCTTAAAAAATAATCAAGAGTATCACTTGATGTAACACTTTAAACTTTCGCGATTTGAACACATATTTAAATTCTAAATTCGCATATATATATTTATTTTATTACATATTCCCGAAGTTTCGATGCGGTTGCATGCGCCATGGTCACGGGTAGACTGTTGTTGTCTCAGCAAGATGTCATCGGAGTGGTGGATCTACCCTCAGCGTAATTAAATTCACTGCGGGTCGAACCACATAACTGTCGCGTCGAAACGTCGGGAATAGGTAATAAAATAAATATATATACGAGAATTTAGACCCATTTTAAAATTAAACTTGATGTGTCATATTTTGTAAACTGTTCATGTTAGAATAATAAAAAAGTATGCATTTTGTAGTCTATTTTATTATTAATAAATATAATTTTGTTTGGTTAATCTAACTTGAACAGTAAAATATGACACTTTCAGTGATACCCTAATTTTTCGACATTATCCTAAATAACTCGAAAACAAAAGAAGATAGAGGACTTTCATTAAGCACAGAGTGTTCTTAGGGCCTGCCAGTATACCACCTGAAAGAATGACCAAATCCGTTGTTAGGGGGCCACTCTTGTTCGCTTAGCCTGCTTGACGCTTTATCCAACTTTGATGAGCTAAAGCATGAGAATGGGTAGTCCAAAAAATATGAATCTAGTCTTATCCTATGTAGAATTAAATGCCCTCCAGGATTAACGCACACCTCCGCCGAGGGGGAAAACTTAGGATAGTCTTATTTGGCAACAAATGAAGCTATTAAAACAATAAAACCTTTTGTAGGAATTAAATCCGATTTGAATTCTAAGCCGATTGGGCTATGAATATAATAAAACATTTTATAATTTAATGCAGCAAGTAGGTAGTGCAGTATCACATTATGATAAATATTATTACCTGCCTACCATCTCAAATTGAAGCCAACAATATGACTTATCAATTTTACGCATAAACAACTTAGTTGACAAGTTTATTGTTAAAACAAAACATTAGACGACATAATTACCTTTCTCTTTATCCACTCTGATAACGACAACGGGCTCGGTCTTCCCTACTCTGATCAATTTGTTGATAGACCTGATTCTTCTTCTCGACAGCTCAGATAGCAAGATCATGCCCTCGATGTTGTTGTATTCGAGCAGATGGACGTATGCACCCATCTCCGCGATGGATCTCACGTTCACCATCACTACATCTTCCACTTCAGGATATTTTTCCTGGTAAAATCGACACGACAACGGCATCTGAAAAGTTACGATATAACCTATAAATTTACCAAGTCAGGATAATATTAACTGTATTTAACACCAGAAACAAGCAAAAACTGTACCTTTGATGTCTGTTTTTATAATAATTATTATAAATAATCCGTAATATTGAAAATAATGACGAAATAGAGCATTCGCTCACGTTGACCGTCGACAACTTTTGCTCCACGTTTCACGTCACGCAGTTTCGCATTCCGAAATCTGTCTGATGACACTTTTGACACTTCATGTTTTTCAAAAAATGCGTACAAAGGAACAAATTTTGTGTTGCCATTTTTGTTAAAGCGAAAATTAACTGGCGGCAAAAAAGTTTTGAAAAGTTACGATCTCTTTTCGGTTAACGCGTGGTGATGGTGAGTTCCTATAGTTTTGGGAAGGTTTGTTCAAGGAAAATTGTTCTAGCAGTGGGGAAAATGATAATTATTGTAACAGATTTTATGAAACGTACTTTTAAGAAATTTCCAAGGTTATGTAATAAGCATTGCGCACATATGGAGTGTAAGACTAGAGTTATGTTATAAGTTCTGAGAGCTAATTTAAAGCAATATTGAACCAGATTCAAAGCATATGTTGCGTTTTAGATTACGCAGCTTCCTTCTCGGAAGGTGTCCTATTTTGCTCACTACCCTTGACAATGTATTGAACATGATACGTTCGACGATATACAGTGCGTGCTTTTTGTAAAGTTGCTGTAAAACTAACATGTTTGCCCAAATAGCAATTTAAACTTGAGTCTGACTTTCAGCAAGTTTGATGTTTCAAAAGTGAAGATTTGTAGCTAACTTATCATGTAATTTATGCTCCCTGAGTAAATATTATAAGGGAAACCTAGATTAAGACGACTGAAGAAATTTGTAAAATTGCACATATTTAGGTTTCTTAAACGTCGTAATTATAATTTTTAGACTTGACTGGATTTATGTATACCAAGTTATTATGCAGCAGCAAAACTAGCTGTGTCTACGTTTATGTATGCAAGTGGACCGTAAAAACAAGTTCGTTTTTTTCGTCAGTTAATTTTACAAATACACGTAGGTATGCAAAACGGTACCTATCTTCGTTTCGTTTTTGGCAATCGTTAATTGGTAAATTAAGGCAGATAGTTATACGTGAGTAAAACTGTTTGAAATTGTTGAAGGGTGCAGAACAAAATGCAGATACAACTTCGCTATTATCAGCATCATCATAGGCCTCTGCATCTTGACAGATGATTTAAGCATCGCCTGTGTGAGGTCGCTATTATAGGCATTTATTAAAGATCACATCTTGATAGATGATTTAAGCAGCGACTGTGAGATCGGTAATATAAGTATTAATTAAAGATTGCACCACAATTTACCGAACCAGCTCTCCGCCGAATCATATCCCACAATTGCGATACATTAAAAAGACTGACACACAAACAATTAATTGATATATCACCCTGAGCGCTGAACCAGTCAAATCTGTGCTAGCCAGGCAGGCTCCTGGACTGTGTCTGTTAAGTGGTGGTAAAGTGACGCGAGCTCTCCCACTATAATGAGCGTTCGGTGTGTTCGTTGGTTTTTAAAGTGAGAATTTAAAGTTATAATAATGTCTCGGTAAGTTTTTCTTATATTTTATCCTATTTTCTAACAAAGGTTGCACGTTTCATGCTGTCATTGTTTTATAGTTATATAGTGACTTTAAAGTAGTTTAGTCCCCATGAAACTGAACAACTTTCCCCAAGGAACCTATTTGAAATTCTCAAAAATATTTAAAGCACAAGTTGTATGGAGAGACGAAAATATTTTTTCATATTTCGACATAAGTTCCTTGGGGAAAGTTGTTCAGTTTCTTTTTTTTATATTATAAGATGGGTTAACTATCTTGACCTCAATCTTGACCATAAAGGTCAAAGATGAGGTCGACGATGGAGCGAGTTAACCCAGAAAATGCCTATAAAGGCACTGGTACTCCCACGCACCGACGGAACACAGCAAGCTTTTTGGCGTCGGACTTCGGTAGGAGGGTGGTCGCGAACCAGACGGCCCTTTACAGAGCCTACCACACCGCATGAGACCATAGGACGACACCTCAGATTCAGAAAAAAATGAAGTGTCGTTGCCTGGGATGGATTACTAGGAGGCAGGTCTCATTTGTGTTTCCTTAGTCGCCTCTTACGACACCCACGGAAAGAGATGGGGTGGTGTTATTTTCAATCGATCACCACATGGTGAAACTGATTCACGTCCTTAATATTCTTTAACTGATTTAAAGTCACCCAAAATAAAACAATCATACTGATGAGAATCTTATTTCGAGCCTACTGGCTTTTGCCCGTGATTTCGTCTGTGTATAACAAAGCCGATGACCTTCTGAGGTAGTGTAGCAAATATGATATATTTTCTGCAATTAGGAGGTAAAACGTTACTTATATTGGCTGACTTTTTATTAGGTACCTTACGAAAATTAAGGTTGTGAATCAGCCCACTATAATAAACATCTTTATCTGTGAAATAGGACATGAATCTTTGATGAAATTGAGCAACTTTCCCTTGGGAACCTTTTCGACATTCCCAAAGTAATCGTAACTATTTGCACAAGGTGTATTGAAGAGGAAATCTTAATGAAGTTCGAAAATCAGAAAATAATAATTTCGGACAGTGTACCTCATCGGCATAAGCTAACATATAGGTAACGAAAGTTACTCAATATTTATATATTTCAAATCAAAAGGGGTATTTTTGATTCTCAACATAAATATTAAAGAAAGATGACGTAGGCGTCATATTAAAAAAAAAACTACGCTACACATTCAACGGCCCACACTATGGATTTTCCTTGTGCCGTGGGTAGCTTGGAACATAAAGACAGACACCAACATTGACCCGAGAAAAAACATCTGCATTTCATACAAACATTTTCCCCCACCGGGAATATAACCCAGGACCCGTCGATCAAAAGGCAGCGCTACCCACTCAACTTAAGTATGTTCTAGCTGTACACAACCACAGCTCCATCACATCTTTAACACTTGTTGATAGTGACGACCATGTAACAAGATCTGACCTCAGGCAAATTTGTTGTACCTAGAGTCACCAATTACTTTGGAGATAGGACTCTTAAAAAGAGAGTACCTTATTTCCTCAACAGTTTGCCTGAGTTCATAAGATCAGAGACCAAGATAGGCAGATTTAAAGCATCTACTCCATTCACTTGAAACTGAATAGAGTTTCAACACCTTTTAAATTAAGTTTATATATACTTACTACGTAATTAGAGACTCTTGCCCTCGCAGACCAACTGCTCAAGCAGTTTTGTGGGGCTTTATTTATAAGAAGCAGTGTAATTTTTATGTCTAATAATTTAAATAAATAAATAAAATAAAAACCGGCCGTCAAAAATTCAATAAATTAACTAGGCCTGAATTAATTGGTTGATTTGGTGTTAGTTACGCTGTCTGTATAAATATCGATGCGTAACTAGTGAAAGCAGATCAATAGCATGCTTTTGAACATAAGTAGGTACGATTACTGGAATATGACACAAGTCAAGTAAAAGAAATGTATGTTCATCGCATAAAACTTTCAAATGGTTAAGCCCGTTTTGATTAGGTAAAACATGTCTAAGAACTTATGTTAGAAAACCCACTTTTTAATAAAAACAACTGTTTACCTGTTTAAAAGCATTCAAATCTGTTTTAAAGCTACGACGCCACACACCCACACGTAGCGGTCAAAATTATAACACCCCTCTTTTTGCGTCGTGGGTTACAAAAGCCTTATCTGGCCCATTTTTTCTGGTTTCAATTTTAAATATTGATCGTATTATTTCCGTTATAGCCAATTTGGCGCGAACAGATTGAACATCTGAAGGTCGACAAAATAGAACAGAGATCAATGAATTTGTTGACCCATCGGGATTCGATGTTTGAAAGTAGGACACGAATCGTAACTGTCACTTTTGATGTGTGAATGCGATGGTTGACCAAACAAGAAATACACATAGGCCGTGGGTGGTAAACTTAGCGACTACAGAATTTAAAACCAATGACTCTAAAATAAATATAAAATCAGACCCCGACTTTTATCGCTTATCTACTATACTATAATTCTCTTAAACAGCTGAACCAATTTTAGTCAAATATAACAAAAAAAAATCGAAATCAGTCCATCGTTTAAAATCTACACGATACCACAGACAGAAACACACATACACACATCATAAAATGTAATCAATAAAAATGTAAAGATTAAGTATGTCATGCTCTGGGAGTTCTAAGTAACGCTTTAAACATTCACTAGAAAATTAATTTTGTTATATTTTAGTAAAAGTCTTTCTATCTATGTTTCTTAAATCACATATTTAGATTGTTTGTGAAAACTGTGTGTAAAGTCTCTTAAGTGTTTATATTTAGATGTGGAAAACGATGCTGGCTGTACTATTAATCATAGTTATTGTTATTTAGATAAGTAAGTACATATAGTATTGCTGTTTGTTATCCTGAATAAAATAAAATAAAATAGCTTTTGATTAAAACCATAAATACATGTTTTAAGTTCAAAGCAGTCGTCTTGTTTCTAGATTTGTATCTAGAAACAGGACGACTGCTTAATTTTAATTAAGATTACGAACTTTTCGAAGGGCTGCTGATATAGAATGTAATAATTCCGTCCATTTGGTGAAAACCAAATTCTCCATTGTGCCGTGTGGTGCCCGGTTGAGAATAACACACCACTTCTCTTTCAGTGGGTGTCGCAAGAGGCGACTAAGGAAACACAAATGAGACCTGCCTCCTAGTAATCCATACCAGGCAACGACACTTCATTTTTTTCTGAATCTGAGGTGTCGTCCTATGGTCTCTCATGCGGTGTGGTAGGCTCTGTAAAGGGCCGTCTGGTTCGCGACCACCCTCCTACCGAAGTCCAACGCCAAACAGCTTGCTGTGTTCCGTTGGTGCGTGGGAGTACCAGTGCCTTTATAGGCATTTTCTGGGTTAACTCGCTCCATCGTCGACCTCATCTTTGATATTTAAGGTCAAGATTGAGGTCAAGAGTTAACCCGTCTTATAATAAAAAAAATAAAAAAAAACAGACAGACCACAGACAGACAGACCACGCGAAGGGAGGACTTTGTCTCATGAGGTGATAGTGATAAGCCCTATCAGAAAGGGGAATTTTAGAATAATTAACAGAACTTTAAGATTTTAAATTGACTACATGAAACTCAAAAACTATCCCTAAGAAACCCGAATTAAATTCTCTATAAAATTGTCGCCTTATAAGGCAATCAGACATAGACATAGACATATACTTTATTGCACACCATAGATGACACAAAAACATTACAATAACAGACAAGGACAGAAAACAGAAATGTACAAAAAGGCGGCCTTATTGCTAAGGTAGCAATCTCTTCCAGGCAACCTTTGGGTAGGAAAATAATGGAAAAAATATAAAACAGAGCAGGTGGTGGCTAACAACAAAAAAAATTAAAAGAATAAAATATACAGGTTTATTTTTTAATCAGTACACATATTATTTGTACGTAAACTTTATGAAAATTTAACAGACCCGTATTTTTTTGTTTTATATCGTTTCATATAAAAATTTCAAGCTAGATCGTCTGAAGCATGAAAATAAATCATTTTTTTTGTATGGAAAAAAAAACTTCGTCCAATTGACTTGAAACTTGGTAATAGTACTCTTCAACACATTTGTGACACCCGTTTTTCTGCGTTTTACAAAATTCATCCTCTAAGACGTTAAAAAGGGGTCTCAAAATCTGAAAATTTTGGAAAAAAATAATTTTTTTCTTTCTTATTTACGTTCTATCAACGTTACTGGCACCGTAAGAAAAAATTGTGTACTGATTAAAAAGTAACCCTGTATTTATATTTTATTACATAAATTATAAATACAGCTCTAATATTTCAGCGATTAGCGATCGTGCAATAAAAACATTTAAGCATTTATAAATTAGTTTGATGGAACTGATTGTATCCATGCACGCATAGTCAATAGCATTCTAAAAGCCCTATAATAGTGGTGTTCATATAAATAAATCAATGGGTTTTCGTTCCGGGTCAATGTTTCTATGTCAAATATTCGGAGCAGGGCGTCTCGGCTCGGAACACAATTAGCTTTGACAAGAGTTTGACAAACAATTAATGTCAAAGTCGTATTTGCAACCATCATTGAATGAATCTTGATGTTGCGTAAGAGTGGATTGCGAAAAATATAATAGTCAAGCTTTCTTCCACAGTACATAAAAAAAATAAACGCTACACAGTCAAAGGCCCACACTAAGGTTTTTCCTTGAGTCGTGGGTCCCTAGGAACACACGAACAACCTGAGAACAAACATCTGATTTAATACAAAAAATTGCTCAGATCGGGAATCGACCCCAGAACTCATCGATCATGAGGCAGCTCCAGTACCACTCGACCAAACCGGCTGTAAAATACACACACCGGCAAATTTAGCGGAACAACTTATGTTTTTCATACAATTAAGTCAACTATAGTTTATAAATTGAGATTTTTAATTGATGCTGTTGTTAAAATTTTACGCTTAGTTTAGGCCAAAATGTTTGTCTGTTAAAATCAAATATAAAACATACAAGAAGTTTTCAAGAATGAGCCGCATGGCCAAAAGATAACATTGCAAATACCTTTTCATACAATTTAAGTTTAAAGAGTTTTTTTTCTATTGACTACATGAGAGATTTTAGGCTTTTTGACAGTTTTTGTAAAAAAAACAGAGAAGACCATTTTAAAAATTATTTGAGTAAAAAACAGTGCAGTTATGCACGTAAAACGTATATTTTTAGAACTCCCAAGCTAAGTCGATTGTATGAAAAACAGAAGTTGTTCCGCTAAATGTGCCGGTGTGTGTACTTCATCAACCTTATTTCGTTCCACTGTTGGGCGAAGGAAGGTTTTCCTTCACGACCTTGCTTCCAATACCTTCTGCAAGTATATATTTTTATTATTTTTCAGAATTGAACTCCTGTTGACTTTACTTTCGATGTGCCACACAAGCTTCGGTCAAACCGGAGCATACCAAGGTAGAGTTTGCCAATAAAAATATAAATCTTAAGCCCGTATTACTCAGAAGACTTTAGTCTTGATCTATACTTAAGTTGATGGTTTCTATCAAAATGACAAAGACGACTGCTACTTAAGTATAGATCAGAGTCTGAGTCGCGTTCTGTAATAATAAAAAGGGCCTCAGTCTTACACCGAAAACTTTTAGTTCGGTTAGGTTTTGATAAATTTTGAAGCTCAACCTCTTCTTTATGAGACTGTTACGAAATATGGCGCCAATTTACGATTTTACCAGTTTGATTCTGATGACGTAATCACGAGCTGTGGATTCTTCAGTGTTGCCTATTACTTAATTCTCCTGTACCTATGAAACGGTCCAGAAATTCCAGATTTTATAATTTTTCTTGTTACTTTTAGAGAGATCTAAAATCGCTAATGCTTCCAGAAAATATAACAACAGTATCTCCCTTCACGGACCAAGCACCCTGCTCCGACCTTCGAGCTAGTGACGTGGACTTTCAAAACGTGGACCTCATAGCAGTGTACAAGCTGGACCAGCACAACACTACTGGCGTCACGCTGGTATCAGGGTCGCAGGACTTACAGAGAGCTTATAGGATCGGTGACGGAGCTAAGCTATCTCTGCCGCTTAAGTAAGATGTTGTTGTTTTTATCTTAGCTTTTTCATAGTTGGGTAGTTGGCTGATATTAGTTAATACTAGCATTCCGCCCGGGACTTCGTTCCCGTGGGGATTCGGGAAAATTATGTAGCCTATGTCTATCGGGGATAATGTAGCTTTCTAATGGTGAAATAATTTTTAAATCGGTCCAGTAGTTTCGGAGCCTATTCAATGCAAACAAACAATCAACTCTTTCCTCTTTATTATATTACTAGCATTCCGCTCGGGACTTCGTTCCCGTGGTAATTCGGGAAAATCATGTACCCTATGTCCAATGTCCATCCCGGATAATGTAGGATTCTAATGGTGAAAGAATTTTTCAAATCGGTCCAGTAGTTTCGGAGTCTATTCGATGCAAACAAACAAACTAATAAACAATCAAATCTTTCCTATTTATAATATTGGTATAGATTAGTATGGATTTATTCATAAACAAAAAAATAATTATTAAAAATCTAGCGACAATAAGCGGAGTTATCGCGTTACAAACATTATAAAATTAGGACCGGCCTACAGCCGTGATTTCCCATAGGAGAGATGCTAATAAAATAAAATTAACAAACAGTCGAATTAAAAACCTCCTTTTCTGATGTCGGTTAAAAATGTGACTCTGTTCTTACCTTATTTTGTTTTGCAGTGCAATAAAGTAAGTATATTGTATTGTACTCCGAGAGTGAGACTAAACATTAGTGGAGAAAAATGTATCAGCCTTTCGCCAACAATACAGCTAAAACCCTCGAATCCTACTTATTGGCTCTATAGTATACCTGGGAAAAGTAAGCAGCTGGCTCATTCAATGTTTTTCTTTCACTCTCAGTCCAAGCATAGAAGTTAAAAGATTTGACTTTGACCTATTCGTTATTATCATATCTCGGTAAATGAACAAAACGATGCGGCTTGCTAAGTACTTTGCCATCTGTCTTAACTAATTGGATGATGTGGAGGGTATGCCAGCGCGATACGGCCTCACCAGTGCCGAACGTGAGGTATAACGTGCTATTTGTGAGGTCGGTGCAGATAGTCTCGTAAGTGTGATTAGTGATTACTGCAGCTCTAGCACGATAACGACAAACTCGCGCTCGGCTCACGCTGAAACTTCACTTTGATTGCGTGAGGGTCTCTCGCAAAGGTTTGACGTTGTCAATGTTGACATTTTGACTTAGGACCGCGGTGTTGTCGCGGCGCTGTCATTATCGTACTCGGCCTGCTGAGTTGGATACCTGCGCATATCAAATGACCGATTTCTGAGTTACCTACTCATTTCTTACATTAAGTTGCACACTGACGGATGCTCTTACGGCGAGTGAAACATCCTGAGGAAATTTGCACTAGGAAGTAGAATCAATAAGGGAAAACTTAGTGATCTTTTGAGAATATCACCATAAGAGGCGACTAAGGAAACGCAAATGAGATCGGCCTCTTATTAATCCATGCTAGGTAACGACAACTCAATTTGTTTTGATTTGAGGTGGCGTCCTATGGTCCCATGCGGTGTGTAAAGGGCCTCTGGTTTACAACGATCCTCTTACCGAAGTCCGGCGCCAAACAGCTTGCTGTTTTTCGTCGGTGCGTGGGAAAACCAAGGGCATTTTCTGGGTTAACTCGCTCTATCGTCGACCTCATCTATGACCGTGGTCAATATTGAGGTCAAAAGTTAACCCATCTCATAATGTTAATAAAAATAAATGGGTTCCTACAGAAAGCTGTAATATTAAATACCTGCAGAATAGTTCGCAAATTCCTCCAAAATAAAATTAGGATCCATCATGACGACCACTTAAATTGGCTTAGGCCCATGGTCGCCATTAGTCCGGCTTTTCTTAAGATAGCCGAGCAGGTTATTAAAATAAAAAAGAAAGAAAAAAAATAATAGCCTAGATCCTTCTCTGAATAAATGCATCTCAAGAGATGACGCACCGCCGCGCCGCCGGTCACAATTCAATTTGTTGTGAGGGGTATGCGCTGAAATGCAATATGCATTAGTAGTCAACTGTCGGATACAGTAATCCTATTATGTAATTAGTTTGTAATATATTGAATTACTTCGGAAAAAAATAATTTTCTTGGACGGGTTTCATCACGATGTTTTCCTTCACCGTTGAGCAAGTGATAAATTGAAAAGACGAATTTAGTGGTACAGGCCCACACCATGATTTGAACCCGCAACCCACTGATTACAAGTTTGGTTCATTACCAACTGGGCTATCAACGCTATTAGAAACATATTTATGAAAAAAATCTTGCATAAATATATTTTATTATATACTTGATATTACCTAATCCCCTCTTTCCAGACAAGTCTTGCCCTACGGACTGCCAGCAAGTTTCAGCGTCATAGGCACCTTCAACGTCCGGAGTCAGTCCCGACCTTGGAGCCTGGTCCGGGCCCGCTCTGATACCCTGCTGTTATCCTTGACTTTGCTACCTGATGCTAAGAGGCTGGCGATCTTCGTTCAAGGGTCTAGAGCTTTGTTTAAGTGTCCGGAGGTATGCAGATGGTTTGTAAAAACCCAATAATTTTTGGGTCTTGGCGGAAGATCAGCGCTGTGGTAAATCCAAAGTGGTTTACCCACAGTACGTATCCGAAGTCAGCGCCTTTTCTCTACGTTACTTACTATTTAATTTTAGGTTGACTTATAGTTATAAGATTATTGTAAAAGTTTTTGTAATAGCAGCGAATAAAGTGTTTATCTATATATCTAAAAAAATCTTTTTCTAGAACAAAAGTTAGAGTACCAGAACTGGAAAACCAAATTTTTCTGGGGCCTAAAATAAGTAAAAGTCAAGAAAAAAAAGAAAGACAAGAAAATAACACAACAATATCTAAAACATTTTTTTGGATAGAGAATTTTGAAGAACATCAAGTCAGTCTACAAAACTGAACAACTTACCCCTATAAGGGTATAAGTTGATTAGTTTAGTACTGTAAAACAAATTTTTTTGGAAATGTCAGTAAATTGTTTATGTAAAGTTGTTGACTTTTATGACGAAAACGTGCTGAAAAAAATGACCCTATTATACAATTTGAGAATTTTACAGTAATGCGGATTTCCTAATTTCCAGTTATTCACAGCTGGTTGGCACAAGCTTCACGTCGGCATCGCCAACAGAACAGTTTACGTGGCTGTTGATTGTAACGAGGTAAGTTTTTTTAATTTTTTTTTGTGGGCAAGTACAAAGTTAAATTAACCTCCTACAAAAAAGAGGGGTGTTATAAGTTTGACGTGTATATCTGTACGTCTGTGTATTTGTTTGTCTGTCTGTGGCATCGTAGCTCTTAAACGAATGGACCGTTTTTGATGTGGTTTGTTTTTAAAGTAATTCTAAAATTCAAAAAAAATTGTATCACCCCCCGACATTCGATTGCTTATAACTTTATAACGGCGTGTAATCGAGATGGTCCTTAGCATATACAGCCTAGGGAGGTATCTCTCTTTCAACCTGTCGGATGGTTAATCAGTCCATGAAACTGAACAACTTCCCCAAGGAACATAGGTCAAAATACGAAAAAAAATTTTGAGTTCCCATACAAACTTCATCAGCAAATAGCGCATTTTGTATGGGAGATCAATTTTTTTTTTGTATTTTGACCTATGTTCCTTGGGGAAGTTGTGCAGTTTCATGGACTGATTAACCACCCGAAAGGTTGAAAGAGAGATACCTAAAGCCCTGTAGATACAATAACACACCTCTTTTTTTGTCGAGGGTTAAATGAGACGCCAAGCAAGCCACCTATGTCAGTACAGACGTGTTTGTTTTCTTAATGCCCTGTTTGTTTTCAGTTAGAGCCTCAGACGATAGGTGCACACAACCTCAGCAACGCGACTTCATTCACTGTAGTCACCAACGATGACGGATCGCCGGCCCCTGTATGTATATAGCTATAAATTACACTCTTATAGGAGTAGGTAGAGCTTCAAAAAACGTTTACTCTTGATTTTAAGTGATTATTGACGAAAAATGTGACGCCATCATATCAGCCATTTTTTGACGCAATTCAGAATAACTGGTAATAACAAAATGAGGGGGTTGCAGCTGTATATCTATCTTCTAAGTATTTCAAAAATTCAACTACACCGCTCAGTAGTAAAAAAATTAAAGATTCGTTACATTGAGTGAGCACTGCGATGCGTCACGCGTATTCACGTAAAACACGTGCATTGTTACGGCTAATACCCGAAATGCGGTTACACTCATTCAAGATACTTTGCATCTATGTGCTATGCTTTGGAACTTATTGTTTACTAACTGCGATCGGGGGTGGTTCTAGGGAGGTGAGGGTCACAGGGATCATGATTCCCTCTCAAAACCGACGAAGTCAGCAGTTAACAAGTTAATTATTTGTGCAATAAAAAATATAAATTTTCTGTTGATATGAATGACCCCCAAATCTTAAGCTGCGAGTGTGTCTCTATCTGTATAATTTGTCACATTGTCCAATAGTGTACACGCCTGTAAAGGCAGCATTCAATGTGTCTTTTTAAGAAGCAACTACAACCGCAAATGTTTAACTTGTTTGTATTACACTAATAAATATTCTATTCATTCTATTCTATTCTGGGATCCACCGAATTCAGTGCGGCTAACTGGTATTACTATGTATTTATTTTCAGATAGACCTACAGTGGCTTTCCATAAGCTGTAATCGCTACAACCTAACACCAGAGAGTTGTGATGAACTCGTAAGTAAATAAAAATAAATATTGCGTGACTTAACATTAGTAAAACTTAAGGGCGTGATTCTCTCCATGAAACTGAGAATTTTCCCTGAGGAAGGCGTGTGAAATTCTAAAAAAACGACTTCCCATACGAAGCACACCAGCTGACCGCACAGCACAAGTGTGGAGTTGCGAAATGTTTCATATCTCGACCTATGTTTGAAAAAAGTGGTTCAGTCTATGGAATCATTCACATCTTTTATGTTCGCTTACTAATTTAAAGTAATTAACCCAATGCAATGAAATGAGTAATAAAAAGCAGTAAAACGCATTTTGAAAAGTTGTCGAAAAGAAAATTGAGTGAATTGAATTCAAAATTTTATGAAATTTCTTTAGGAAAAGGCAGAGACCCTGATTGCGACACCTGCTCCTAATTTGGTATGTGATTGGCTTCATTAATTGGCGTTTACAATAATCTTAAAGACTAAACCGTTTCTTACCAAGAGGCGGTTCCCACCCAAACCACCCCAAATCATGTTTACAATCTGCGGAAGAAATTATAAGTCTAGTCTAGGACTATTTGGACAAGTTTCCACTGTCCAAGTTTATTAATATGATGCATAAGGATATAATTATCCTAAATTATTTGAATATGATATAAATTTCTGTTTATATGAATGACCCTCCTAAAT
Organism: Aproaerema taeniolella; assembly: GCA_949987775.1. NCBI lineage: Eukaryota > Metazoa > Arthropoda > Insecta > Lepidoptera > Gelechiidae > Aproaerema > Aproaerema taeniolella. Next base: position 6,879,368 of record OX465264.1, read on the forward strand.
CTTGGGCTGCGTCCGCCCCTGTTCTTACATAATGCTATGTAATATTTGTCATACATTGCGTACTTAGTTTACTCGTACATTCTTAGCTAAACACACTTTTTGCAGCCGCAATGTATAGGGAATAATAAGAAACAACCTTTATGAAATTGACAACTTTTTTGTTATGGAGCTGGGTCAAATCCTGACCCCAATCTTAACCAAGGATGAGGTCCACGATGGAGCGAGTAAGTAACCCAGAAAATGCCTATTGACGCCCTGGAACTCCTTCGCACCGATGGAATACAGCAAGCTGTTTGGCATTGGACTTCGGTAGGAGGCTTGGCTTAGGATGGATTAATATGTATAGACAGGTCTCATCTTTGTTTTCTTAGTCGCCTCATGCGACACTTATGGATAGAGATGGTGGTATTATTTAACTACCACACGGCACGACTCCCATAATTTGGTATATAATCCACAAAAAATACCTCCGAATAAGAAAAAAAAGGGAAGTTTTCACAATCACTAAACCGCAATTATGTTAACTTTAGAAAAACTACAAGAAAAACTAACATAGCGATCCGTTCCTAACACTACAACCCAAAAAAACATACTACAACCAAAATATGTAAATTTATTATTATTTCACAGTACGGTATAGAATCATCTTCTATTTCTACTATTGGAGCCGGAATATGCAACTCAACGTGCCCTCCAGTAAGTCATTTTTATCAAGTAACTATCGGAACAACTTTTATATTGTTAACTCCCGACGTAAAAAGGTTTATGCACCTGTGTGTATGTCTGTGGCATCGTATCTCCTAAATGAATTTGATTGAAAATTGGCTTAAGCGAGAAGGTTCTAAGTATTTCTCGTTTATTAATAAAGGGTCAGCCTTTGAAGACTACAAGCTATAAATGTCGGGGTTACACATTTTTTTAATTTGTAGACTCTTTTTAATCATCATAATGCAGTAAATGTATGAATGTGATTTCTGTGCACAGGGACCAATTGGCCCTCCTGGTTTGAATGGAGGACCTGGTGTTCGAGGGCCGGCGGGATTACCGGTAAGTTTATTAAAATTATTAAGATTTTTGCCCTGTATAAGAAAGCCCTGTATTAAGATTTTTTGATCCTTTGTTGATTCCTTATTATTGGATTCCTTATACCTTGTTGATTCCTAATACCTTGTAAGTATTTTTTTGTTGCAGGGAATCAGGGGAGAATTGGGACCCCCTGGCCCAGAGGGACCTGCGGGCCCTAAAGGAGACAAAGGGGGGAGAGGAGAGCCTGGAGGATTTATCAATGTAAGTTATTTATTGATTTGAAAGAGTTAACTTAATTCAATTATTTTTAGAAAAATATTATACTTAATTAAATTATTTGTAAAATTTAAAACATAATTTTAAAAGACTGGAAAATACCCTTATGGGATAAGTCCGCCAACGTAGTCTTTTTCTTTTATTGTGCCTTATTTGAATTGAATTACAATGGTATCCTTCTTACTTGCTTGATATGGGATCATAAGATCTTAGTGCTCCAAACGCTTAGTGTGGGCCTTTGAGTGTGTAGCTTTTATTTTTATTAAAAAAATCGCTAGCCGTGCACCCTGTTGATCAACGGACGAGGTTTATTTTTCAACCCTAAAGGCTTTCTTACTTGATTTTGGCGACTTCGCCATTTTCCATTTTAATACTCATTAAAGTACTCTGACATTAGTAAAGATCACCAACGTCGTGGACTCCATTTAATCTAGGATTGAATTGAGTTACACTGGTATCCTTCTTGTAAATTTTTTTACAACTTTTTAATACTGTTTTTAGGCTACAACAGGCGCTGTTGTCGGCCCAACAGGCCCTCCGGGTAAACGAGGGCCTAAAGGTGAAAAAGGAGACTTAGGACAAAAAGGTACGTTACCATGTGTCCCAGGAGAACTACGCAGTGATTTATATTCTCTTCGGGAACTATAAGACCATAGCTTTTGTGGCTGGTGTTGTTTTTCTTTCTTCTTAGTAAGAAAAATTTTCAGGGAAACATTTTTTTTGTGAGTATCCCTCGACGCGAGGAAGCGCTCAAAAAATATTAAAACTTTAGAATTAGAGTTCATAACAACTTCATAATGAGTAAGCAAGGAAAATATATGAAACAACTTCTATAAAAAATGAATAATTTAGCAATCTATGCTCTCCAGGGCGGCTTCAACCGTTCAGGTGGCGAAATTTAGACCTATCTAAATCTCATATATATTTGATGATAGCTACTTTGACTGGCAGCATCACCGCCAACTGAATGTTAAGTTCTTCTTCTTATCGTGCAGGTTTAGTGGCAAACTTGACTAACCCCTGCAGCTCGAGCATGATCGCGACAAACTCGCGCGGCACGCCACTCGGTTAACATTACCGTGACTCGGTTAGCAGTGAAACTTCACTTTTCGCCCTCTGGCGTTGATGATTGACATACATAAGGGCCGCGGTTTTGCGGTCATGCTCGAGCGTCAAACCGCACTATGTTTAGTTGCTAGGTAGTTTGCAATTTAACGTTCGGTGGCCGCTGACGCTGCTGGTCGAGGTGGTTGTTACCGACTCTCTGAGGTGGTGGTTATGATACCTAGTTTAAAATGTTGCCACCTGAAAATATGAAATGGTCACCATTGTCATTGAACCGCCACTGAGACGCCACTGATTTGTGAAATAGATACGCCTTGCATAATACTGCACATATGTATAACATGCAAGCAAATAATGCAACAAATGCTTCTTACTATTATAAATACACGATAGTCTTAAATATTTGATTATTTTACAGGAGATCCGGGAGATCCCGGGCCTGTGGGATTTGCTGGAATTCCAGGAAATAATGGCAAAGATGTAAGTAGCTTACAATTTTAAACAGATGGAACTTTAATATTGTAAGGCTGAGAAATTTTAGAAAATATATTTTTCAGATTAGGTATTACGTTTAGATGGCAAAGAGTTGTCCTGTCTGGAAATATGGTGCGTTCGTCGTAATAAGTATAGGCGAACATAGAGGCGAGCTTTGGAATTAAAATCTGTCGTTTTACCTGTGATGCTTGTGCCTGTGTTACAAGAAACTATATTTTGATTTTGAAGTCAATAGGGGCACTATTTTTGAATCATTTGCCTCGTGTCAAGCGATATCTTTTGTTGATTTGCGTGGATTCTATTGATTTTAAAATATTTTGATTAAATAAAAGAGTATAGTTAGACCCTTTCGCTGAAGTGTAGAATTGATTAAAAAGTTCGTAAATCAATAGAATCCGCCCAAATCAATAACAGATATCGTTCAACATGAGTTGAGCAATTCAAATATAGTGCCCCTGTTTTCTTACTAATATTGTTGTAAAGAAAGGTAGAGATTTGACACTATTTTCGGGGTGGTCTAGAGCCTTGTTATTTTTTTCAGGGTATGCCAGGCTTGCCAGGTCCGATGGGGCTCCGAGGAGACCCAGGGCCCCCCGGCTTACCAGGGCCAGCTGTTAGTGTCAACGCTTCTCTTATTCATGGTATGTTTGTTAAATTTAGGATTTTTTGTGGATTCAGTATAAGTACTTACCGGGGCAAGCGAGTTGAAACTCGAGACCCTGAGCGCCATCTTGCATCGGTTTAAAGAATTAATGATTTTCTTATTAGCTCTCCGCCCGGGACTTCATTCCCTTGGGAACTTAGGGAATAAATCATACATTTTACCTTTTTCTTGAATCACTCCGTCGATTTGTGAAATTCGTACAAAATTCCACTTTGTTTTATAATTATTTTCTTATTTTTGTCAAAAAAATGATTTCTCAACCAAAAGTTCAATTTTTTTTTAAATGTTGGTAACTTACACCTATATGTATATTGTTTAATAATTTTAGGGACATAGAAATATAAGCAAGTGAAGATAAGCTCGTTTGTTTATTTATTAATTTGGCCAACCACAACTGCTGGATTTAGTCCTACGTATACATTTTTGGGTCAGGTCCAAAAGGCGACAGAGGAGCTCCCGGCCGGCCGGGTCGTGACGGGGCGCCCGGCGCGCGGGGGCCGCCGGGAAATGACGGACTCAGGGTAAGTCCGCCGGCACTTTATTATTTTCAGATTTGGGTCAGTAGAAAATTTGTGACTTTTCAAAAACAAGAACAGACAAGAAACTCTGACAACTCTCAGAGTTTCTTCGACAACTCTCAGAGTTTTTTGTCTGTTCTTCTCGGGGGGAAAATGGCACCTTAACGAAGAGACTTTTGATTTACATATTCACTATTTTGACTTACCCAGCTAACGTAACATTCTATTATGTTTATATGAAACACTAGCATCCCGCTCGGGACTTCGTTCCCGTGAGAATTCGGGACAATTATGCCTATGTTACTCAGGGATAATGTAGCATCATAATGGTTAAAGAATTTTTGACATCGGTCCAGTAGTTTCGGAGCCTATTCGTTACATACAATAATACAAATCTTTCCTCTTTATAAAATTAGTATAGATAAAGCTTTCTTTAATTTGACTTTCAATCTTAGATGACAAGATTATTTAAATATGTATAAAAGTATTTATTTTCAGGGTCCGCCAGGGTTAGACGGGGCCCCGGGAATTCCTGGCCTTATAGGGCTACAGGGATCTCCTGGCTCTCGCGGGTCACCTGGGGAGAGGGGCCCAGAAGGTCGACAGGTAAGCGTTTGACTTACATCATTGCAGGGTTATCTACGGCATGAGCAGTTAATCTTGAAATAAACATTAGGTATGTTCTTGTGACAACGGAAACATTTAGAGGAAAACCTGCAAATACGAGTAGGATGTAAGGCATTGATTCCCAAAGTGGTCCAGGTGAACGCCCAGGGGTCCACGGGAGACTCGAACGGGGTCTACGTTGATGTGACAAAAAAATGGGGGTTCACAATTCGTATAAGCGGGGGTCCACAAAAATTTATCTGTTTTCGATAGTGAAAAACTAAAATGCTCCTTGTGCTGTGAGTAAGATGTCAAAAATGTAAAGTTGTATGGAATCACTTTTTTGATTGGCCACCTTTACTTTTTTGAGATCCACTCACAGCATAATCAATTAATTAATAAACCAATCAATTCTCGCTTTTTTTTCGAAAACTGTTAATTCGTGGTTGAAACTCAGCCGCAACGCAAATTCTCTTAATTAGATCTAATCTTCACATTTTTTGACGATTTTTCGGAATATGGTAGAAATGTAGAGGGGGTCCACCGAAACCAGCAAAATTTTGAAAGTGGTCTATGAGAAAAAAAGTTTGGGAACCTCTGATGTAAGGGATACTTAAGGCGACTACAGCACCCGATAAAGGCAGCGCACATAAGAATAGTGCCATCTCCGTCTCTCAACAGGCCTGGGCCGGCAGTGCGAACAGTGTCGATACACGAAGTTAACGGACTGTGAAAGCGTGCGTGCGTGAAAACATGTTCGAAAGTTAGAAAAATGAGATTTATGGAAAGCTTAAATCGAAAAGCTTAAATCGAAAAATGCGTTAACTACTTATTGAGAGTGTTCAATCACGAACATTTTGATGGCAAATTCAAGTTCCTGCTGTGCATTTTATTATCGTTTATTATGCGTAGATAAGCATGACGCACTGCATTAAATCGAAGAAAAAAAATACTACGGTAATATTCAGTACATAAACTAGATAAGTAGTTTGCTGAAAACATGATTCAGCACTTTTGGTTCGAAAGAAAAAGCTCACAAAGTCACCTCTAAATACCAATACTGTGTATCTTTTAAGCTCTAAAAACGATAGTGAAAAGGACACAGGAACTTGTCTTTTGGTATCAAAATGTTCGTGATTGAACACTCTCAATAAGTAGTTAACGCATTTTTCGATTTAAGCTGTTACCTTTCCATAAATCTCATTTTTCTAACTTTCGAACATGTTTTTACGCACGCACGCTTTCATAGTCCGTAAACTTCGTGTATCGACACTGTTCGCACTGCCGGCCCAGGCCTGTTGAGAGACGGAGATGGCACTATTCCTATGTGTGCTGCCTTTATCGGGTGCTGTAGTCGCCTTAAGTTAAGGAATTTTCGTTATTAACCTACTTTGGCGCTACGAAATGCATTGCGTGCCCTCGCACCGCGCCGCTATCAGAATGCGATACATTGCTGGTTTTCGTATTTTACGCTGTTAAAAAATATTTTAAAAAACTGAAAATTTTCCTGAAGAATATTCTTTTAGAAAATCGTTCAGAATGAGGTCTGATTCAGGGTTTCCGTTCTTGCTAACCTGTCCCTAACATTCTCCATAATCTATTACTTTTTACATATTCTCAGGGTCCCGAAGGTCCTCCAGGGCTTCCAGGACCCCCAGGTCCCGCCGGTGTGGCCGTCCCCGGCTCACAGCCTGCGTCAGTTCCGGGGCCACCCGGGCCGAAGGGGGATCGAGGAGAGGTAACGGGTTTTTTTAGCGGTCATACCCAATACAGGGTGACTTTTTAATCACTGAACAAATATGTATAATTAAGTCAAGTTCATTAAAATTTAACGGACCCCAAAATTATGGAAAAAAAACAATATTATCGTCCAGTTTTCTTGAATTTGGCAATAAAATAACGCATGCTAAAATTGGGTGAAAAAAACTGTTGAATATTTTCAAAATATCGCTGTCTCTTGCTAGACGGGTCCTGGGTTCGATTCCCAGTCGGGACAAATGTTTGTGTAAAATACAAATGTTTGTTCTCGGGTTCTGTGTTCTTGTCTATCTTTGTGTAACTTCCAAGGGACTCACCACACAAGGGAAAACCTAAGTTTTTTAATTTTTTATTATAAGATGGGTTAACTCTTGACCTCAATCTTGACCATAAAGGTCAAAGATTAGGTTGACGATGGAGCGAGTTAACCCAGAAAATGCCTATAAAGGCACTGGTACTCCCACGCACCGACGGAACACAGCAAGCTACAGAGCCTACCACACCGCATGAGACCTTAGGACGACACCTCAGATAAAAAAAAAAGAAATGTCGTTGCCTGGGATGGATTACTAGGAGGCGGGTCTCATTTGTGTTTCCTTAGTCGCCTCTTAGGACACCCACGGAAAGAGATGGGGTGGTGTTATTCTCAACCGATCACCACACGGCACTAAGTTGAGCATGTAGCGTTGTTTTTATGCTTGAAAATGTTATCCAATCTGGTATTTTTCTAACTTTAGCGGGTATTTCCTTGGTTCTTATGAAATTATTAGATACTCTTACTCCTCGTTATAAAGTCTTCAAACCTTGAAAGCGTAGTTTCAATTTGACAGAGTGTTCATGCCGTCGAAAGGCTTCTGACTTGCCTTCTTCTGACTTGCGAATGATTCCAGAGGGGCGAGGCAGGTGTGCCGGGTGCTCCGGGCAAGGACGGGGCTCCCGGGCAGCCGGGCGCGCCGGGGCAGCGCGGGCCGCCCGGGGTGCCCGCGCCTCCTGCGCCCAATGTACTCACTCAGGCAAGTACTTGTACTAATTGAAATCAAGATTTAGCTACCTACTCAAAATAGTCGGAGACTTTATGTGCCCCTGTCGAGGCGTTCTACTCACCCTAAAGGGGATGCAGGCGTGAGTGTATATATGAAATGAAATGTCTTTATTTGCACGGATAGTGGTAATTACAATGATAATATATACATCAACGCGGTCTAGGGATATTGCACGATTTTTCATACAAACGAGGTCTGTTTGAGAAGCTATAAAAGCATACTCCAGATAGATGGAGTGCTATAATTTTAAGACGATCAAGTGCTAAACCTGAATTTTAAATTCTAATCAATAAATTCTGTTTTACTTGAAATTTGTGAAAACGTGTCGAAAATGAAATTTTTTTTTGCGTAAATTCGACTATTTTCATACAAAAAGCTGGCAAAAAGTGCATTTTCGTTTTCGTTTCCGTCACGTTTTCACAAATTTCAAGTAAAACAAAATTTATTGTTTAGAATTGAAAATTCAGGTTTAGCACTTGCTCGTCTGAAAATTATAGGCCTCCGTGTATCTCGAGCATGCTATTATAGCTTCTCAAACAGACCTCTTTTGTATGAAAAATCGTGCAATATCCCTAGACCGCGTTGATGTGTGTATATTAAAAGAAATGCGTCTCATAATCCACCAATCGTATAGATGGTATTATTAATGAGGCCAGGTCGAAATGACACAGCTCTCGTAGCCCAGTGGCGCTCGCTGATCTCAGCCAATCAGTGAGGTTAAGCTACGCACACGGAGGCAAGGAACCTGATGGGTGACCAAAGTGGTAATTTATTACGAGCATTTCCATGCTTCGGAGAGCACGTCAAGCTGTTGGTCCCGGCTGTTGTCGATTGACTACAGTGGTTAAAACCAAGCCCGAGGCCATATAGCGGTTTAAGAACCGTCATAGGGTTAGTCAAGTTCGCCACGTACTTGACACGATAAGAAGAAGAAATGTCAGCTCTAATGGAAGGTGACATCACGTCATTAAATTGGATGACATATTTTTGTTTGTTAATCCATATTAATATTATAAATGCGAAAGTAACTCTGTCTGTCTGTCCGTCTTTCACGCCTAAACTACTGAACCGATTTTGATGAAATTTGGTACAGAGATAGATTAGAGCCTGGGAAAGGACATACGCTACATTTTATCGAACAGTTAGGCACGATATAACCTGTATGTAGTACACGCGGGCGCTAGCCAGTAATTAAAAGCTAGTAATTAAATAAGTACTTGTTCCAGTCCCCTTCCCTGTCGGAGAATGAAGTGCGGAATATATGCGAGGACCTCATTAGGGGTAAGTGCCACTACCCGGCCATTTATAACCATTAATGCAGGGTAACCGGACATTTTATAGTTCATAAAGAATTCTAAAGCCTGAGGCTCGTGACCTGTTGCTGCAATCGTAAATTGTCTTGGGCAGAGTAGGTCTGAAAGTCTGAAAAGTAGGTAGGTTTTTTTTTTAAATATTATGAGATGAGTTTACTCTTGACCTTAATCTTCACCAAGGTTATTGAGGTAGGCGATGGAGCGAGTTAACCCAGAAAATGCCAATTAAGGCACTGGTACTCCACGCACTGACGGAACACAGCAAGCTGTTTGGCGTCGGACTTCGGTAGGGGTGGTCGCGAACCAGACGGCCCTTTACAGACCGCATGAGACCATAGCCACCTCAGATTAAAAAAAAACTGAGGTTTCATTGCCTAAGATGGATTAATAGGAGGAAAGTCTCATTTGTTTCCTTAGTCGCCTCTTACGACACCCACGGAGAGAGATGGGGTGATCACCACACGGTATCTTTAACCTCCCCGTTAACTAAACTGGATAGATTTTCAGCTGGACAGATAAAGTGTAAAGGACAGCTCAGCAAGTACTTAAACGGTGGGGTCTGCCCATATAACTATTATTGGCTACAAGTTTTTTTTTCTGGACATGTCAAGTTATGAAGTTTCGTTATTTTACCTACCTTGACGCTATTTGAACTGTCGGCCATAGACATTTCTTCTACACTGGACTGGGAGTAAAAGAAAAACTTAGAATGTACCAACCGCCAACTCTTCCTAGGCATATTATAGAAGCCACTAATTACTACGTAAGGGTTTTCGTGTATCGTGGGCGAAAAGCTGATAACTTCTCATAAATTTAATCATTTTGCATCTAATAACCCCTTAAAATGTTTTTTCAAATGTGGCATCTAGAACCTAGAACCACACGATGCTCTGCCTATCCTGATAGGGATTATAGACGTGGATGTATGGATGGATGGATATCCTTAAGGCGACTACAGCACCTAAATTACGATTTTATGATGCGTAGATAAGCATGACGCACTGCATTAAATCGAAGAAAAAAAATACTACGGTAATATTCAGGACATAAACTACACTGGGCGTCAAAAATAAGTAGTACAGTTTTAAAATTGCGATTTCTCCCAAACTATAAAACTTAGACCTTTGAAACAAAAAAGGTTAAAAAGAAAATTTAATCTTATTCAATAAAAACTTCATGCATTATAAGAACTTATAATGCTTGACTTTAAAAAAAACGAATAAATAAAAACACTTTTTTTAAACTGTTGAAAGGTGTTGTCTTACTTAGGATTTTTGTGTTTGACACATTCGCTGCTGATAAAGCAATTGTAATTGAAAAGCATAGGTATCTTCAGAGAGTAAATTTGACTAATCATGCCTCTTTCACCAGAAGAATGTGCAAGAATCTTAGCTTTTCTCGAAGTGGGCATCAGTATGCGTCGTACTGCAAGGAGGGTGGGTGTAACTTTAAGAACGGTTCAGCGAGTAAAGCAAAGGTACGAAGAGACTGGAAACCATCTAAGGAGACGAGGTAATGGCAGACCCAGGTGCACAAGTACCCGAGAAGATCGCTTTATTGTTTCCACTGTGTTAAGAAATCGACACCTTAATGCAGTTGAGGTTCAGCAACAGCTTCTTCGGACCCGAACAGACTACATCAGTGAGAGTACAGTGAGAAGAAGACTTGCTGAAGCTAACCTGAAGCCTCTAAGACCAGCAAATGGCCCCAAACTTGAGACAGAGCATCGCGTAGCAAGACTACGCTACGCCCGTCAACACGTACAATGGGGCGAAGAAGAATGGGCTAGAGTTTTATTCACAGATGAGTCTCGATTCTCTTTATACACTTCAGATGGACGGCGGAGAGTCTACAGACGACCCGGTGAGCGATACATTCAAGCTTGTATCTCGGAAAGAGTCCAATATGGCGGGGGCTCTGTACACGTATGGGCTGGTATCTCTTCAGAGAGTCGCACAGAGCTTGTGGTAATAGAAAATGGGACTTTGACTGGTGAAAGATATGCCTCGGAGATCCTCAACGAGTATGCAGGGCCATATTTAATAAATATGGGTGATGGAGCCATCCTAATGCATGATAACGCCCGGCCACACACTGCTCACCACGTACAAGAGTACATTCAGGAGGTTGGCATCAACTTGATGGCTTGGCCATCGAGAAGCCCAGATCTCAACCCGATTGAACACGCCTGGGATGAGCTTGGGAGGCTAGTCAGAAGGCGCAGTCCACCTCCTGCCACACTCAGGGCTCTAAAACATGCGCTGATAGAAGAATGGGAAAATATTCCCCAACACCGCCTCCGAAACTTAGTGTTCAGCATGCCAAACCGGATCCAAGCTGTAATTAGAGCCCGAGGCGGCAACACAAGTTATTAAATTGTGAAAAAGTTCCAAAACGTGAAAATTAAGTGGTTGACATATCGTTAAAAATTGATACTTTTTAGTATTTATCTTAATTTTAAGTTTGAAACTTTATTCATGCCAAATAAAATATAACTTTAATAAACTTCGTTAAGTTTACTATAAACTGCTTTTTATTTCATAAGTGTAACTACTATAGTTTAGGAGTAATTGCAATTTGAAAAGTGTACTACTTATTTTTGACGCCCAGTGTAGATAAGATTCTTGCTGAAAACATGATTCAGCACTTTTGGTTCGATAGAAAAACCTCACAAAGTCACCTTTAAATACCAATATTGTGTATCTTTTAAGCTGTAAAAACGATAGTAAAATGCACACAGGAACTTGAATTTGCTATCAAAATGTTCGTGATTGAACACTCTCGATAAGTAGTTAACGCATTTTTCAATTTAAGCTGTTATCTTTCCATAAATCTCATTTTTCTAACTTTCGAACATGTTTTTACGCACGCACGCTTTTATAGTCCGTAAACTTAGTGTATCGACACTGTTCGCACTGCCGGCCCAGGCCTGTTGAGAGACGGAGATGGCACTATTCCTATGTGTGCTGCTTTTATCGGGTGCTGTAGTCGCCTTAATATGCATTTAAATTACGAAACTACAGTGAAGTTTTGATTTTTCCAGTGCGACTCCAAGAGTTTGCAGCTAATTTAGTGACTCCAGTTCCACAGCGGCATTCGAAACGAGGGGCGCCAGGAAAACCAGGACCTCCCGGTCCACCAGGTTTGGATTTTGTATTTTTCTAAAAATTTTACTGCCCATATACGTCCCCACCGAGGGGACCAGCCTAATGCGGGTTGGTGGACCGCGCGACTTTCGAGTTAGGATTTTTTATTTCTTTGCTTCTTTCGGCAACCAGATTTTAATAATCGTTACTAGTCTAATTACCCGCGTGGTCAAAATTCAATTATCTGGAGCAAAAATAGCATAAGTGATGTCATGTCATTAACATTCAGCTAATTAACGCCGGACTTAGGGTCACTTTCACCAAAAGTGCTAAACGTATTTAACAGCCTAAACACATTTAACTCAGTTGTCAAAGCAACAAAATCTGTCAAATTAAACAAAATTAGTCCTGCTAAATACGTTTAGCACTTTTGGTGAAAGTGGCCCCCTTAGTTTACTGAAAGTTCCAATTTAAAAAAAGTTACGAGTGAAAATAAGCATTGAAACAGATGTTAAATGAGCTGTATAAACCTGGTCATCAGTTAAAAACCCAAAGCAAAAATGTAGTGATTGTACTTAGATTCTCGATCATATATAATCAAGTATTCAAATCAAAAATAATTTAGAAAGAAAGAAAGAAAGAAAACAATTTATTCATTTGGAAATAATGAAGAAAATGAAGAAAATGATAACTGAGAAAAAACACCAATTTCATAGAACCTATGATATATTGGGTCCACACCCCATCTGATGGGGTGTGGACCCTTTAACGTTACCATATTATAGATATACATGTGCGAAAGTCAGGGTGGGTCGCTAGTTTACAATAATAATATCAATCTCAAATATATAAAAAAATACTATCAAATATTAAAACACTATCTCACCCGCTTTTAGTCTAAAGCCCGTAGAAGGAGACTCGAGTGTTGATCTATACTTAAGCATTGACTGTCTCTTTCTCTCACTATCAAAATGACAAAAGACGTCTGCTACTTAAGTATAGATCAGAGTCCGAGTTACGTTCTGTAACACAGACCGAAGTGTTGATTTTTCATATCTCCTTTCCAGGAACACCAGGGGACCCAGGCTCCCCCGGGCCGCGAGGGTACCCTGGTGAGACCGGCGAGCCGGGCAGGCCGGGCAGCGCCGGGCCTACGGGCAGCAAGGGGGACAAAGGGGAACGGGGGCCAGAGGGAGTAGGCCTGCCCGGAGCGGAGGGACCTAGAGGATTGCCAGGTTATATTTCTAAATCTATATCTAATATCTATCTATACATATTATAAAGAGGAAAGATTTGATTGTTTGTTTGTTTGTTTGCATCGAATACGCTCCGAAACTAATGGACCGATTTGAAAAATTCTTTCACCATTAGAATCCTACATTATCCGGGATGGACATAAGGTACATGATTTTCCCGAATTCCCACGGGAACGAAGTCCCGCGCGGGAAGCTAGTATTAAATATACAGGGTGTAAGGGATAGCTTAAACTGAAACCCTGAACTCAGACAATCATTCAGAATGGTTTTCCAGTGGAATTTTCCTCAGGAAATATTTCACACTTTTTTTCGTGTTTCTTTAATATTTTCTGCTCTTTAATTACATTATTTACTCAAACACACGCCATTTTTCAATAAAAAAACAATGATAACAGCGTAAAACACGAAAACCAGCAATGTGCATCGCAGTCTGACAGAGGCATGGAGCAGGGGTATCGCGTATTATTATTATTTTTTACCAGCCCGTTGACGCCACGATGTCAACTCTCACAATTTATGTCAAATGTGGCATCTATTGGTTCTAGGGCCACTGATGCTCTTCCTACCCCAATAAGAATTACAGGCGTGGGAGCTGGGAGTATGTATGTAAACCCTTCGCGTGCTTTTTTACGGCGCGAGTGATACAAATCTTGCACATACGGGTGTGCAAGAATTGCGTGAAGGTTTAATATACGTTTCATATTTTTCCACAGGTCCCATAGGTCCACCAGGCCCACATGGGCCGCAGGGGGTAAGAGGAGAAGCTGGGAGGGAAGGTAAGTCATTATAAAAATATTTACTGTTTTTCTTATAATGTGTGTACGAGCACTTTTTTACTCGTACATGAGTTGATAGAGAAAAATCACTTGATAACGTGTTTATTTAATGTTATAGAAAACAATTAAAATGTGTGCACACTAAAGACACTTGCGAACTGTAAAATGACGTAATTGCTGACAATCTACGTAATCGTACAATGTGTCTTGTGTAACTTATGCTCATGTATAATAAAGAATAAATACTCGTATTTACATAATCTCCCTCTATAGACATTCTACTTTCCAAATTAAAACATTAATTATCATCGAACCAAATAGTTGTAGCAAAATTATGTCACGCATATAATGTTAGGTAGGTAGGTATAAATAAAAACGTTGACCAAGATTTTCGCCATTTGGCACTGTAGGAGGCAACGGCATTACACCGAGCTAAACCTAGTGAGAACCGAAAGTCGATAAGTCGACAAACTATATGTATTCCCTAGCGGGGTAGGCAGGCAATCAGCTCAAGTCGTACTTTGCCTTACAAAAGGTGGAGAAATGGGAGCCCTTATCAGCATTAAGCAGGCATTTTGAATTGTTTAGTCGAATGACTATATGTCAGTGGTTAGGTACGCTGGTTAGCTGAATCCTTGATACAGCAGTTTGTTTTACGTGGATCTATCGATCAATTGTTAGAAAAATGACTTCGTCCACTTATACACCAAAAGACAGCGTTAGTGCATAAGCTCCTGTCCACGAATTGACCCCATTACTAACGAAAACATGAGGCGTTTTCAACTTAAAAAATAGTTTTTCAATGGGGTGACTATTACTTGGCGAAACTTTAGGTGGTGAACTGAACAACTTTCCTCAAGTAACCCATATCAAACTTCGAAATAAATATTTTTGCTCCCAAAGGAAAACAGCTAATCGCAAAGTTGAAAATAGCGCAAAGTTAAAAATGCTAATGTAATTCACTACTTTGACTTTAAGTAACATTCTGAATGTTCTATGAAATAAAGCTTTTTGACTTTGACTCAGTTCGTATGGAGAGGCGAATTGCGAAACGGGAAAGTTGTTCAGTTTGGTGGTTAGAATCACCCACTAAAGTTTCGCTAACTTAGTTTTGAAGTGCAAACTTCTTTAGCATCGTTGTGATTTGAAAGTCGATGAAACGAAAAAGCGACAGTAAAAAGAGACAGACACATAAATTTAGTGGGAGAGAATGAGATAGTACGTTTGTGATAGTTAGGGAGGCGAGGTAGCTAAATGGCGTAATTCAACGGCGCCGTCGAGACCTATCAAAATCGAAAGATAAAATTATTTCGAAAAGAAAAGCTCGTATGGCAAAAACCATTTTAGCGGTGGGTTTGGCGGTTACGGTTTTTCAAAAATGTTAAAAAAAACAGTTACTTGGGCATTCTCGAGCGCGTCAGATATTCATACTACGTATGCCCCAAGTGCCTCTGATAACAACGGTATACTAATCTGCCGGTTTGCGTGGTGGGGGTAGGCATATAAAGTAGTCAAAAATGCAAAAAAAAAAAAAAAATTACTCGAGCGCGTCAGATTTTCGGAAGGGGTGTTAAGTAGGCCCCAAGGAAGCTCCCTTTAAAAAAACTGACGATTTCGGCGTGACGATAAGTTACGATGAATTTTTGAAAATGCAAAAAAAAAAAGTTTTTTTGAAATACTCGAGCGCGTCAGATTTTCATAGGGGAGGTTTATCTCGGTATCCTGAAAGCATATTTTTTTAATCTGACAAAAATGTTGGTGGGTTCTCTTAATCTGACCGAAAAAGGTTTTTTGGTTCTTTTTTTTCCTATCTTTCTCCTTGATAAAACGGGGAATTTAAGAAAGACAATAAAGCGATAGATACAACCAACGTAAATGTAGATGAAATGTAGTACGAAGTGTATTATTTATTGTATAAAAAAATGAAATGATATAAAAATTGGATTATAATTGTATTGTTATGTATGATCTTTACATTTTTGCTCAATACAATTCATCTTCTTCTTCTTCTTCACTGGAACTTTCATATTGTGGCTCCTCATCCACAATTCTTTCCTGCTGAGTGCCTGGTACTGGTAGGACGGCATATTTCCGCGAAGCGCTCAGTCTGTATTACATGTTTATGGCAAATTCCTCTTTTTTGCTTCAATTCTTCACTTCATTTTGCTTACGGTACGTCCAAAAAACAATTTGAGGATCAACAGACTATTGAATAATATACATACATGAAACTGTACATGTTAATAATACTTTGGTATACAGATACGCGTAACTTTTCCCGAGTCCACGAAAATTGTGGAGAAGTTTTAGAAAAAAAAAAAATTTGAGATATAATAAAAGTCACATCATAATTTAATGATCGTTATTTCATATCAATTTTTTTTAACACCCTCAGTTTTCGAGATATACTCAAAAAACCGGGAGTTTGAGTTTTTATGATGCTTCAAGTCAAAAAGTTTTAACTTTGGACAAAAATGTAAAGAGACCTTTTTTGTGTAAAATAAAATTACTTACCTTTTTTGTTTATTTAAACTTTTTTTTGTAAAATGTATCGTTCGCGACTTATATGCCGCAACGCGTTCTTAGGAAGACGAAATGGCTCCTCCACACTTCTGGTCATGTGGAAACCGGCAGATTTTGTATTTTTAGTAAGTTTTAGATTATATTCTTCAAAATAAAAAAAATAAAAATCGCGCTCGAGAATGCCAGATTAACGTTTTTTTTTTACAAGTTCGCGACCCTATAACTCGGCGGCGTCAAGGACTTATCGTCAGATTAGTTAAATTTAGTCTTTAAACACTAAAATCATCTTAATCTGACGCGCTCGAGTATTTCAGACTATCCATTTTTTTTTACTAATTTGATCGTCTATCCTAGGCGCGCGTCACTACATATAGAGCTAAATACTTTACAAGGCTGTTCTATTAGGTCTAAGGTATCTCTCATATCTTAAACTGCCACGCTCGAGTATTGCCAAAAATTCCCCTATTCGCCTCCCTAACTATGAAGGTTTCACTTCTACCACGTGTGAATTGCACACATGTGTTTTTTTTTAAAGTTACCCGATATTAGGTAAGTACCTAATTCTTTTTTTTTCTTCATGTCAGGTCCAATCGGCCCCAGAGGGGTACAAGGGCCACGAGGGGCCTGCGATTGTCCCACCGCTGAGTTCTACTCGTATGCTGCGTCCGCGGCGCAGGGGAACAATAAAGGATGAAACTGATTGACGAATTTAATGATTGACGACATGTGAAGTATATTCCAAGATAGATGTATCAGTCAGTTGCAGAAACGTTAATTAAAGTTAAAGCTTATTTAAATGTAATGCTGTCTTTTCTTACATGAGCAAAATGGAAAGTGGCAGTATGATATTTAAAATGGCATTAACTTTAATGGACGTCTGCAACTGGTTGTTAGGTCAAACTTTATACGGAGCGACTTTAAATAAGTTAGCGAAATTAAAGGGCTAAAAAACTTTCTCCAAGAATCCCATGTGAAATTTTTTAAAAAATCGCTCAAATTGACAGTTTTTTTTTTTCATATTTTGATCTATGTTATTTGAAGAATGTTTTTCAGTTTCGTGGGCCCCTTGTTTTCGCTAGCTAATTTTAAAATGTAAGACGATGAAAAATGTCGAAGTTGTTTCAGAATATCAGCCTAGATATTTTAATGTGTACCATTTTTTAAAGTCTAATAAATATTTAAGTGTACTTAAGTATTGTAACATCATGCAGGAGATATTTTATTTTAATTAAAGACTATCATTTTATAAAATCACTTTGTCATTTATTAAACCAATAAAAAACTCTTAACACAGGCTATAAAAAATAACATTCATGTCAATAACAAGATTGATTAAACAGATATATCACTTTCTAAAACTTTACGTGTTATTGGGAGCATTTTTTTGGAAATAAGCAGATAATAAAGTGTGTTTACGCACTAATTGAACGGGTGAATAAATATAATGAAATCTAAATGTTTTGCTAATTTACACCCAGTTCCAGAAACGTCAAATAAAATTAAAGCGCCTTTAAATATCGTGGAGTTACTTTCCGTTTTGTTGGCGTTAACAATTTTAATCATCGACTCTGCAACTAAATGTTTCACCTTTCATTTTTAAATGCCATTGTAGCAAAATAGATAACAAGTACACGTTAGGCTTTTTATAAGTTGGACTGACATTCTGATAAAGGTAATGCAAGCAAACAATGGTCAAAATAAGCAGGATTGACCACAAATAAAGCAAATAAGTCCAATTATGTAGAAAATAAAAGAAAGCATTTTATTTAAAATTGGTACAACTGATAAAAATAATGATTAAGTATATTTTTACTACATATCTGCTTATTTCTTATCCAAAAACGGTTCTCAATGCGCACATCAGTCTTTTCTTCATAAGACATTGTCTGTCTTACATTGGTCGTAATGTTATAAGATCTTTCGGGGCACTCCTATCATCCAATAAGATTCCAGCATGGCCTCAAGTCGTCAATTATTGGCCACAGACTCGATGTCCTTCACAGAGTCAATGTCAGCCTTGCAGAAGAAGCATTGCTTGCTGTTTAAAAGGTGCTGCATTATACAGGCTCTGAAAGAAAATGAAATTTAAAGTGAAATCACATCACACTCCACACTAATATTATAAAGGCGAAAGTTTATGAGTGTGTGTGTTTATTACTGATATTTACGATTGAACTATCTCCACTAATCTCCAGTGAAAGTCACTTTGAAGAGAAACAATGTAAATGTTAGTACAGACTTACTGTAAAAATCAGTAAGTGCGACGAGAGGGTTTTAGCGGTGCGCAGTATAAAAGATGAACAGAAGCGTTCAGTACGGATTCGAGGAATTTCGACAAGGTAAGGGTGGTACCCCGCAGTGCGTCTGGATGTCCGGTAGAGAATGTCAAAAGTGGCATCAAGTGGTTTTAACACCACTGATGTTCTGCCTACCCTGATAGGGATTATAGGAGTCAGCTTATGTATGTAAACTACTGACCTGCACGAGTGATGACCACAGGGTACAAACGCAGTATCAGCAGGTCTGGCGTAGCAGATGGTGCAGAGGAGATCTGACTGCGCGCCGCTCGACCCTGGAGACTTGGTCTTGATGATGTTGTCTCGAGCTATCCGCAACCTCTCTATCACTGACTCCAGGCCTTTCAGCTCTTCCACTGTCACGTCTTCTGGGTCTGTCAATGTTGAAGAATGGAGTGTGCCTTGTCACTTTATTCTAATTTAGAAGACTAGTCTTCTAGTCCAGGCACTAGTATTATTTTTATCTTACTTTTCTGCCTAGCGTTTTATCGAGTTCCTAATTTGGGGTAACCTACGTTTGAGCGTGATCCAGGGTTTTTTTTTATCGAAAGGCACGAGTCTCTCTTCGAAACACCAAGGGGATGCCAGATCAAATTGGGCAGTGATTCTGGATCATGGGTAAGAATTCTGTCTCGTGAATGTGTAGGTTTCCTCACGATGTTTTCCCTGGCCGTAAAAGATACAATACAATACAATACAATACAATACTCTTTATTGCACACAAAAAAAAACATAAAACATAACATTAAACAAAAACAAATGTTCATGATGTATACAACCCGGCGGCCTTATTGCTATAGAGGCAACCGGGGGTGAAGGAACCGATACAGAAGGTATCAGCAAAGTGATTATCACACCGGGGCGCAGCGTGCTGTCTGCCTAAACCATTCTACCTACCTTTAATTTTCGCTGATCGTTGCTTGTACAAATAATTGCCACGAATTAATGTCAATAAAAGATCCAACACTACGATAATATGTCTAACTTCTCACGGTATGTTTGACAGACACAGACAAAGAATTGATTCAATGCTTTAAGACATATATATGTACAATGTACAATATACCGATAGTTACAAACACACGTAATAAAATAAAACGGGCAAGTGCAAGTCGGACTCGCGCACAAAGGGTTCCGTACCATTACTTATAAAACCGGCCAAGTGTGAGTCGGACTCTATAAAAATCATTATATCTATAAAAACTGCAAATAAATCACGTTTGTTGTATGAGAGCCCCCTTTAATATTTATATTATTCTACTTTTTGTTATAGCAGCAACCGAAATACATCATCTGTGAAAATTTCAACTGTCTATCATGGTTCATGAGATACAGCCTCGGACAAACTTTCTATAAAAACGAGCAAAAAAATCACGTTTTTTGAATGGGAGCCCCCTTAAATATTTATTTTATTCTGGTTTTTAGTATTTGTTTGTTATAGGGTACATAAAAATACATCATCTGCGAAAATTTCAACTGTCTAACTATCACGGTTCATGAGATACAGCCTGGTGACAGACGGACGGACGGACAGACAGCGGAGCCTAAGTAATAGGGTATTTGTATTTGTGTGTACAATAATTATATGTATTTGTGTGTACAATAAAGAATAAAGAGGGTCCCGTTTTTCCCTTTGGGTACGGAACCCTAAAAAGGTGTTGTGTGGGTGTCAGAGTGCAAGTAAAAGGACATACCTAGCTTCAGCCACTTACATTTATAGAAAGAAAAGATCTTGCCGTCCTTATTCTTGCCCAGCATAAACTCAAGTGCGTCTACTCGAAATAGAGGCTCTGTCACTAAAGCCTTTATCACTTTTTCTAAGTGCTGTTAACATAAAATAAAAAAAATATTAGATTTGAAGCAAAGAACCAGATCTTTCAGATTATATAAGTATAATAAAATCGTAAGAAACCTACGTCGTCAGCACTAGATGTCTCCAACAAGGGGCCTGGACTTCCCTTTGAAACAGTAAAAGGGGTTTTTAAACCTTACAAAACTTCGAGAGAACAAGGCCCATATGTTCAATATCTTTTGACAGTGGTTAGTCTTAAATTTGACTCCAATATTCAAGTCAATTAATCCACATGGGGAATTTAATTAAACCCAAAAAATTTGTATTAGAAATCCCATGTGCTACGAGAAAGGTATACCTGGTCAAATTACCTTAACTCGATAAACAAGGAACGTAAAACTGGAAACAAACTACCCCCATACTCCATGAAAGACGAGACCCATACCTCAGTGCTCAACTTGGGCTCCAGCATCCGAATCAGGCATCCCGCCACGGGTGCTAAAGCAACGTAGTAGTGAACGCGATCGGTATCTGGAAGACCTCGGGCCACCAGACGGGCGAATCCTGCGCCGCCGCCGCCGCGCACGCACACTCGGGACACCACTGCCATTAACATCTGTAGGAACGTACTTTTTTTACATTGGCGTATCTAGCAACCTCCTCCCCCCTCTTATATACCCTTATGCTTTTTTATCTATCTGTACATTCATGCCTTTAAATCCTTGGGGCAGGCAGATCAGCATCCACATTATGCCTACCCTTAGAACCATTTGTCACCATGTTTGACATTCTTCTAAGAATTATTATATGAAACATGAGCATTTAAAGATAGCTTTTTACCCACGATATAGTAAAATGCTCGCGTTGCGAACCTCGTGTCCCACTTACTGGAATTGGCAACTGCTACATTTCATGTTTTTCCTTCACTCCCAGTCTAGTGCTTTTATCACAAACTAGCTTTCCGCCCGGGACTTCGTTCCCGTGGCACTTTTTTAGTTTTTTCTTTCATAAGAACCTTCTCCTGACAATAAGGAACACAACAAAAAAAGAATCATCCAAATCGGTCCAGCCGTTCTCGAGTTTTGCGCTTACCAACAGATTTAGTGATTCATTTTTATATATAAGATTATCTATGCTCTGTTGAATTTTACATTCTCCTAGCTTCCACTTAGGTCCTACTCGGAATTAGCTAGTTATTCTAGGAAAACGGACAAAACTCTTTACCTGACAAGTCCGGCCCAGCAACAAATCATTCTGGTTATCACAAGCCTCGGGTTTGGTCAAAATGTTTGGAGCTAAATGCATGATCATCTCCAATGCCCTGGCCAGTCCATGGTATAGGTCAAAACACGTTGCGCATAGCTTGATCTGTCGAGACTCGAGGTGCGAATCTGTGCTTACTCTGTCCATCTGAAAGGAGAAACTACCGGGGTCATCTGAGAAAGCATTCCTTAGGTTTTGATAGTAGTCCAAGCTCTTAATAAGACCTGATGATACTGAGAAGTTTTTGAGGTGGCAAACGAAAAGATTGTCCTGGGATACTTAGGTCTAAACTAGTTATGTGGTATGCTGGTCAGTGTTTTCTTAATCAGTGTAGGCATGTTTAATTTTTTTTTCTTGACTCATGAGTACTTACCAGTTTTTTGTAATCAACTAATCACACAGCAGACGTGAAACCAAAACCACATGACATAGGCAGTTCCACATACCTAGAGCTAGATAATGAAGCATAGTGAATCATCCCTGCAACTAACTTAAATGGAACTTGACCTAAAACAGTTCGGCAACCTAAAGTAGCTAAGAAAGATACGTGAAATGAAGGATCCGTATACCTCTTGCATCATGGTAATGAACTCTGAAAAGGCCCAGTTGAGCTGACTGAGCAAAGAGTTGAGGAATGCTGCAGCCTCCTTCGGATGTGCTGCCAGGTAGTCTCGAATACGGACTTGTATCACCTCCGATGGACATGGTCCTGAGAAGATTGACTTAGATTAAAAAACTAGGCTCGACAGCTAGTTTATCATCATCATATCAGGTGCAAGACGTCTAGTGCTGCCTTTGTAAATGTCACCGGAAAATTTTTAAAACTGTGAACAATTTTACTAGTTAAATTATAATCTCCCGCGACATTAGAATTTGCTCAGTAAAATTCAAATTTCATCAGGAAACTTTAAGGGCTGCCTGCATAAAATTAGGATAAGTTAGTATGTGTTAGACTTTTTAGGTCAGATTGGCTGCAGTAATATTATAAAAAAACTCCGTCACTGTTAAAAAAAATGAGGCAGTTCACAAAGTACCGATTGATAATCTTACTAAGTAAAATTTCAATTTTACGGATTTGATTGTTACGGAGACTTAAAAATATGATCGATGTTGTACCACCAATATCGTGTGTACCTACACCGAAAGGTTGAGTGACAGGACAAAAATTGTAAAATAAACAAAAATTTTAATTGTCTACTCTTGCGAATAAATTCATTTCATCTCATTTCATTTTCCATAAGCTTTGCTAGATTGGCGGTCTAAATTGTGGGAGCTTTCCTATGCTGCGATCTCCGACACAAAGTCTTCAGTTGGGAACATTTCTACCCCAACGGCTATCAGCCATTCAGTTCTTTGAGCAGTTTGTCATACTTTTACCGGTTATTCGGAAAATCTATAGCACTAATTTCCTAATCCTTAATTTTTATAATCCTTACCTTTGACATCTTTACTGTGACTTACCAAAGCACTGGCTCATCAGTCCTGCATCTACTTTAGCGCCCAAATTGTTCACAGTCGGCTCTCTATCCCCGTACCTGTTTTAGACCAAAATCATAAGATTTCCAGTACATATTTGTTCGGAACAGTGCAACATAAGTACTTTAAAGTCATCTTTTACGAAAGAACCTACTGTGTCACTAGCTTTCTGACCGTGGCTGCGCCCGCGTGGCATTCTGTTATATTATGGCACTCCTGAAGGAACTCTTCAAAATTTCGGCACAAAATGTAGTCGTACATACCTTACTCGTAAATTAAACTAATCCACACAACAATTCATCAAAGTTCAACGCGTGAAAAAATTACAAACAGACAGAGTCACTTCTACATTTACGTATAGATAAATAAATAAATATTTATTTGCATATTTCACAAGATACAGTACAGTCTTACAATCAAAAGTGTGCAGACCTTACGTATATATGCTCATATACATTTTAAAAACAACAAATCTTTATACTGAGACAAGAAGCTGGTGGCACAAGTTGTATGTGGAAGCAATTTTTTTAAAATATTTCTACTTAAATATGCTGTTCAGTACAGGGAGTACTGATTTAAATCACGTTTAAACTTTAATTTATTTAATGAATAAATGCATACTTAGCAGCAAGATGCGGCCACTGCCTATGTCGGAAACCGAACCCGGTGCCGTGCCAGAAGCGCACCAGCACCCAGTTGCTTTGCGCCCATGCTCGGTTCTGATACGGCTTTATCAGTTCTTCCACCATACACATCTGTCTGGAGTGTCAAAGGAATCTCTATTACTATACTCCGTGTCAGATAAGAAGGCAGAATACGAACAGTATGTTAGGGTTGGTAGGTTTACGAACAATGATTACTATTTTTTATTATTATTTAAATTAAGGCTTCTTTACCTCACAAATACCCTTGTACAAATAGTATTTTATATATCTTTAAAAATAAGAAAGATGTGAACGTTCAAAACTCTCAATGACAGAGAGGCAAAATACAAAACGGTCGCGTCACAGTTGAGAACCGCCATATAAATTCCATACAAAATTTAATTTTGTAAAAAAGAAATTAACAAAATGATTGATTGTCGCTTGCATGATACAATACGATGAGTTCCACTTAATGTTCCACTTACTGCTTCATAGGGACCCTCTCAATAGCCCTCATAGTAGCAGGCTGCGTGGCGAAAGACGCCAGGGTCTGGACCAGCGACTCTCTGGTGCTGGCCAGGACTATACGCTGGTCTGCAAACTCGGAACAGAGGAATGCGGCACAGGAAACCACCAGCTCTTCCCATTCTAAGAATAGTTCAATTTACGAGATGGTTCATTTTATTAACAAGATAAGACTTAGGGGGTATCAGAGGGTAATCATTCTCTAACATTATTCATCTTTCTTTATTGTTGGGACAGATTGAAAGGCTGGTTAGATGCTAACAGGTTGCACCATGGGGATGGCTCGCAAAAACAATACTAATACCCTACAATTATTGTGACTCAAATGTCAACCTTATCTGCCCACCTTAGTTATTATCTTAGGACTAGCTTTCCACCCGCGGCTCCGCCCGCGTGGACTACAGGTTATATCGTGCCCAGCTGTGGGATAAAATGTAGCCTATGTCCTTTCCCAAGGTCTAATTTATCTCTGTAACAAATTTCATCAAAATTGGTTCAGTAGCATTTATAATATTAAGTAAGGATTATTAGTCGAAGCTCTACGACCAAGTGTATGTATGTATGTAAATCCTTTATAGCGGTTTAGCATCCTTAATCTTTATAACAAATTCTCTGGATTAAGTTGAGCTACACTGTTTGACTATGTCAACCTTTACTTCTTCAATAGATGGGAAGCACTGAGAACATGAAACTAAGCACTGAGAACATGAAACTAAGCACTGAGAACATGAAACTAAGCACTGAGAACATGAGAGTTGTCACTGTTTTTGCAATTTTAATAATCACGGACGTATTCCGTGAGTTTTTTTTCCTTTATCTTAGAAGAATATCATTAGTAGAAAATGGCATTTGTGACTAAAAATCTAAGATAATAATTCGGCTACAGCATCACCAGGGAAACCAGTAGAAAACAGGCCCCCGACCATAGTAAGTTTGAACGTGTTTACCAACGCTAAACCGCTCACGGTTCCTTTGTATTCATCCCAATAGAAACGTTGAATACAGTAGAAACGTAAGCGATTTAGCTTTGGTAAACACGTTCAAACTTACCGCGGTCGGGGGGCAGGGAGACCAGTAGAAAACAGGAAAATAATAAAAGCCAATATATATCTATCTATCTATCAATACCTGGTACTTGTTGCACTGGGATAGTAGGATGCATGTAGAGCCGCAGAGTGTTGCACAACTCCAACATGGCGTCAACATGGTACTCCGGCACGAACGCGAACAGGGGCTCCGAGAAATCTTGTGAAGGAGGCTGCTCTGCAATTGTAGATGGCATTAGACTTCATATGAAAATGTGACGTACAGGTTTGCTTTTCTACTTAAAATTTTACAGCGTTAATCATTCATCAAGCTTATTCATTCATCAGGCTAAATCTAGACCTAATGGTGGAGCACTCTTCTGGTAGTATTAAGGACATAACAGCAAGACATATTTTTGTTTTATGTTTGGAAGTTCTATTATTATATCTGTGACGTCTTGTTATAACTATGAGTTTTTTTAGAAGGCCTGCTCTTTTTCTAGCGTTCGTAGGTGGCTTGAAGGTTGGCAGCCGCTTTCTCTTTTGTCCTGTTATAGAGGTTTGACTATACATAATGATGACAGTGAGCAGTGGCATCACTTGATGCTAACTTACAACAGATCGGGCGTTTTGAATCGACCTGCCAAATCCTAGGTCATGGTCAAACGTGACCCGAATGAAAAACAGGATAAGGCGCTAGGAAGAAGAAGTTGGAAGAATAAAGAGGTTACAGTTAGTTTTCCAAGCAGAGCAAGTCGAAGAGGATAGCTAGTTACTGCACATTTGGAGGTCACCTGTTTCAGATTTCTTCGACCCTGGTGGTTCAGCAACGTTGGTGTGAGAGCGCACTTGAGGCGTGGTGACTCTGGAGGTGGGACTGTTCAGCCTGCAAGTTGAAGACACTCTGTCATTCAGAACAACACGAGTCAAGGGATACACCTCGTTATATGAACCTGAAGACGTGGATATCACAGATTTCTGTAGCCAACCGAATGGAAAAAAAACTTAGAATGTGCCTGCTACCTACTTTTCCCAGGTATACAGTAAAAGTATGTAAGTGGGATGCGAGGGTTTTGCTATATAATGGGTGAAAGTGAAAGGCTGACCACCTCTCACCATTGTACAACTTGTTCCATCTGATAACCCTCACAATGTGTGTCAAAATGTGTGTCAAACGTGGGTTCTAGAATCACTGATGTTCTGCCTACCCCGTTAGGGATTATGGGTGTGAGTGTATGTATTGCAGGAGTATATGCCACAGGTTTTCCTATTAAACATAAACTTTTTATTAAAATATCCTTAATTAACTTTATGCTGGACATTGTCCATTTCGAAGGTCGTATAGTCCACACATGGAAATAGCTTTGGTGATAGTAATTCCCATAGAACTAAAAGTCTATACCGGCTAGTAGCCTTCGAAAAATGTCTTCTGTCGAGTTGTGCAGGAATTAAGCTAAGATCCCAGGGCCGCCAGACCTAACTTATTTTCTCACTAAACAAAAGTGTGGGAAAGAGTAGTGCTAATATGTACTATTAACATATGAATAACTGCTAGCTTGAGCTGGCGGCCAATTTTCAGTTACCAGGTTCTGAAGGTACTTCCAAAAATTGCTCACTGAGACATTTACATTTGAAAGTGTAACATTAACCTTTGGTCTGAGCTGGACGTGTACTCCAGCTGGAGCGAGGCGTAGCTTCCACTTCCTAGTATGGAACTCTTTCCAGGGAGTATCTCTTTGCTTGCCACCTGGTGAGAATAGAATAAATTTAGCTTAACTTCCTCTCGGATCCTTTCTTCTTTTTTCTAAATGTGGCGAACATGACTGGATTTGGTTTAACGACACTGTAGATCAACAACAGCCGGTTATGCCAACTCAACGTGCCCTCCAAAGTACGGAAATGCTCATATAAAATTGCTACTATGGTCATCCCATCAGGTTCCTCTGCCCTGGTGTACGTAGCTTAACCTGACTAATAGATTTCGAACAGTGAGTGCCATTGGGCTCAGTGAGCAATGCAATTATGACATTAGATTTTGCATGCCTTTACAATATGGCGAAATGTGATGGATGTGCTTAATGTTAGAAGATCTTAGTGTGCTGTTGTAATTTTTTATACTGGACCTGTATATGAGCGGCGTATTCAGGATCAGAGGATAGTCGCATGGAGTGCAGGGTTCCAGAGAAGTGCTTGGCCAGCTCCATCTGTCGCTTCTTCGTCCAGATGGCACCGATCACCCAGCCCATCTGCAACGCACCTGCTTCCAACTTTTCCTAGATCGGAATGAAAATTCTAGTAAACATAGAAGATTTCCGTGACTTCTGAAAACAAGGGAATCTCCGTGCAAAATTGTAGTGTAGTTTTCTTGATCCAAGAGTTAGCTGGGCGATGATCGTTACTCAGTGAGGCAGGGTTGTCTATTAAGATGAACAGTTATAAAAAGGAAGCTGTTCTACTCGTGAAGGCTCGGAAACGATGACTCCACCATATGAGTTGTCTTTTCTTTAGGATGCATATACATATACATACATACTTACATTAGTGCATTGATAGTATTGTATTATGTTGTTTAAAATGTGGAGAGTAGAAATTTATTGACATGGGACGAGTTGAGCGTTAAGGATGTGACATAAAACAAAAACTCCTCTTTCATGGTGCATTTCAACGGAATACGGATAGTCCATTAGTTCGGTTGTTTAGATACATTTGCTATTCATAATATGAAACAACAAGTAGGTTTTCCGTTGTTTTTAAATTGTCATAAACAGTAGGCACCTACCACATAAACACTTTTGGATCTTTCTAATTCCTTGAGCATCTTCTCCATAAGTTGTTTCCTCACATTTTCCTTCTCTGTTAGCTCACCGTTGGCTCCTGGAACTTAATTTAGTATCTTAAGTCGACTAGGATGGGTATGATGAAAACATTTTCATGTCCTTAAAAGTTTTCAATATTGATAGGTCATTATGAGGTCCGTACTATCCCGCCTGTTATCCTAGAATGGTGGTATTGGTATACCGGCTTTAGTTTATTACTATCTATCCAACTTCTTTTTTTATTAGAGGTTTGCATTTGCCAAAATTTTAGCCTGATATCAAAGATGTGGATAATGATGTAACATATTCACCCAGAAAAAGCCTTAGAAGCCTATTTACTTGAACTTCTATGAACCCAAGCTGATTAATTCTTGTATAATGCACTCCCGTTATATGGGTATCAAATGAAAAGGTTTTCTGAGAAAAATCCCTACTAATCCATACTTCCATACTAATATTATAAATGCGAAAGTAACTCTGTCTGTCTGTCTGTCCGTCTTTCACGTCTAAACTACTGAACGGATTTTGATGAAAGGTACAGAGATAGATTAGAGCCTAGGAAAGGACATAGGCTACATTTTATCCCACAGTTGGGCACGATATAAAGTAGTCCACGCGGGCGGAGCCGCGGGCGGAAAGCTAGTATTATAAATGAGAAAGTAACTCTGTCTGTCTGTAACGCTTTAACTGCTAAACTATTGAACCGATTTTGATGAAATTTGGTACAGAGATAGATTAGAAAATCAGTGTTGCCAGTCTGAAATACAGACTGACAAAAATCGCTGAGCCCAGGCCTTTTTACTCACTGCAGCATCCATACGCAAATTAATCTGTTTATATCGTTTGTATTTTTGTTTATTTTAAATGTGTTTTTTTATGTCATTTGTTGATCGTCTAAACGTTTGTATCTGTGTGCTGCATAGTAAAATAAACGTTTTATTATTATTATTAGACCTTGGGAAAGGACATAGGCTACATTTTATCCCACAGCTGGGTACGATATAACCTGTAGTCCACGCGGACGGAGGCGCGGTCGGAAAGCTAGTACGGAAATAAGTAAACTTTTTAATAAAAGCTTCTTTTTAAAATATTGTTTTAACAATGCTTGTTATGACACTCAATAAACTGGCGGTTTCGTGGTCAACGAAACGCATCGTTATCGATCAAAAGCGTCTTACAAATTTACATTTTGCTGATGACATTGTTATTTTCGCTCCTACAGCAGCTTTACTCGAATCCATGCTTCAACAACTAAGCACGACGAGCCTGGAGGTTGGACTTCATATGAAAATGACTAAGACCAAAATCATGATTGATGGACAGGCTATGCAATACATCGACGAGTACATGTACTTGGGTCAGATAGCATCCTTCGAAAACAGGCAAGAAAAAGAAATCGATCGCCGGATCGAGAACGCCTGGAAGACCTTCTGGTCCTTGAAGCACTTTTATGAAGGGAGATCTTCCCCTCTCACTTAAACGTTAACTTGTCAACATGTGCAACCCGCCCATCCTAACTTATGATGCACAGACATGGTCACTCACCAAAATTCAGAAGTCCAAAATTCAGAAGTCCAAACTTCAGGTTTGTCAGCAAGAAATGGAGGACAGTATTCTGGGAGTCAAACTAATCGATCCAATTAGAAATACAGAACTGCGCTTCAGAACTGGCTTTGCTGATGTAGGAGAAAAAACCGCCAGACTAAAGTGGAACTGGGCCCGGTATGTATGCCGGATGCACACAGACCGATGGGCACAGGTCGTCACGCATTGGGTGCCTCAGGATGGGCAAAGACGTCGAGGCAGACACTGAAAACGATGGCGTAATGATCTGGATGCCTATATTAAGAACTGGTCGGAGTTAGCACCAGAATCGCGATAAATGGACTAAAGCAGGGGAGGTCTTTGCCCAGCAGTGGGATCTGCTAGGCTAAGAAAAAGAAAAAATTACGACACTCACTACAGCTGCGATACAATACAACTCGTATCAGAACTGCTTACTAAACCGCCGAAATGTATAAGTTAGAGATACACAAAAAAACCATCTAACCACAAGCTAAGGGCTTGAAATATGAGTGCTAGAAAACTGATATTATTCGTTTATCCATTTTTATAAATAAGTACATACATATCATCATATTATACTATATTATAAAACAAAGTCCCCCGCCGCTTCTGTCTGTCGGTCTGTCTGTCTGAACGTTGTAAATTCAAAATATAAAAATCCGTTCAGTAGGGATTTTCATACGGTTTTCACCAATAGACGGAGTGATTCAAGAGAAAGGTTTATGTGTACTACTCATTCCCGGAAATCCCACGGGAAAGAAATGGCTTGGGGTATTTCAAATATCGTGTTTGTGTTGGTCGGGAATTGAACCTCAACCTTTAGATCAGTTGGCGAAGTAACTACCGAATTAGCTATCAAGAAACTGCTACAATGGTTTGGATGGATTTTGGAGTAAAAACTAAACTGACCTTTTCCAGCATTGACCTCAGTAGATACGGTGAAGATCCGATATTCAATATCATGCAAGCAGTCAGCCATGTCCAGGATATTGTCCCGGAGTTCACACAGCTAAAAACAATGCATTTTGGTAAATAAATCTTATATTCCTACCGAGAATAAAGACAATGTTTTGTTTTAAGTTATCACTATAATGGCGATGATGTGTTTGTTGATGAGCCATGATTTTGTAATTTTGGTAAGTGGTTACTAGGCTTACCGTTAAAGACCCCTAAAATAGTTTAGCAAATTGGCAAACCATTCTGAATTATATTCTTAAACTCTCGATCGAATACTATATTATCTTTTTTTTCTTTTATCATCCCATATACGTCCCCATTAAGGGGCACGGGCTTCTTTTTCGAAAAAGAATTTTTTTAAACGTGTGAATTTCATCACGATGTTCACCGCTGAGTAGGTTAATTAATTATAAATCCATACATAAATCCGAAAAGACGAATTTAGTGGTACAGGCCCGCATCAGGATTTGAACCCGCAACCTTCCGGTTAGAAGTCTGGTTCATTCCCAACTTGTATATCATGCTCCTATGATCAGCCTCATTACCTCAACTAATGTTTGTCTTTGCCATTTTCCGCGATAGCAGAACAGAGAGTCTTCTGTGGAAATAATCCAAATCATATCTTTCAGTTGATCCTCATATCCAAGACAAAAAGAAGCTAGATGGAAAATTACCTTCTCAGCATGCTTGATAGCGGCTCCGTGATAAAGCGCGAGTAGACCGTCCACCAGCCGCAGTTGAGCTGACTTTACATCAATAGCGCCTGCCCCGGGCATCACGGACCGCGTGCCTTTCAGCGCCAGAGCCGTTTCTCCAGTACTTCTGATCAAATTTTTAGGGTACCTAAATAAATCTCATTTGGCTCGTCCAAAAACATGAAGTCAAAAATAGCTTTACGTCATAGAAAATTCACGTTAAGCGCTGGTAGCGCTCGCTGATATAAACCCATCAGTGAGGTTAAGGAATATGCAGAAAGGCGGGGAACTTGATTTGCAATTTATCACAAGCGTTTCCGTGCTTCGGTGGGCAGTGGGCACGTTACGCTGTCGGTTCCGGCTGTTGTCGATTGACTATAGCTGTTAAAACAAAGTCAGTGGCCATTGTGCGGCTTGAAAACTCTGACATCAGGGTTAGTCAAGTTCACCACACATTTGACTATACCCACATGAGAAGAAGAAGAATAGAACCTTCAGGATGAAACTTAAAATAAGTCAGTGGTGAAACACATTAGCATTTATAACCTTGCGCCTATTTGCAAAGGTGCAGTCTTCCCCAGAGAAAAATAGGCAAGAAACTCCGAGCCAGGAGGCTCATTAGTGACAAAAAGCTAGTAAAAAACAAAATCCAAAGCCTAGCTTATAGACGCAAAATAGCTTGTCTATGTGCTTTCTACAAGATGTACTTCGGTCAGTGTGCCCATGAGTTGCACGAGCTCATTCCGCCTGCCCCTTTCTTCTACCGGGTATCCAGAGGCACTGCGGGGTTTCCTCGAATCTGTGCTGAGTGCCTTACCTTGTTGAGATTCGTCGAATCTGTACTGAGCGCTAGAATTTTATACTGCGCACCGCTAAGGAGTGGAATTCTCTGCCTGATGCGTCTGTATTTCCGGGCTCATATAACCCGAGTCTATTTTAAGTTCGAGTGAATGCATCTTCTACATCCTCGACCTCATCTTCGCCCCTAAGCTAGATTGTGGTCAAGAGGGAACCCATTCGTTATAAAAAAAAAGACTTATTATCTGAATAACTCTGGAGCTGAGCAATTTATTCCCATGGTTGTTAGTCTAATAGCGTGCAAGATGTTAACTCGGGTTTATGATAAATACATAAAAAACATGATTTAAAAAATGCTGCAAGTAAACGGTACATTTTACTGCGCAACCTGCAACCGGATCTACGGCTTAAAAAGATGTCACTGACCTCGGACACGTCAAGGAGGACATTATCTATGTGAAAAAGAAAAAGCAAAAGAAAATAAAAAGTTTAGTTATTTTTCAGACTCTGACGTATTTTAGTGATACCTTTAAATAGCTTCTTGTCCCGTCCCCAAAGCTTACCTGTTAGGGATCGGAGGAAGCTGCGGATGCATGAACCTGGCCATGGAGGAGATGACCTGAGGCAGTGTGGCCAGGCCAGGTGATCCGGCCGCTAAGTTGCTCATCCCAGAGAATTGCGCAAGAAAACCTAATGAAAAACGATATCATCTGTTTTCGTTTACAACATTTTTACCATTGCCTTAGTCTAGTATTTTTAAAACGCTTACCCGCTTTTTTAGGGAAAGAAAAACAGCATCAGGGGATCTAATCTTGGTGTCGTGGGTTCAAGTCCCATTCGCTCCGACCATTTTAATCTTTCCCTAAAAATTTTTTCTTTAGTCATCATCATTTCAGCCATTTGCTGCTGGACATAGTCCTCTCTGAAGGATCCCTATAGGGTCACTTCAAATTAGTTAGCGAAAACTGAGATGCTGATTGTCGCCAGGAAACTGAATAACTTTTCCCAAGCAGACCCATATAAAATTTATACAAAAAAATTGCGACTTTTCTAATCGCACATGTTGATGGGGAGGCGAAAAATGTGTTTTGGATGACTTATATCAAGCGCCAAGCTAATGACTATTATGAAATCTCACCGTAAGTGCCAGTATCGACTCCCCCTCCTCTGTTGTAATTGGGTTCGAAGCTCTGGATGAATGCGTTGTCTTCCCCAAGAACGTCGATGAGATCCTGTCTGGAATTATTACTGATTCCACTATTTTCATACACTGTGATGAAGCGCTATGCTTAGCGCTTACATGTTCTTGGTCAAGTTAATTAGTTAAATCAGTAATCGAGTATATCAGTAATTCAGTCAGTCAATAATTTTGAGCATCACTTGCAGACTATCGTGACGATGATGTCGCTGCCAATTATGGGGAAATATAAAATGAAAAATATTGCACAAAGAAATCTTTACGCTTTATTTTTATTCGTTGAATGTAAGACAATTGAATGTAAATAAATAAATAGATCCATTGATTTGCAAGAATACAGTCGGAATGGTATTAAAACTAAATAGGTAATCTGTGCATTCAACCGACAAGGTGTTAAAAATATAATAAAACATGTCAAACATTTCAAAATATCCAGTTAAAAATCCATAAAATGTCAAATTAACAAACCAATTTATTAATGTAAAGTCAGTTCCGTCAAGTTCGCTTCAATCCACTGTAAACATCAGATCTGTGAATTGACTATTAGCAGATCTGATATTGACGGGTCAAGAGTTAGAATCAGGATAAGAAAACTAAATTGACATAAGTCCTATTCCTAATAGTATTATTTCTTCAACCTATATACGTCTCCACCAAGGGGCACCGGCCTCCCTTCGAAACTCGAAGGGGATTTAGGCCAGAGTCCACCACGGTGCTGGTCCAATGCGGGTTGGAGGACCGCGCGCATTTCGAAAACGAATTTTCTTAGACGTGCGGGTTTCATCAAAATGTTTTCCTTCAGCGCTGAGCAAGTCATAATTAAAGAAAAATCCTAAAAGACGAATTTAGTGGTACAGGTCCACACCAAGATTTGAACGCGCAACCTTCCGGCTCATTACCAACTGGGCTATCACCTCATAGTAATAGTAACAACAAACCGTAGGGTCCTAACGAGGAAAGGCAGCACTCCACCCAAGCGATCCACGTTGTAGAAGTCCAGCTCACCGTCGATAAACGTCTTCGCAGGCAAGTGGGGTGGCAAGTGACTGTAGTATTAAAGCAATATTTGTTATATAAATATATATGTCACCGTACACGGGCGTAGCCAGAATTCAATTTCAGGGGGGGAGTTTAAGAAAATAAATTTGAAGGCAATACAACAGATATTGCCGATACCACACTTTACGGTGTTACGTAGATCGAAAAGGGCAGGAAGATGATCATGATTTTGGAAATTCCGGGGAGGGATTTGAACCCCCAAAACCTGGCTATGCCCTGGCTACGTTACGGCTATGCCCATGTCACCGTAACATTGTCATCTCCGTTATTTTGTAATTTTACTCAGTAAGTAAGGTTATAATCTTTCGGTACTTTGTGAACAGCCTCAATTTTTTTCGCATTGACATACTTTTTAAAAATATTAATGCAACCTAACCTAAAAAAGTTTAACCCTAAGGTTTAACCTAACCTCACTAATCCTAATTTCATGCAGTAACGTGACATTAATATTTTGCTAGGCAATTGTAATATTGCGGGAGATTATATAACTATAACTAGTGAAATCGTAATATTACGGCTTTTACAATTTTCCGATGATAGATACACTTGTTTCATAGTACACCGTAGGTTTAGATGTAAGGCACTGTTTAAACATAAGCGACGTGTCGCGGCGGCACGGCAGTCAAAGTAACGTAAAATTAATCTTAAAATCCACGGAGCAAGGACGTATATAAGGGGGGGGGGTCTTGGGGGTCCGGACCCCGCCCTTAAGGCCAAGAGGTTAATAAATAAATAAATTGTAAAAAATAACGAAGCCTTGATGTCTATTGCGTCAGTCTGTCAAAATTTAATTCAACTCTAGCAACACTTTCGTCGTTCGTCATAGGGGAATTCCCCATGCGAGCCGTTTTTTGCTCGATACGGCGCGGCGCGCGGGGCGCCAGCATTCACTTTTCTAAATAAGTATTTATGCAAAAATGTTGCTCTCGCTCTGTAGATTATTGATATTCGTTGCTTCAATTGTTGTTTAATGTTTTGTATACATTTTTTTAGTATAACCTCTCGACCCTAATGGGACCCCCCCCCATCTGAAAGCTATAGCTACGTCCTTGCCATGGAGCAAAAGTTTTTTTCATCCGTCGCTACGTCTTCAAGCGGCAGATGTCTCTTCTTCTATTTTCGGCAAAAAAACCTTTAGGTACTCCGTAGCTATTGATTCTCATTTTCACGTTGCATTGATTGCCACGCCACGTCGCTTGCGTATAAACAGCGCCTAAGGAAACAGTGAATGCATACGGATTCCCGATAGGATTCTCCTGCCACAGCTTCAGCACAGCTGTGAGCAGCCGCGCGTGACAGCACCAGGAGATGGCCGGTGAATTGCGGGAGATGTTGAACAGCCTCTGTAGAAGTTTTTACTTAGTTACAATGCTAACGAATATCCAGGAACAATTTACAAGAGAGGTATGCAGGATGTTTGGGACAGCAGCTTAGTAAAACTGAGACCCTGAATTCAGACTATGAAAAAACAAAAAACATTATAGCAGCGTAAAATACGAAAATCAGCAGTGAACATCTGAAAACAGCACGGCGCGGTTCCGCGGTTCTTTATGTAGCGCCAAAATAGGTAAATAACGAATCTTTAACTACATAATTATGGGTAGATTCCACCAATTAGTATTTACTAAGCTGTTCCTTTCACCCAGTATTTTATCGATTACAATGCAATATAGGTACAGAGATCTATTTAAGAAGTGTACTGGAACTTAAAGAATTGACGCACCCAAGAATATGAACTATTTTTAGTATTGACACATGCTGGAGAATCTTAAAAAAAACTGCGTTATATCCACACATTTTGGTCGCGAAGGTATTACAGTTTTGTATGTAACGTTCTTTGTTTGGCAACAAGTAACACCTTGTTACTTGTTGCAATCTCCCAAACGACTACTTCTATACACTTCAGTGCTTGTAGGTATGTCACCAATTTCCAATTACCATATCCAGTATGCAGTTGTCCATGATGTACCGCCTGAACTTCTCCATGAAAATCTTCCTGGAAGACGGAAGCATGTCGGTCCCGTCGGAATTGTCCAGTAGGATCAATAGGAACTCCAGCTGTGTCACAGAAATATAAGTAAGTAAGTTAATTTTTAACCTGAATTTACGTGACTTCTGGAGACTTTGTGATGAGAGCTCGGCAAGGCCTCTTGGGGCTTCGCAAATAAACTAAAACTTGGTACTGAAATTCGTACCTAATGCGTGAATCGAATAAACATGATATTTTTCATCCATCTAAATTGAATATGGAACTGCGAGCGCCAGAAGCTTGACCAACAGTTCAATTCAATCAGTTATTAATTAGTTAAGGGCTCCGACACATATTAAGTGTTCAAAAGGGGACCGTCTCCAGAAAAAGAAGTACTTACCTAAATAATAAATCTAAAACTTACCTGCACTTGTTCTAAAGGCGCTATGGCTTTTGTGATCTTTGCACAGTCCTCTTTATATTGAGTTTCGATCTCAAAATCGTCTTGCGGAGGCATAAACTTGGAAAACTTCTCTGAAAGAACTGTACTGTTAAAATAGCTATACTGTGTATTTGCTACATAGCTTTTGAATTGTCAGCGGCAAATAAGTAAACTATTAGTTTTTTTTTTCACTTTATGATGAATTGAAGAAACTAGCGAGATAAATCACCACGCTTCATCAAGACAATCACTCATAAAAATCTCTAATAGAGACAATTCCGTAAAGCGGAGGACACTCAGTTTCTTTAATGGAAAGTGACAGTAAAGTAGCATTTTCTGCCTCAGAGTGAAAGACGTCAATTTAGTTTACTAGTCCACAATGAAATAGACCCTTCGGACTGTAAGTTAAACTTTCACTTACCAATGGGAGTGTTCCATAGCTTATTTATTGTGCCCTTTTCTGTCATTTCTGAAATGAGAATTGTAAGCGAAGTTCAATCAATGGGAGATTCTGTTATGGATCTATATAGGACTAGCTTATGCCCGCAACTTCGTTTGCGTTTTAATTTTTTTTATAGAATAGACACTACATTGATGGAACTATACATGAAATTGACGTTTTTTTTCAAGCACCATTTAGTTCATGTTTTCGTTGATTTCTAAACATGTTTTTTTTATTTCAAAACTTGGCCATACTGTATTCCATTGGACCTGAAGACAAAGCTCTAACTCGCTTCCCGTTCCCAGGGGAATTTTTAACTTTGCATTCACTAAAGTATTATGCATGTCAAATTTCAAGCATCTATTAACTTATGCAGTTTAGATTTTTTCATACAACATTTTTTTTCCCGCTAACTCTCGTTCCCATGGGAATTTTTCAAAATACAGCCCTAACTAAACTTTATATTTACTAAGGTATGCATGCATGCTAGATTGAAAACATCCATCTTACGTGATTTAGATTTTTACATACAAAAGTTTTTTCCCGCTAACTCCCGTTCCCGTGGGAATTTTGCAATATCCTGTTGCAACTAAGCTTTAAGTTTACTAAGGTACCTGCATGCCAAATTTCAAGCGTCTAACTTAAGCGGTTTAGATTTTTCATACAAAAGGATTTTCCCGCTAATTCCCGTTCCCGTGGGAATTTCGGGAATTCCTTTCTTAGTGCACCTCTACGGTATCTAAGCTACGTCCCTTCCAAATTTCAAGTGCCTACGTTTAGCCGTTTAGGCTGTGCGTTGATATGTCAGTCAGTCAGTCAGTCAGTTTCTCCTTTTATATATTTAGATTAAAATTAAATTAAATAAGAAGAATAGATAATGGAATTGATACTTTATGTCTTTGAATCTTATTAGGTGTCTTTTACGGGAATCATCCCCCTAAACTGAACAGCTTTAGCCAAATATCTGGGAGGATTAGTTTTAAACATATTATTACGGGTGCTTACCACGATTTTTGTTTTAAATGAGTATCCGATATTTCGACGCTGTTGCAAGCACCATGATCACGGATGATCTCATGATCATGGTGCTTGGTGCGTTATAATAATGTTTAAAACTAGTGAAAATAACCGAAGAAATCTTAAACAATATTAGACAACTTAATATTCAAAGTAGCATTAACTGTAATGGACGTTTCTGCAACTGGGTGTGAGTATACCTGCAATCCTAGGATCGGTTTCCCCATGCACTGCGCAAGGGCGCTGCCACCACGGTTTGCGAATGACAGTGCGCAAGACTGAGTCATCGGGGCATTTTACGTTCAAGAAGTTGTCGAATCTAAAACAAGAGCTGACGCTTTTGTTTGTTTTTTTTTTATTTACTTTTTATTAATAATGGTTTTGCTCTGGAAGACAATGTAGTACGAGGGCGAAGATGCGGTCGAGGATGAAGCAAGCTCTTCTTCTTCCAAGCTTCACGATCAGAAGTCGAGTCGGACGAATCTATGGCGGCAGGTTTGGTGGAGCGGTAGTGGCACTGCCTCTTGATCGATAGGTCCTGGGTTCAATTCTCAGTTTAGGCAAAGGACATGGGTGTTCGTGTTATGTCTGCCTTTGTGTACGTTCCAAGGAACAAAGTACATTTAATAAGGGAAAACCTTAGTGTGGACTTCGAGTGTGAAGCTTTTTTTTAAAAAATAAAAATACTGTGTCTATGTCAAAAGTCAAAATGAAGAAAAAGTAATACTTTTATTTGGCGTTAGTTCCAGCTACTAAACCCTCTCGCCAGATCATGTGACATAAGAAGCACTGTCTTTAAAATTCATACTTGATAATGTTGAAATCTCAACACAAATCACCCAGCAATGCAGGTTTTTAAGTGAAATCGTAGGGTTGAACCCTGCTGGTAAGCCACTTCTTAATAAAAGTCAAAGTCAACGTCAAAAATACTTTATTTTCATAGAACATACAAAGTGCTTCTTGAAAATGTCACAAAAATACAAAAGCAAAATCAATATGAATCATTGGGCGAAATAGTGAATTATATTAGCATTTTTGACTTTGCACCTATTCGCAAAGGTGCAGTTTTCCTCAGGAGAAGAATAGGCAAGAAACTCCGAGGGTTGCTCTCCTTAAGTCAATCATATATACATTTTCTTACTTCTTAATATCTCAATAACTCTGGAGCAGACATTCTATAATAACCCTTTTTACAAAGTTTTTGTTTAAGAGGGTTCATAAATTTACAAAAGAGCCAAGCAAAATGAACACGATAACAAGTAGAAAGAAGGGTCCATATTACTGATGCTAATAAGAACTTACGTAATTTTATTGAAGAACACATATTTGATGAGATGGTGCCTTGTCTCCCGATGCTGCATCAGGCCACACAACACGTAGACTCCATCGATTTGATGACCAAACGTCATGTCCTGAAGCGACAAAAATCAATACCATTCTATACATAGGTAAATCTAACTACGAGACGTGAAAAGTGATAGGTAGCCGGCGTTTCTTTCTATTTTCTTTTAATAAGTTTTATTTATATTGAAATCGGGTTAACCAAGTACAATGAAGCATTATCACAATATTATCTACAATCCCTACGAACATACCTTACAAACAATCCCTCATCAACAAAACCTGACGAAAATCTTTATTCAGGGAGGTTTATCTATACATATTATAAAGAGGAAAGATTTGATTGTTTGTTTGTTTGCATTGAATAGGCTCCGAAACTACTGGATCGATTGGAAAAATTATTTCACCATTAGAAAGCTACATGATTCCCGATGGACATAGGCTACATAATTTTCCCGAAATCCCACGGGAACGAAGTCCTGGGCGGAATGCTAGTTATTAAATAAATGACGATGTCACTCCGTAAGTTATACAGGATCCTCTATTAACCAATACAAGATCTTCTTTTTAAACCTTAAAGTACAAATTTATACAAAGCTTTAGCTATTTTTGACATTAGAAATTATAAGATACTGTTACAACCCTCAATTTGTGTCAAATTTTTATATGTAGCCTAGCAGTTGGAGCCTACAACCCTCGTTCCATACACATTCTCTTATAAGTTGTAACTTACAGGTAATATTATAAAGAAGAAACATTTGTATTTTTGTAACGAAAAAACTCAAAACTACGGGATTAATTTAAAAAATTATTTCACCAATATAAAGCTTCATTATCAGCGGGTGACATAGGTTACATAATTTAATTTAACAAAGTCCCGGGCGAAAAGCTAGTAACATATAACTTTACATTCAGCGCAATTTGGACTATTACTTTACTCATTAAAAAAGCTTTGTTAAGAAGAAAGTGCTGACGAAAATACTGTTTTCATATCTTTGAAAAAGTCAACTCATTTATAAGTAATATCACAATAATTCACATAACATTAACCAACCGGTGAAACGAGATCAAAAAGTAAACACTCTCGGACCACGCAGTGCTCCAGCACATCACACAGAGCCGATTCGTCCAGAAACGTCCACAGCAAGTCCAAGAGTGTTACAAGACGGGGCTGCGGCTGCAGCAGGAACTTTGCAGCTAGGTCCACCTTCAAATAATACAGTTTCATTAAAACAACAATTACAGGAACAAAAGTAATAATATTACATTACATACGCTCAAAATCCTTAACGGGGTAATAATATTACATTAGTAATAATATTACATTACATACGCTCATAATCCTTAACGGGGTAGGCAGAGCATCAGTGGTTTTAAAACCACCAGATACATTAGATCGAACAAGTTGTATAATGGTGAGAGGTGGTCAGCCTACAATTTAACTATGTACATTTCATTTGAACCTTAATAAGATCCAATAAAATAGACTCTCTCTTTCTAGAGATACATCTTGTATAAAGTCATTCTTGACATTATACAGGATGTAAGTGACAGCTTAGAATATACTTAAACGGTGGAATCTATTTTATAAATATGATCCTCAAGAAAAGGAAATTTCCACTGGAAAATCATTCAGAACGATTGTCTGATTTCAGGCACAGAATAAATAATAGTACTAACGTTTCAGGGTTTCAGTGTCCCTTAGACCCTTTTAAATTAGTTAGCGAAAATTTATGAAACTGTATAACTTTTCCCGAGGAATGTATAAACATTAAATTATTCTTCTTCTTCTTGTCGTGTAGGTATAGTAAAGTCAAATGTGAGGCCAACTTGGCTAACCCTGGTGCCAGAGTTTTCAAACCGCACAATGGCCTCTGAAGAAAAGAAGTCATCCTTTCATATAAAGACAAATCAACTGATCGCAAATGTTGTATGGAGAAGCGACCTATGTTCCTGGGGAAAGTTGTTCAGTTTCGTGGACTAATGCAAATCCTTAAGTTTCGCCACAAAGGTCATCATTCAAAACGTACCAAAATTTAAAAGTGGCGGCCAAAAAAAGTAAAGTTATTATTTCAAAAGGACACATTATTCTTTACATTTTTTATTATGACAGCTAAACTGTACGACTTTTACGAATTTTCCTTTTTTAAGTTTAAAAATCTAGATTTTCAATGCATTTTTGAATCTAGAATTTAAACCTTTAACCTAATAAGAAAAATGTTTTGTATCACAATCTATTGAAACACTATTTTCTATGGCCGAAACATTTAAAATTCAGATTTTTAAGTGTCAAGAACAAATCTAGTAATGGTCGTACAGCTTAGCTTAGCTATCATACTAAAAAATGTTTAGAATAATATGTTCTTTCGAAATAATAACTTTATCGTTTTTGGCCGCCTCTTTAAAAATGTTGGTATTTTTTGTATGGGCCGTGAATGATGTCCTTTAAAATCACCCATTGATCTGAACTAACTCCTAACCTATTTGTTCCTTTAAAGACATTTTCTAGATTGGTACTCACAAAGTTATCATCTTTAGCTCGGTTATAGAAGTCTTGCGCCCGTGGATCAACCTGTATACTTCTTAACTTCAAGCCCAAAGCACCTCTCAGCCTGGGCAGCAGCTCGGCGACCACCACATACGACAGTCGAAGTACGCTGCCTAGTTCTATCACTACCATGCGAGCGATGGACATTAGGAATGCCTGTCAGAAATTCTTACATTTAATTACAACATTATTTTCTGAGTTAACCCGCCCCATTGTCGACCTCATCTATGACCTTGATCAAGAGTTAATTCATCGTATAATATTAATTTTTTTAAACTACTAACGGATTCACAATTGCTACTTAACAATTCTTCTTCTTATTATCAAAGAAGGTAATTAAGCCTCTCGTTTAAATAAGATTTAATTTTAAAGCATTAATAAATTTGTTTCTGAAAAATGAAATTACTTTTCTTAATAATAAGAGGATCTCAGAGTTAAGAACGAGATAATATAAATAAAGAAAACTTAGGAAAGAATCCGGCTTACAATTTGGTGAAGGAACAGTATGAGTTTTTTGGATTGATTTGTTATTAAAAGTAGTTCCCACGTCTTACGTGTGGAAACTTATACGGTCGATGTAATGATTTGTATACATGGATGACATAATGATTATACTTTGTTACATACTTTCCTGGATATCTTTTTGACATCAGCAGTTTGCGGTTCTGCGATGGCATGAGGAGAGTTCCGCGGAGTGTACCCTGAATGAGAGCTTTGGATACGAAGAGTTACTTCATCTTCATTCGTCTTCGAGTTTTCTGGTTTTGACTGAAATACATCGCAATTATTTTATTACAGGTTAACCACTTTTATAAAGTCGCTTCGGCAATATTCGTTTCCGCATTAAACGCTTCATTTAAGTATTTTTAGATTCAGTAACAATTTTGGTAGGTATCTCATCATAACATTTGACTTAACGTCATCATCTCATGGAAGAACTCGTGTCATCTTGCTCATTATAGTTTTGAAACTTGATGCAAGAAAAGGATCTATGAATGCCGAGGTATTTTTGCGCCATTCTCAAATAGTACTTCTGTTTAGATACATCGGCGTAAATTATAAAAGTGGTATTAATAGACCGATTTGTCTTAAAGAATGTATTGCTTTGTATGTGGCACACGACCATACCCATTATCTGAACTTAGTATTTCGTCTCTCCTTACAATTCCAGATTAAAAAAAATGAGAAGTCAACATTATAATAATTAAATACGGGTTCCTCAGGGAAAGTTTTTCATTCCTTAAAGTTTCGCTAAAATCCACTTCATAGAACCTTGCAACAATAAAGTAGCGACATGACTCTGAGAGTCTTTAAATTGCATTTATATCTTGTATCTATATGAATTTCTCAATAAAATGTAACCTTTTTGTCCACAGTTTGCTTGGTTTGAAGGTCAGTTAGGCTCGGCAGGTGACGCTGTTAAAAAAAAACAAATAAAGTTTCCTACTGGGCGACAACAAAAAAATAAAAGTGGGTAGGGTTTTCTATGAAGATTCTCTACGAAGGCAAAGAATTTCCCTTGTCTCTATGACATTGAATATACCAAACATTGCAATGTAAAACTAGATCTTTTAAAAATTGCTACTATTAGTTTTTGGGCAAAAAATATTTTGAACGTTCCTTACTTTACTGCTCTTATTTGAAAGCTGCGGCCTGAGATCTGACAGTCTTGACAGTTCCTCCAAGATGGCGTCCAGAGATTTGAATAGCAGGGTCGCTCGAGTGCATTCCTTTGATGGCGGTATCTGAAGGGGTGCGTAACCCTCCACGGGGAATCTGGAATCATTTTGTTCTGACTTTGAAGAAAAACGATGCTATTGACGAAAAACCGTCGAGCCAAATAAATGGGAATTTAAAATTAAACACACTGGTCACACTTATCAAGACGAGCGTCTTATATTTATTAATAATGTTCTCCATGCCGTGTCCGGCTATGGCGACTCCAGCAAGTTCAATTCGGATGGATGTTGTCGCGATGGTACTTGAGTACTTATTTACATTGTTAAATATAAATTATTAACACAAATTCATTTGACGGCCGGTTTGGTCGAGTGGCAGTGACGCTGCCTCTATCGATGGGCCCTGGGTTCGATTCCCAGTCGAGGCAAATATTTGTGTAAAAAGCAGATGTTTGTTCTCGGGTCATGGGTGTTTGTGTCTGTCTTTGTGTGTTCCAAGGGACCCACGACACAAGGGAAAACCTTAATGTGGGCCTTTGAGTGTGAAGCGTTTATTTATTATTTATTTATTTGTTAGAAGCTTTCACTTCATATAGATACTTTGCTTCTTCTTTCTATAGCACCAGCAATCATTTGTGCACAGAAACAGT
Source organism: Aproaerema taeniolella (assembly GCA_949987775.1). Lineage (NCBI taxonomy): Eukaryota > Metazoa > Arthropoda > Insecta > Lepidoptera > Gelechiidae > Aproaerema > Aproaerema taeniolella. The sequence continues at coordinate 6,923,972 of OX465264.1, forward strand.
AATTTCAACTCAATGAATCTTTTCACCAAAATGTATTCTGTAAAAGTTCTTAAAAACAAACAAGATCAAAGTTCTCTTACATGAAAGGCACATGTCCAAAGTTGGCGTAGAGATGCTCCTGCATGGCAAGTGAGACTGCTGGAAAATAGGCCACACCTGCTCCGTGGGCCACCTTGTCAAACGCTGTTCCCATTGACACTCCATTTCTACGACCATTACAAAAATTTTATCATCATTTAGCTACAAAACGGCCATTGCTATATCTATAAGCATTTTTTAAGAATCTAAGGCTGCCCGCACACTGCATTTAAGGGCCACGGCTTCTACCAGATCGTCGTCGGTTAGCTAACACTTATTAACATTGAATAAAGGGAAACTCGTGATTTTCATCGGCCATCGAACAGACCACTAAATGTGCGAACCAACACCATGAAGGTTATATTAAAGTAATTGCTCTGCGTTAATTACCAAATTTTAAATTAGTGTTAGGAACCCTGAAAGTGATTAGGACAAATATTTTTTTATTTATTTTTTATTATAAGATGGGTTAAGATGAGATCGAAGATGGAGCGAGTTAACCCAGAAAATGCCTATAAGGCACTGGTACTCCTACGCACCGACGGAACACAGCAAGCAGTTTGGTGTCGGACTTCGGTAGGAGGGTGGTCGCGAATCAGATGGCCCTTCTCAGAGCCTACCACAAAGCATGAGACAAAGGACGACACCTCAGATTCAGAACAAATTTAGGTGTCGTTGCCTGAGGTGGATTAATGGGAGGCAGGTCTCATTTGTGTTTCCCTAATCGCCTCTTACAACACCCACGGAAAGAAATGGGGTGATGTTATTCTCAACCTTTCGCCACAAGGCATAATGCAGCTGTTCAAAAGTAGATCTTTCTCTAATGAATATGAATCTACATTGCAAGGCTTATTAACTTCTTGGATCGAAAAATTGGGAAGGTCTATTACAGTTTCAACGCAAAAAAATCACCTGTAAAACTCCAGCGTTCCCTTGTCCAAGTCGATACAAGATCCGATGACGTCACCGGGCAGCCACGCCAGGCCGTAGGGCGATGTGGCGACGTTCCACCTCCTGATCCGTCCACCATCGTACGCGTACGAGTGGGTTGTATCTCCCACTCCAGTGTCCATAGAGAACGAGCAAGAGGATGTGCACCATCCAACCTGATTTCAAAAGAAGCACGCGGGCTCATGAATACACGAGCAAGTGTGGACTTTTCTTGTTGCTGGTAAGATGTGTAAGAATATCCTGTGAGAGTGTGCATTGTATTTGAAGCCTCAAACTAGATGACAGCGGTGGTGCTGGCGGCGACACATTTCTTTGCTCATCGCCGCTCGCCGCACCGCTGCCATCAGAAACACATCAATACAAATCTATGCATTTAACTCCGTCGTTGCTGCTGCCATACAGTTTCAGGCCTTAAGGCTTCACTAGATCGCAGACGTAGCAGAAGCACAGAAGCATAGAGCATGTAGAGAAGGTAATCTAAAGAATCATATGAAACGCATTAACTCTTGGCAAGCCTTAATTCGTTTAGTGGTGTCCCAATGTCAACTTATTGGCTGAAAGGCGTCGAGTTTTATATAGATCTCTGCTAAGGATTCCTATATCGAAACAGTTTTTACGTAAACTTCCCATATCGTGGTTTCATTTTGTAGGACTTTGTGTGTTCATTTTCCGGCCATTACAAAGCTTTTCTGCAAAGCTAACGGTGGTCAACAGTCATAATATCTTCCGAGCTAGTGCCTCAACAATGCCCTCAAGAGAATTAAGTATTTAAACTACCTCAGTACCGTCTGAACTCTCGTTTCCAATTATCTAAATTCAAGAGTGAACAAATGAGGATTAGAAAAATTATCCGATTTATTTACTAAAAATAAATTGTTCATTAGTTACCTGCATGATTCCCTTGGTTCCTAGCTGGACCTCGTACATCCACTTCCCTGAGTACACGCAGGCCGTCGCCCTGATCGTGGCGAAACTTGACAGTCCCTGCACGCTGACCCTTTCATCACCTACTAGCACTAATCTTCCCGTACCTTGAAAACATCATTTTGTAACACTTTTAAAACTGACCAACTTTTATTTTTTTATTGTAGTTGGCAGTGGCAAAATAAACAAAAGCTATCGAGTTGCATTCCCATTCAGTTCGATTCATGAAACATTGACTTTGTCTGGGTTATACATTAATTATACTATTGTATGGAGCCGGTCACTATTGTGTAGTTGCAGTATTTAACGAATTGTGTCGTTATTCATTACTGTACTGATGCTCCTATGATGATAGCAAATCACAGGATACAATAAAGTATAGCATCAACAAAATTATTTTTCAAATTGAATGAAATCTTACCAGTGGAAGCATCAAATACAACTATTTTTGGCCCAACTCGTCCAGGCCTGTCGTCTGTATTTGTATCAGCTGTCTGAAATTAAAAAGAATGCAGGTAGATATCAAGGTACGATGGTTCATAGTAGGTACTTAGCAGAACTTTCAGGGAAACTAATGAAATCAAGTATAAGATATTTGGTCTACTTTTGGCACTAGCCACTGGGCCTTTGATGTTTGTCAAATTCTTCCTTACACCGTGTATTAGCTTGTCTAGATCTAAGAGTGATTGGAGATCTTCCGAAGAAAATAAGTGTAGCATAACTGGATTTACCTCAGTAACGACGGGGGGATGCTTTTTAGAAGGCTTCGATTTGTGTGTGACTGTCTTCGCATCCAATATCTTCGGAAGGGTGTCGCGTATGTGACTCAAGTATTTTGTTCTCCTGTAAAACAATTCAATAATAAATACGCTAAAAAAGTTAGCCTAGAATTAGAAGCAAAAGATGATGACTTTTGCTCTAAGATGATAACAGTCTGCGAAATCGCACTCTTGGATAAGCCTTTCTTTAAGAGTACGCATTCCAAAGACTACTCGAGACTCGAATAATTATTGACTCGAAAGTCTGTAAACCTCAAAATTGCCACGCTTAGCATTCAGAAAGACTCAAAAAGATGCTACGGTTACTTTTTTGATGGTGGTGGTTGGCTATACTATAATTAAAGAACTTATCCTATTTGCCGTTTGGAGCATCTATGCCCTTGTGATTCGCTTTAAGGTATATTCATGGTGTAATGGTTAGCGAATTGGAATGGTCAGTGACGGGTATTTTGGAGCCTGGTACTGGTGCCACCATTACATTTTCTAAGAGTTTATGACGGAAAAAATTGCCTGAAAACCTTGTTAATTGAAATACATGTTGGTAAAGCCAATATCAAATCTGGTCTGCTTCCCTTACAAGGGAGCCGAAGAGAGATCAGATGGCAGGCTCTTCATTGTAATTACATCTGTCAAAACCTGGATTATGGTGAAGATTCGAGTATCTCAAATGTTTTTTGTTATAATTTCAGAAAGTTAACTGGTTTGCCCTTGCTTGCAATAAGAATTGCAATGAGTCAATAAAGAAAAATTGATTTGTTTAAATTTCTCACTGATTGTGCTTGTCAGTATTATCCTTCATGACCATGTCGTTCCCGAAGATCCTTCTGACGGTCTCATGCACCTCTGACTTCTCCCCTGATTGGCTGCACACCCCAAACATAGTCTTAAGGACGTTCATCATTACCGGCTGCTGTCCCTTTTCTGCCTGCTTAAAGTTTTGTGGGTTAGAAGAGGATAGCAACGATCTGGTATAGTTTGGCCATTACCGCTGTATTCCACCTTAGATATGTAGGGCGAGGCGGGGGGGAAGAGCAGGTCGCGCATACCTGGCGCGGCACAGCGGTAATGATCACACTAATTAATTATTTTTTTTGTGGGTTTTCCTTATATGATGTTTTTACACTACGTGTATGAAGGAACAAAGATCTTACAAAGTTGTATAAAAATTACTTTCTGATTCTTAACGCCCATCCGTAACCCTTGTCATGACTCACTTAATGATTCTTCAACGCTCGGCCAAACCCTTGGGACTTTCAACGCGCCAAATGGCCTCTGACTTCGTTTAACGGCTGTGTCAATCGACAACAGACGGGAACACGTTAACGTGCCCTCCGAAGCACGGAACGCTTGTGATGAATTGTCACTCTCGCCACCCATCAGGTTCTCTGCCCTGAGTATTTTGCTTAACCGCACTAATCGGTTTAAATCACCGAGCGCCAGGCTACGAGCAAGCGCTCGTTGGACTAAGAATTTTTTTTTTGCTTAGGTGTTCCTTTGAAGATGTGGAAGTTTTCTTGACACTACATTTTTCGAAATTGAGGGATCGATTCAACTAAATTAAGCTTTAATCTCCGTTTAATTTATACAGGGCTTTAGGTAAATCTCTATACATCTCTCGGGTGGTTAATCAGTCCATGAAACTGAACAACTTTCCCCCAATAAAAGGCCAAAATACGAAAAAAAAAATTTGAGTTCCCATACAAACTTCATCAGCATATAGCGCATTTTGTATGGGAGATCTAAATTTTTTTTCGTATTTTGACCTATTTTCCTTGGGAAAGTTGTTCAGTTTCATAGACTGATTTAGCACCCGAAAGGTTGAAAGAGATTTACCTAAAGCCCTGTAGACAACCCCATACCAGGTCAGATCTAGGGTCTTGAATACAAGCACAGAATAGGTAGATAAAATTTTGGTCAAAGGTTGTACGTTTGTGGGTCAAAGCTTTTTAGATACGTAAATAAAGTAACTATATTACAAAACAGCTCTCTACTTACCTTAAAATATTATTTAAAAATAACTGAATTTAAAAAATATTTCTTAACAAAACACAGAATAAATAATCACTCTCAAAAAATATTCAAAATAATAATAAAATAGTTCTCAAAAATTGCCAAGTCGATTGATTACGTCAAAAAACTAAAAAGTTCTAGTTTGCCAACAATGTCAATATCCTGTTTTATAAATAGTTTTTGTATGATTTTAAGTCTCTTTTCTGTGGATTTTTTAATGTTTTTTTTTTTACCCCCGACGCAAAATGAATGGTGTTATAAATGTGACCGCTGTGTGTGTGTATGTAGCACCGTAGCTCTGCACTTAAACGGTTTAATCGATTCGGATGCGGTTTAAAAAAAAAATTAAAAGCAGATTTTCTAGTGATGGTTTTCGGGATAGTTCAAAATTTTTATTTTAGTGTTATAGTAATTATGCTTTTCAGTCAACTCGCATTATGAGTTCAGTCATAAATTATTTTCATCAAAAATATTAACGATTACGTTAATGTATGTAATTAATCCATGATTAATAATTAACAATGGCCATTAATTGCATTGTAAGTTTGTAAAATGGGTTAGTAATAAAATTAACCCATTTATTATATTTATTGTATTAACTATAATTTTCCACGTCAAAATCGTAAGAGTCACCGACTTCAATCCCAAAAAGACAATTTTTTCGAGAGTTTCCCTCAATTTCTTCAGGATTCCACCATCAGATCCTGGTTTCCTTAACATGGGACCACCCTTGGGATACTCCCTTTCCAACAAAAAAATAATAGGTAATCAAAATCGGTTCATAAACGACGAAGATACCCGCCGCGGACATACATAAAAAAATATATATACGGTCGAATTGAGAAACTTCCTCCTTTTTTGTTTGAAGTCGGTTAAAAACAGGTTACAATCATTAAAACATTAACGGTTAAAATAGAATCTTTAGGATATGACGGTCCACTACTCAAAAAAATCATTGGTGGTACTGGGAATCAAACTGGGAACCTCTCGTTCAAGCATGGCGCCGATGCCCACTATTACGAGTCAGTATCGCTTTATTAACATCGGTCCACTTTATTATTAAGACTTTAATAAAGCAATAGAGGCTCTAACTTCGCCCTTAATTAATATACTTACTCCAACAAAAACTTTTTCTAACAAACAAACAAATAAACCAGTCGGCCAGTGTTTCGTGCTTACAGGGTGTAGAAACTGAAACCCTGAATTCTGCCCATCTTTTTGAATGATTTTCTTCAGGAAATTTATTAAAACTATCTTATACAGGGCTTTAGGTATCTCTCTTTAGCACCCGATCTCCCATACACATATTGATCTCCCATACCCGATCTCCCATTGATCTCCCATACACAAAATGCGCTACATGCTAATGAAGTTTGTATGGGAACTCAAAATCTTTTCTTCGTATTTTGACCTATGTTCCTGAGAAAGTTGTTCAGTTTCATGGACTGATTAACCACCCGAGAGGTTGAAAGAGAGATACCTAAAGCCCTGTATAATTTTTAAATATTTTCTCCTTTAAAAATAAATTAATTTATAATACACTCCATTTTACAAGCTTTTACTTAACATGCAATGAATGTATGTAATGTGTAAGTATGTTTGTTCGGGTCAAGTCTTGCAACTGAATTTTATTGCAATCAACCTGAACCGATCGAACTGTTTGCATACGCATTTAGTTTGGGTGGTTAGTGACGTCATTTCTTAATCCAATATGGCGGACCATCTAAGATGGCGGACTTGATATTTTAGTTTACACCCCCATGGTACAGGTATAAAATTAAAGGATTTGCTAAGGAGAATAAGAAAATAAATTAAAGGTTTCCGGAAAAAAAAAACTTTTTGCTTACTTATATTATAATCATCATAGGTAACGCACAATGCCCCAATGGAGAGGTAAAGGCCCGTATTAGAAAAAGTGACTCAGATTCTTTTTTGTGATTTTAATAGTGAGAGAGAGACAATCAACACTTAAGTATAAATCAAGACTTGAGTCTCCTTCTGTAATACGGGAGTTAATGCGGAAAACGCCCAATAAACATGACATAACGTAATGATGGGTAAATTCCATCATTTCAATATTTGCTAAGCTATCCCATACACCCTGTATTTGCGAGGCTGTAGGCTGCAGACGGTGTTTGTTACATAAATTTGTAGAAGTTGCGACCTTTACGCCTCGCTTCATTATCTTACGCCTAGTGAATGCATAAGTAAATATAAAAACTTTAGGGATCCGCAAGTTCAGTGGTTATCAAATTAATTGGGGGCGGGGAGGAACAATGTCAAAAAAGCCCTTTTTTTGTATCGGGTTACTTTAAATTGGATAGCGAAAATTAGGGATGTGAATCAGCCCGTTGGCCCGTTGGCCGTTCGTTAAACTGAATAAATTTCCTAAAGGAAAGGGCGAAAGACGGAATTTATTTTCGTGTCCGTGCAACTAGTGCGATCAGCTGAGTTGCCTTTATAATCGAAATTTTATTTTTGTAATTTTTGTATCGGGTACATACAAAAAAGGTACATACATCAGTATGTACCTATGTATGTTTTGTGAGCTGATTTCACGTCCTTCTTCTTACCAGCCCATATACGTCTCCATCGAGGGGCAAGATTTAGGCCATAGTCCACCACGCTGGCCCAATGCGGGTTGGTGGACCACTCGTCTTTCGAAAATGAATTTTCTTAGACGGGCGGGTTTCATCACGATGTTTTCCTTCACCGTTGAGCAAGTGATAATTCGAAATCCGTGCATAAATCTGAAAAGTCGAATTTAGATTATAAACTACGAATACGAATTTAGTATCTATACATTATTTTTTTAGGTGGCATAAATTTAATCAAAAAATAAAATGTAATTGTTTAACTTAAAAATAAATGACCTCCTCCAGCGCGCCACATCGAGGCAACGTGACCAAGATACTGGCAGTATTCCCGCGTTGTATTTCAGGTTCCTTGGGGAAAGAGGTTCAATTTAATGGGAAGAATCATCCCCTAAAGTTTCGCCAACTAATTTAAAGTCACCCCATAAAATTTACTGCGTCATTATATGCTAGTATTAGTACCTGCTTCAGTTATTAAGTTATCAAATTCTAAGAAGTATCGTGAACCCTCTCTGATTAATAATTCACTCTCACCTGTTTTCTCAGAAACAATTTTTCACACGAATGAACACTCAGGTCAAGGCCCTTTTATTTGTATTTTAGCTCATTCTTGTTAAAATGTTCTTGTTAAAAAATTCATTTAATGGAGCATTAAATATTGAGATTTAATTTACCAAATTCAGTTATAGGAATATATCACCGGAAAATTGTAAAAACTGAAATATTACAATGTCACTAGTGAAATTACAATTTCACGCGATATTACAATTTGCCTAATAAAATTATAAATTTACGAAACTTTAAGAGCCGCTTGCATGAAATTAGAATAAGTTACGGTTCGGTTAGGTTATTTGCTTTAATATTATTTAAAAAATCCGTTAATGTAAAAAATGGGGCAGTTCACAAAGTAGCGAGAGTTTATAACCTTTCTAAGTCAAATTAAAATATTACGGGCCGTGGCGTAGCTAGGTAACCATAGGCAAAAAATAAACTAGGGCCCCAACTGAACTATTAGATAAATAGTTTGTTCCGTATTAGTCGTGTTCCGAATTCGACGTACTCCAGATTTGTCGTAATGCAGAATCGGCGTAATACAGTCAACTCCATAATAAAATCAAAAACCATATACAAATTGTAACTTATTTTAATGAACAAATTAAAACATAGGTTGTATTTTCAAACAGCTGACGGCATATAGCGCAAAAAGTAGTATGGATGCCCCTAATACCAGCCCTGGACGTAATACCAGCCCTTTTACATTTTCGCTTTTTATTAGGTTTTCTATTGGTAACACTTAGCAATGTTTTCATTAAAAAATCCTTTTATTTGGTAGAACTAGAACATAGTACACATGTACCAAATTTGGCAATACTGGCATGAATATGTCAACGTCAGTTTCAAATCTAAGCTTGAACTTAGCGGACAACGGCCATTTTCCCATTTTTTTCACACTTTTGGGAGCTGCTAAAAGTAAGGTATTTTTTACATTTATACAGCTCTACACGTTGTGATTTGTTTGATTATGGTTAGGGATAGTGTACTGCATGGATTACACAGTAAATATTTAAGTTTTAACCTTTCTGTTAATGGGAATTGAGGGGTTGCAATTATGTTCAAGATTTGTATGGAGTACATAATGCCAGCCCCCCCAGGCTGGTATTTGGTTCGATGGAGTACCTAATTCCAGCCCTGTCTTAATTATTAGGGGTGTCACAAAGCACAAACACAAAGGAAAGTTAGTAAGTTCGAATATTATATCAGGCTTAACTTTAAAAACGAATTTACATGAATTGGTTTGCAAGTTTGTTTTCTATTTGTATACTTTAAAAAATACTAACATTGAATTGTATTTATTAATTTATCTATTTATTTCTTAAAGATTTGATTCTCAATTTCAACCCGAAAAGGCGGCTTAAATACGACAGAAGTAGTTTAAATATTGTAAAGAATGAACTTTTTTTTATTTTTATTATAAGATGGGCTAACTCTTGACCTCAATCTTGACCGTAAAGGTCAAAGATGAGGTCGACGATAGAGCGAGTTAACCCAGAAAATGCCTATAAAGGCACTGGTACTCCCACGCAGCGACGGAACGCAGCAAGCTGTTTGGCGTCGGACTTCGGTAGGAGGGTGGTCGCGAACCAGACGGCCCTTTACAGAGCCTACCACACCGCTTGAAACCATAAGACGACACCTCAGATTCAGAAAAAAAATGAAGTGTCGTTGCCTGGGATGGATTACTAGGAGGCAGGTCTCATTTGTGTTTCCTTAGTCGCCTCTTACGACACCCACGGAAAGAGATGGGCTGGTGTTATTCTCAACCGATCACCACACGGTTAAATTAGTAAATCTAAGAAATTTATCGATTATGTCAGCTTTCAAACAAAAAAAAATCTCATCAAAATCAGTCCATTTAGGAGCCCACACCACAGACCGATACACATATACATACTTCAAACTATAACAGCTTTCTTTTTGCGTCGGAGGCTAATAAACTGGTGCAGCAAAGATAAACATTCCGTTGTTATTGTATAAGTATAATAAAATATGTGACGAACCTTCTCTGTGCGCAGATGAACTTGCTTGCATATTTACCTTAGTCGCCTTGTATGACACCTCGGTAAAAAAGAGGGTGGTCCTATTCTACTCTGTCGGGGACTCACACGGCACAGAATGAATATTACAATCAATATTGTATTAAATTGTATTAGTTATATATTTAAGTAAAAAAAAGATTTTACCTCATGCATTCAGAATTTTTATTTATAAAGAAAAAAGTCTTAAAGCATGACCCTAGACTAGGCTGGTATTCGGTACACAAAAAGATGGCATTAGGTACAAGGTGGAGGTGTCATGCTGATTAATTATTATTTTAAAATTATCCTTATAGTTTGTGAGTTAGTTTTGTGCTAAATATTTATCAATTAAGTTTTGTATAAAAATTTATCAATTAAGTAAAAAAAAAAAAGTTGTTTTTTTTTCTAAATATTTATCAATTAAGTTTTGTATAAAAATTTATCAATTAAGTAACCTACGGATTAAAAAAACTGTGACTGGTTCTGACCTATAGTTCAAGAAATACAATTTTTTTAAATGGAAATTTGCTCCAAAAGTCTGGTATCCACCCTACGTTCGTAAGCGGGTGCGCACCACGATTTCCCGTTTGACCTTAACTTTAGCTAGCTAATTTAAAGCCACTCAACATGAAAAGAAGGATCTTTTCTTACCTGAAAAGATGAATCTGGGTATCTACCCACACCGGTGGGTATAATTTTCGCCGTTTCCTCATAGACAGAGCTCCCGTTGCACGAAACCCTACCTCATGAGGTGGCAGCTCAGAAATTTAATGTAGTGATAGATACTACTCAGGAACACTGTATTTTAGTAGTTTGCCATCGCATATCCTGGAAGAAGTATTTTTTTTTACTTCTTCTGTGGATCAGGTGGCAAGATGAAACTGATACAGATCGATTGTCCTAGACGTGCCGTTCATGAATATATTATGGTTGCCTGCATTCAGCCTGGCGGTTTTTCTGATCAGCCACCTAGAACAATATATGTCGAAATCTTGTTCGAGGTGGCTGTATAGAAAAATTGTAAATATGCCACCTGATCTAGTAAAGAAAAAACTTACTTTTCCAGGATCGATGGCAAACTACTAAAATCCAGTGCTCCTAAGTAGTATCTATCACTACATTACATTTCTGAGCTGCCACCTCGTGAGGTAGGGTTTCGTGCAACGGGAGCTCGGTCTATCATAGCCAAACGTTTTCGCCATACTGATTTGGCTACGAGGAAATTAATTTCCTTGTGGCTAAACTCGTTTCAAAATAGGCAAAAGTACAATTAGCTACAAAGAAAAAAAGTCAATTTTATTAAGTTTTATTTTATTATTTTAAGTATCTGGCTAACTAAATAATTAACCCTGGCGTCAGAGTTTTCAAACCGTCAAATGTGATTTGATGGATCCGCTCGTCAAACTAAACAACTTTTAAATAAAAAAAGTAAACCAATAAAAAAGTTTCTCCGAAAATCCGCCAGGTGTCGCTTGCTATACTCTAAATCACAGTATCGAAATATAATGTACATTTGGATGTGTGGCCCTTAATCCTAGGATGAAAACTCCGAGAGATTCGTTCAGTGATGGATAAAAGACTTCATATTTGCATATTGAAATAATACGAGGTACTGACTCAGCCAGTTTCATTAAACTTGTGTAAAATAGGCAATTTTTAAACACATGCTTGTTTTTTTTAACAAGTGTGTGCAAATGTAACAAAAAAATAAGAAAAAAAGTAATTCGAAGTCACCCAACATGAAAAGAAGAAGAGTATTTTTATGGTGTGGGTAGGTATAATAAAGTATGTAGCGAGCTAGATTAAACCTGGCGCCTGATTTATAGCCAAGCTATAAAATTAAAAAAAAAAAAATTATCTAGTTTTTTATTTGTGCTCTATGGTTAAGTTTTCACTGTCATGTTGTAAATGTGTGTCTAATAAATTTTGGTTCTAATAAAATATTAAGTTTTATTCTATTAAAACATGGCGCAGTCGATCGAAATACAAAGTTAAGTGTGCAATTTTCGTGTTTCGTCTCAAGTATTCACCATGGCAGAAAGTACAATGGGTGTAAAACTGCCCCCAAATTTCGACATGCGGTCGCCCAATGCGGCATCAGATTGGCGCTTCTGGAAGTATTTATTTAGTGATTACCTTGTGGGAACTGGTCAGGATGAAGCCCCCGACAAAGTAAAACTTTCACTGTTGCGAAACATGATGGGGCCAGAAAGCACCAAAACAATTTTAACCTCAAAATTGTCAAAATCTGAAACTGAATGTTTTAGCAAGGTCATTGAAGCAGTGGATAAATATATTCAACCTAAATGTAACGAGCCATTTGAGAGATTTAAATTTAATGACAGGAAGCAGTTACCAGATGAAACATTTGAAAATTTTTTTACAAGTCTAAGACATTTGCTCAGTACATGTAATTATTCTGGTCAATCTGAAGAAAGTTTGGAAGATCAACTATTAAGGGATAGAATCATCCAGGGGATTGCGGATAAAAATCTTCAAGAGAGTCTGTTGAGGCGTGATAACCTGACATTAAATAAAGTAGCTGACATTTGTCGAGCAAGTGAAATCAGCAAGACGCAAATAAAAGAAATGAATCCGTCATTGGAGGTTGATGCCGTGAAAAGTAAAAGGAGTAATCCCCTAAAGAGTAAGAAGAGAGTAGAAAAATTTGATTGCAGACGATGTGGAATCTATCATGGCCCAAGGGAGTGCCCTGCTTTCGGTAAGAAATGTGGCAAGTGTGGTATTCTTAACCATTTTGCAGTAAGTTGCAAAGTAAAAAGCAACCCAAGGGTAAATGAAGTCAATGCATCTGACTCTGACTCAGAAGAAAGTTTATTTTGTGGTGCGGTGAAATCGGACACTACTAATGAGTGGATGGAAACTATAAATATTGAAAATGTAAGTGTAAAATGTAAATTGGACACTGGTGCGGATGTAAGTATTATGCCAAAACAAATTTTTGAGAAAATAAATATAAATTCAAAGTGTAAGATACAGGAAACAAATATAAAAATTGAATCTTTTGCAGGACACAAAGTAGAGCCCATAGGAATGGTAAATTTGCTATGCAAGTATAAAAATAATGAGTCTTTTGAAAACTTTGTGATTGTAATTTATGATACAATGTTGTTGGGTTTACCAGGCTGTGTAGCTTTAAATTTAGTGCGACGGGTTCACAGTGTTGAAACCAAATATGACAAGGAAAGTTTTATTAAACAAAACATTGATGTTTTTGAGGGCATAGGTAAATTGCCAGGTATGGTTGACCTTCCTACTAAGTCTATAGAGGAACAAATTTGTCATCCTTCATCAAAATTGTCTACTTGTTTGCTTGAACCACTAAAGTCTGAATTAAATAGGTTAGAGCAGAGAAAAGCAATAGTAAAAGTTAATAATATTAATCAAAAAGCTTGTATAAACAGAATTGTGATTGTTGAAAAGCCAGATGGCAGAGTAAGGTTGTGCTTAGATCCATCTGATTTAAATAAATATATTGTAAAAAAACGTAAAGTGTTGCCTACCTTGGAAGATTTAAGTTTGAGACTAAAAGAAAAAATTTTTTTCTCCGTATTGGATTTAACTGAAGGTTTCCATCATTTGTTGCTAACTGATGATGCATCTTTAAAATGTTGTTTTGCAACTCCATTTGGAGTGTACAGATACCTTGTGTTACCATTTGGCTTAATGAATGCACCGGAACTTTTCCAGGATACACTCGAAAAGCATTTTTGTGAGCTTGATAATGTGGTAATTTGGGCTGATGATATTTAAATCATGGGTAGTTCTGTTGAAGAACATGATTTGGCATTATCTAGAGTGATAGAGAAGGCAAAAGAACTAGGAATAGTATTTAATAAAAAGAAGTTTCAGTATAAAGAAAAAGAAGTAAAGTTTGTAGGACAAATATTTAATGAAAATGGAATGTCTTTAGACAAAGATAGGATTGAGTCATTGTTAAGTTTAAAGGAACCCCAAAATAGGGATGATCTGAGGCAAATATTGGGTTCATTTAATTATGTAAGAAGGTATGTACCGAATATGGCTACTTTGATGTCACCTTTATGTAAATTGTTGAAAAGGGACACTGAGTTTATATGGTTACCAGCTCATACGTTAGCTTTTGCAGAACTGAAGCGACAAATATGCTTAGCACCTGCGCTAACTCCTTTTGATTCTAAAAAAAAGATTGTACTTCAATGTGATGCCTCCAAAAATGGACTAGGGTGTTGTCTGTTTTAGAAACATGATAATAATATACTGAGAATGTAGCTTGTGCGTCAAGAACTATGAATGATGCAGAAGTTAATTATAGTCAAACAGAAAAATAATTATTGTCTATATGTTTTGCAGTTAAAAAATTTCACAGATACATTTATCCAACACACATTTTTTTCCATTTTCCCAAGCTCAGGGATGTTGGCCTAGAAGTGAACTCGGGAAAATGTGAGATTTACTTTTCTAATGGGTCGAGTGCTGCGTTGTTGCCTAGATTTGATGCGTTAGTGCCGGGGATCAAACTTGCACAGAGCGGATTTCTCACTGCTAGGCTCACCAATTTTCGTAGATGGGGTGCCGTGTGCTCTAAATGCGAAGAAGCAATCGCTTGAGTCGATACATCGGGACTTAAAGCAGTTATCGGCCCATGTGGCTCTCATTCTTTTGCGCGGTTGTTTCTCGATGCCGAAGTTAACATATTTTGTTAGAACTGCGCCTAGTTGGCTTTTCCCTCAGGAGGTAGGATCCTTGGACAGCTTGGTCAAATATACGCTCGAAGATCTACTCAATGTCAGCTTAAATGATAAACAGTGGAGCCAGGCTGCTCTTCCGGTTCGCCATGGCGGACTGGGGGTGCGTCGAATAGAGGGTACAGGCGTGGCCGCATTTTTGTCTTCTGCGTCTGGGGTTGTGGATCTTGTCACTCAGATACTTTCTATTAATGGTGATGAGGTCACGATTCCTTACTATGAGGAGGCGTTATCGGCGTGGTCGGCGTTGTGTCCTGCTGGTGAATCGCTACCGGAGAACAAGTGCTGTCAGAGAGCTTGGGATGACGTCTTGTCCAGGGTTTCCCTTAACAGCCTCATTAAGAGTGCCTCAGGGAAGGATTTAGCGCGCTTCAAAGCCGTTTCCAGGCCTGAGTCTGGAGCGTGGCTACACTCTTTACCGTCCCCTAAATTGGGTACATTTTTGGACGACGGTTCCCTCCGAGTGGCGGTAGCTTTGCGTCTTGGTTGCACTATGTGCGAGCCGCATCGCTGTGTTTGTGGCGCGAAGGTGGATGCCGACGGGTTGCATGGTTTAAGTTGTGTTAGATCTGCTGGGAGGTTTTCGCGCCATCACTCTCTTAATGATATTATACGTCGGGCCCTTGTTACGGCGGGAGTTCCCAGTATATTGAAGCCGCCGGGTTTGAGTCGTACAGACGGGAAGCGCCCGGATGGTCTCACGATAATACCTTGGGAGCGAGGTCGTTGCTTGTTATGGGATGCTACGTGTTGTTGCACTTTTGCTGCTTCCCATTTGGCGGGGTCAACGCAGCGGGCTGGCTCTGCGGCGGAAACCTCGGCGAAATTCAAGCACGATAAATACGCGGCTTTAAAGGCCTCTTATTTATTTGTGCCAGTGGCAGTGGAAACCGCGGGGACTTGGGGCGCAGAGGCCGTGCAGTTTGTCGCCGAGATCGGCAGGCGTTTGCACCAAAAAACTGGCGACCCACGCTCTAGGACGTACCTTGCTCAAAGGATTTCGTTGGCCATACAGCGCGGGAATGTGGCCAGTATCGTGGGAACCTTTGAGCGGGGTGAACTTCGGGGGGGCTTTTTTGACTAGGGTTTTGATTTTGTATATATTTTTAGGTTTTTTTTTTCGGGGCTGACGAAGCATGTTGCTGATTACTTCTGTCTTAGTTTTTAGTTATGACGAAGCCTGTTGCGGATACGTTTTTTTTTTTATAGGCATTTATGGTACTGATGTTGATGTTCAAACAGATCATAAGCCTATTGTGTCAATTATGTCAAAACCTATATGCAAAATTGGTTCACCACGTTTGAAAAGACTTAGGTTGAAATTATTAACGTACAATTTAAATGTGCATTATGTCCCAGGCAAGTTACTGCATTTTGCTGATATGTTGTCTAGAAATAGTTTAAGTATTACAGAAAATGACAAAGAAATGTTACAGATGGTGCATACTGTTTCTGCACACTTGCCTATGTCTCCTGAAAGAAAAACAAGTTTTATAAAAGAAACTAAATCTGATCCCTGTTTGAGTTTATTGAAAGAATATTATTTCAATGGATGGCCGGAACAGAATAGGGTTTCAAAGGAATGTAAACAGTATTACAAATTAAAAGATAATATTTACTTTGAGTCTGACATAGCATTTTTTGAGAATGAAATTATAGTACCTACATTTTTGAAATCATATGTTATGAACTTGGTCCATCAGGGACATCCTGGTATTTCAAAATCAATTAATAAAGCAAGGCAATTATTTTATTGGCCAAAAATGTCAAGTGACATTCAAACTCATGTACTGGAATGTCGTACTTGTGAGAAATTTCGCCCGGCAAAGCCTAGAGAAACTTTGATACCACATAAAATACCTAGTCTTAGGTTCTCCAAAGTTGGTACTGACATACTTGAATTTTCTGGTCGATATTTTCTGGTTGTTGTGGACTATTTTTCTCACTGGTCAGAAATTAGATCAATATCAGACAAAACTTCAAAATCCGTAATTGATGCATTTCAGGAAATCTTTACCAGATTTGGTTATCCAGAAGAGATTGTATCAGATAACAATCCATTTAATTATTTTGAGTGTCATGAATATTATAAAGCTAAAGATATTATATTAACAACAAGTAGCCCACACTACCCAAAAAGCAATGGTATCGTTGAAAAAGCAGTTCATATTAGCAAAAATATTTTTAAAAAATCTCATGAAGATAAGGTTGATTAAAGGGACTACTTGATGTCTTATAATAATACTCCTTTATCTGGTTTAGATGTATCTCCATCTCAAATTTTAAATAGCAGAAGGGTTCGTACCCTTATTCCAACAAACTCAAAATTGTTACAACCTAGGGTTGAAACAAACATTTATAAAATGTTATTGTTGAGGCAATCATTTAACAAGTCTCAGCATGATCGTTTTATTATAAGAAATGAGATAGATTTTAAGATGGGGGAGAAAGTTGTGTATAATACAAACAAAAATAAGGATTGGAAAAAAGGCGAAATTATAGCTAAGTGTAAGGAACCGAGATCATATCTGCTTAAAGGTGAACAGAAAGGTAATTTAATAAGAAGAAATAATGTAAACATAAAAAGATCATTTAGTGATAGTTCTACTTGTAGGACGGGTAATTATCATTTGGATGAGAGTTTGGATTATAATGTGGTAGAGGACGCAGATATGCGGAATTGTCAACCAAGCGATGAACAGCCTCTCCGTAGGAGTACTCGCATTAGAAAACCCAGACAGATTCTTGACTTGTAATAGTTGATTACATAAATGTTAGTTTTATAATGATAAGTTTTAGAAGTTTGTTTTTGTTTTTTTTATTTTTAAGATACTTGATAGAATTTTGAGTCACAAGTAGTATTAATAGTTAAGGGGAAGGTGATTTATAGCCAAGCTATAAGATTAAAAAAATATATAAATTTATCTAGTTTTTTTATTTGTGCTCTATGGTTAAGTTTTCACTGTCATGTTGTAAATGTGTCTAATAAATTTTGGTTCTAATAAAATATTAAGTGTTATTCTATTAAAACAGCGCCAGAGTTTTCAAACCGTCAAATGTGATCTGATGAATACGCCCGTCAAACTAAACAACTTAAAAAAAATTAATCCAATAAAATAGCTTCTCAAAAAATCCGCCAGGTGTCGCTTGCTGTACTCTAAGTCACAGTATAGAAATATACCGTGTTGTTATTATTAACGAGGTACTGACTCAGTCAGTGTCATGAATCTTTGTAAATGTGCAATTTTTAAACACATGCTTGTTCTTTTTTAACAAGTGTGTGCATGTGTAACAAAAAAATTGGCAAAATAGTATATTAAATTAATTCAAAGTTATCCTACATGGGAAGAAGATTATTCTTATGGCGTAGGTAGGTATAATAAAGTATGTGGCGATCTAGATTAACCCTGGCGTCAGAGTTGTCAAACCGTCAAATGTGATCTGATGGATACGCCCGTGAAACTTAACAACTTTTATATTAAAAAATTTAACTTATAGAGTAGTTTCTCAAAAATCCGATAGATGTCGGTAGCTGTACTCTACATCGCGGTATCGAAATATACCGTGTTGTTAACGAGGTACTGACTCGGCCAGTTTCATTCAACACTGTATAAATTAATCAACTTTAAACACATGCTTGATCTTATTTAACAAGTGTGTGCAAATGTAACAAAAAAATTAAGAAAAAAAGTTATTTGAAGTCACCCAACATGAAAAGAAGAAGATTATTCTTATGGTGTGGGTAGGTATAATAAAGTATGTGGCGAGCTAGATTAAACCAGAGTTTCAAACCGTCAAATGTGATCTGATGAATACGTCCGTCAAACTAAACAACTTAAAAAAAAAAACAATAAAATAGTTTCTCAAAAAATCCGCCAGGTGTCGCTTGCTGTACTCTAAGTCACAGTATAGAAATATACCGTGTTGTTATTATTGATGAGGTACTGACTCAGTCAATGTCATGAAACTTGCGTAAATTAAATATGCAATTTTTAAACACATGCTTGTTCTTTTTTAACAAGTGTGTGCATGTGTAACAAAAAAATTGCCAAAAAAGTATAGTAAATTAATTCAAAGTCACCCTACATGAGAAGAAGATTATTCTTATGGCGTAGGTAGGTATAATTAAGTATGTGGCGAGCTAGATTAACCCTGGCATCAGAGTTGTCAAACCGTCAAATGTGATTAATGGATACACCTGTGAAACTTAACAACTTTTATATTAAAAAATAAAACTAATAAATTAGTTTCTCCAAAAATCCACTAGATGTCATTAGCTGTACTCTACATCGCAGTATCGAAATATACCGTGTTGTTAACGAGGTACTGACTCAGCCAGTTTCATTCAACACTGTATAAATTAATCAACTTTAAACACATGCTTGATCTTATTTAACAAGTGTGTGCAAATGTAACAAAAAAATTAAGAAAAAAAGTTATTTGAAGTCACCCAACATGAATAGAAGAAGATTATTTTTATGGTGTAGGTAGGTATAATAAAGTATGTGGCGAGCTAGATTAAACCAGAGTTTCAAACCGTCAAATGTGATCTGATGAATACGTCCGTCAAACTAAACAACTTAAAAAAAATCAATAAAATAGCTTCTCAAAAAATCCGCCAGGTGTCACTTGCTGTACTCTAAGTCACAGTATAGAAATATACCGTGTTGTTATTATTGACGAGGTACTGACTCAGTCAATGTCATGAAACTTGCGTAAATTAAATATGCAATTTTTAAACACATGCTTGTTCTTTTTTAACAAGTGTGTGCATGTGTAACAAGAAAATTGGCAAAAATGTGTAGTAAATTAATTCAAAGTCACCCTACATGAGAAGAAGAGTATTCTTATGGCGTAGGTAGGTATAATTATGTATGTGGCGAGCTAGATTAACCCTGGCGTCAGAGTTATCAAACCGTCAAATGTGATTAATGGATACACCCGTGAAACTTAACAACTTTTATATTAAAAAATAAAACTAATAGATTAGTTTCTCCAAAAATCCACTAGATGTCACTAGCTGTACTCTACATCGCAGTATCGAAATATACCGTGTTGTTAACGAGGTACTGACTCGGCCAGTTTCATTCAACACTGTATAAATTAATCCATTTTTAAACACATGCTTGATCTTATTTAACAAATGTGTGCAAATGTAACAAAAAAATTAAGTAAAAAGTAAAGTAAATTCATTGGAAGTCACCCAACATGAAAAGAAGACGATTATATTCTAATGTGGTAGGTAGGGTATTATTAAGTATGAGGCGAGCTTAGATTAACCCTGGCGTCAGAGTTTACTAACTGTCAAATGTGATTTAATGAATACGCCCGAGAAACTGAACAACTTTTAAATAAATAAAAATATTCAATAGCATAGTTTCTCCAAAAATCCGCCATATGTCCCCGTGTGGTGATCGGAAGAAGTGTTAAATTATAGATATGCTCCAATTCAGGGCGAAAAACAAACAAATATCTTAATTCAGTAAATCATTAGCCACAAATGGATAAAAAAGTTTATTTTCTGAAAATAGCCGTCATAAAAGAAGACAGTAGGCACAGTGTAAACATTTTTATAGTCTCTTTGCTTGTTGGCCTGAAATTATCGTTGTTGGTTTGTTTGTCTAGAACAGGGAGGGATTTTGGAATTCGGAGCAGAGAGAAAACAATAAAATTACAGTATAATATAATAAGAGATACAACATTCAACTTATAATTATTAACAAAATTAGATTAAATCTAATAGTCAAATTGATCGCCCAAAGGTGCCCATCTGTAATTAAGGATTTATAAAGTTAACGGAAAACTGAATGTCATTTTCTCCATTTAAACTTAATTTCACAAAAATATTGTTAAATGCTCGGGTAAAGCTGTTCAGTTTTGTAGGCTGCTTCACTTGCATAATTTTCACTTATTATGCTTTTACTTTGACGATATTGATAACACATTTTATTATAATCCTTTGATCTTCTTTCACGTTTTTGCAATACTTTTGTAATACATAGATATGTCGCAAACCCGTGATATTATAATTTCCCTTCTACCGAAGTAACTAAAATACGGGAATTGTTAGGTAATCCTTACTAATATTAAAAACGTAAAAGTTTGCATGGATGTTTGTAACTATTTTACGCAAAAACCATTGTATGGATTTTAATGAAACTTTACAATAACATAGCTTATATACATCAGAATAACACAAAGGCTCCATAATTTTCAAAAGATCCCACGGGAATGAAGTCCCGGATGAAAAGCTAGTTAAAAATAAATTAATGAGTAACCTAAATCCATATCTCGTAGAGACTAATGACTTTATTTATCTAGAAAAGTATGAAGCCTAAAGAAATGTTTGTTTACTTCCCCACCGGGGCGTCACGGTCGTATAAGTTCGTATTTTTATATGATTGCTTCGCCCTTTATACCCTGCAGGGTGGGTCTAATAAAAAACACATTTTGAAATACATATTTTATATGTATATTATAATACTTTTTCATGTCATGGGTTCTTTAGAACATACATAAAGACAGACACGAACGACGAATACCCAAGGCCCGAGAACAAAGAAACATCTGCTTTTTACACAAATGTTTGGCTCGATCGGGATTCGAACCCTGGACCGATTAAGAGGCAGCGTCACTACTATTCGACCAAAGCGGCTGTCTGCAAATATTTCCTTACAAAATAGGTAAATAAAAATTACAAACAAATAATAGGTAAATAGTAAATATTTGCAGACGGCCGATTTGGTCGAATTGTAGTACCTATGAAATTGCCGTTTTTCATACAACATTTTTGGTAAACAGACTTTTTCATACTAACGTTTTTGGATTTTTCCTGGAAATAGGAAATCCAAATTTAATAAAATTTTGTGTAAAGGTTTGGACAACATTAAGTTAATTTTCATCATACTTAGTTTATTTAAAGTTGTAAATGTAACAAAGGTACAGAAAAAAAACTTACCTACCTACCTACTGAGCTGTTTGAAGTCGGTGCCAAGAAAATGAAGTTTGATAGGTCACCTTCGCACCGACTTCAAACAGCTCAGTAGGTAGGTACTACATAGCACATCAAATGATATTGTATTTATTTTTGGCTTTTTTGAAGTTGGTTCTATTTTTTTATTTTTCTTACATACAGTTTAAACTGAGAACTCCCCTTTTTTAAGTTGGTCAAAATACTAAAACCTTCTCCTGAATGTAACGAATACTTTTCTGAAAACCGCATCAAAATCGGTTCAGCCAAACGCGAGATAATCGTGGACAAACATATATACATACATACAAACGTACATACAGTTTAAACTGAGAACCTCCTTTTTTTTTGAAGTCGGTTAAAAATAAGCAATGAAACAGGCAGCAGATTAAACGACCTATGTTTTAGTTTCGTTTTCAGTAAATAAATCCAAAGCATTCATTAACTCAAAATCTCCGTTATATATGACAAAGTTCTTAAATAAAAAAACCATTTTAGTAATAGCTGTTCAATCAAATAAATTATGAACAAAATAAAGCTTGAGAAAAAATCGGAAATTTCATAGGTAAAGACCTATTATTTACGTTTTTATGAGTTGAGACCCTCGTTTCACTTAGATTCCCTCCCTCCTAGAGAAGTTGGAGTAGTACGTCTCTCGACGTGATATTTTTTAACAATATTTTTAATTGAAAAATATTATTGATCACCTTTTAGGCATGTCGAAAGATTTCCAAATTAACAATAACTCAAGTCCTCAGTATCCCACTGTTGAGCAAAAACCTTCTTTTCAATACTTAATATGTTTCTTTTATTTTAATTTTATGTATGTTCACCAATTTCTCCGCCATTTGTGAACCGATTTTCTAAACTCTTTTTTTTCGAAGGAGTATATTCCAAAGGTGGTCCACTGGTCCCATTGTTACAAGTCAGGATCTGATTTTGGGATCAGGATCTTATATCTATTTTTCACCACTTTCTTGAAACAGGACTGTACAGTTTTGATACTTTGAAGGGTTTCCGTTAACCCTTTCACGTTCATTTCATATTTCACCCATTTCAAAAGATCTAGGAGCTTTATTCTCGAACCTCTTAGGCATTTTAGATTAGAAAAAATAATAGTCCGTGTAAGGCTTTCCCTTATGTCGTAGAAATTTTTGTTTGTTTATTTTTCAGTATTAGTGGCAGTTTAATTTAATACTAAATAATAGTTGAAGAATTTACGCAATAGGGAATTATTGTATTCCATTTTAAACCGATAAGTCCTAACAGATACGTACAAAAGCTATTTTACTGGTATATACTTTACTTATTTCTTATGCGAGCAGGCCAATCACAACCCCGGGCCCCATGAGCCGCGTGATTTGCTTTGATGTTATGACTGCGACCCCTGTCAATATGCGCAGTTGTGATTGAGCTACATGAGGATGAATGTAGCTCACCACAAACAGAGTGTGGGAGCCTGGTGATCCATAAAACAGGATT
Organism: Aproaerema taeniolella; assembly: GCA_949987775.1. Taxonomy (NCBI): domain Eukaryota; kingdom Metazoa; phylum Arthropoda; class Insecta; order Lepidoptera; family Gelechiidae; genus Aproaerema; species Aproaerema taeniolella. Next base: position 6,947,084 of record OX465264.1, read on the forward strand.
TTATTCTAGTATGGATACCAGACTCTCACAAGGTATGTACGTTGAATAACTGTACGAGTAAAAATATACTTAAGACATACTTTTGTGTGGAGTGGAATAAAACAATGTTTAACTTATTTTATTTTTTTAATTTTCCTGCTACCACAGTATACGCAGTATGACCACTCTCATGAGAGTGTAGACTTCCGAATTGATTCAGACACTTTGAATTCGGAGTAATTCAAGATCATGCAAACTTTTGGGCAGCTTTTGAGCATCGGTATTTCGTTGTGAATATGATTGTGACGCCTCAATACTTTTGTAAAGAGATAAGAACAAGATAATCACACATAACCCCTTTGTTTTCACTTTGTTTAAACAGTTATCGAACGCGATGGTTCTCTACAAATTCTAAAATAGAGTCCCTGAAAATATACCACGAGATAAGCAAGCGTAACATATTTTTATTAACACCTAAGATGCTGCGGAGACATTTATTTCAGTTAAGTGGCTGTAACTTGCGACATTTTCACAATAATGGCCCCTAACTTGAAAGGGACTCCTTTTTTGTTACAACTCTTAAAAATTTATGTAACAAAAAAGAAATCCTTTTCAAGACTGAAATGAATTTTTTTAGGGTGGCGAATGGACGAAAACGATCATTTTACAGGGTGTAAGGAAATTACTGAGTACCATTAAACCACAAGTGGTATAAGTGGAATAAAGCCTGAAACGAACATAGATAGTTAGATAGATAGATAGACAAAGACCTACATAATTTTACCGAATTTCCACGGGAACAAAGTGCCAAGCCGAATGCTACCTAGTCAATAATAATATGAATCTGACTTAACGTATTGTTTTTTCATAAAAAATGTTACTTATACACAATTTGCACCCACTTGTTAAAAAGAACAAGTGTGTGTTAAAAAATTGTATGAGCCAGCAAAAAAGAGCCTTAAAACTGACTGAGTCAATACCTCGTTATTAACAATGCGGTATATTTCGATAGCGCGATGTAGAGTACATCCTGCGACGTCTGGCGGATTTTTGGAGAAACTATTCTATAAGTTTTATTTTTTATTTTACAATGCAGTTGTTCGGAAATGGCCCCGTAACATGGCCACGGGGTGTATGTTTACGTACCCCATAAAACACGTCATGTTATGTAATTTTGAAATGAGAAGAAGATTTTGAAAAGAAAAAAAATTTGAATTTATGAGCAAATAAACCATTTTTCATATACCAAAATTCAACTTAAGTGGCTATTCTGTGATCAAGTAAAGTTATTTTTTTTATTAAATGATGCATAAAAAATAAGCAAAAAGTGAATAAAATACTGACAAAAATGTATCACGCAATAAAGAGTAGCTGTTTTGATAATTCAGTGACCCTTTTGACAAGTGAGAGTATTACCTTTTTCATAAAGCTTCAGACTGGCTTTATAGAGTGACAGCAAAGAGTTTTTATGCCTGACGAAATAATTATTTCTGACGAAAATCTTGATTTTCAGTGAAATAAAATATAAAAGCAAATTATTTATTTTACTTTTTCAGTAAAACAAATCTGATTTTTAACAAATAATTGAACTATTTAATAATTTCTGTAGGCGCAATTGGCATTTTATTTACTTAGCCTTTGCCTCATAATTGTGGAAAAATATTTTGCTCGCCATTGTTTTGCCCGCCATTTGAAATTATTTGTTCAACAAAATCATTTTTGTGTTATAAAAATGGTAATTCCTTAATGTTTTGTGTTTTATCGTAAAATATTTGTGCACATTGTTCAATTGTAACACGTTTTCAGTGAATGTTGATTGGAGATACTATATTTTAAGAACTTTGGATATACCTACACGATGTAAGTTTTTAACAAATATTTTTTTAGTTTCGTTTCCTCGGCTACTGCATTGTAAAACGTAGAACAATATACGTACCTTAGGTAATGTCTAACTGGAGCCCTATAAAACACGAGCGAAGGCTCACGTTACACTTTACCTACGAGACTAGTATCGTTAATAGTTCAGTTTCACGGGCGAATCCATCAAATCACATTTGACGGTTTGTAAACTCTGACGCCAGGGTTAATCTAGCTCGCCACACTTTTTATTCTACCTACCTACGCCATGAGATTAATCTTCTTCTTTTCGTGTTGGGTGCCTTGAATTAATTTACTAATTTTTTAAAAAAATTTTTTGCTACATTTGCACACACTTAATAAAAAAGAACAAGCATGTGTTTAAAAATTGCTTAGTAAACAAAGTGTTGAATGAAACTGGCCGAGTCAGTACGTCGTTAACAACACGGTATATTTCAATATCGCGATATAGAGTACAGCTACCGACATCTAATGGATTGTTAGAGAAACTATTCTGTTAGGTTTTTTTTTTAAAAGTTGTTGAGTTTCACTGGCGGATCCATCAAATCACATTTGATGGCTTGAAAACTCTGACGCCAGGGTTAATCTAGCTAGCTCATCATGTACTTAATTTTTTACCTACCTACACTATAAGAATAATCTTCTCATTTTTTATTTATTTAAAGATATTATTAGCATCCACAGACTTGATGTCCGTGCCCTTATCTATATTAAGTTTTCTTGTTAATACTTGCTTTTTCTTTTAAAAATATTTTACTATACTTTCCATAGTAGTTTTCAGTTAATAAATTGCTATAATAAAATATAAATTTATATATTACATAATGTATATGTCACCGTAAGATCATGAACTTCGTAAGTTTATAATCTTACTCGCGAGATTATAAACTATCGGAAAATTGTGAACTGTGTCAACAGTTCAAAATTTAACTTATCATTTTCCGTTAGTTTATAAACTCACCGCCAGAAACCGTTAATTTATGAACGAACCTATGTTGAACGAATGAAAGAACGAGCGGGTTCACAATCTGACGGTTTTAATCACTCGTGAAATTAAGGACCGTTCCTGATTGGTCGATCGCTCGTTGTGTCCATAGAGTTGAGAAACTTACATAGGAGTCTAAAATAAAAGGCAAATTCAATGTTTAGATTTAATATCATAATTAATAACTATTTTACCACGTAAGTAATAAGTAAGAAAATAAATATCACAATACTGTTAAGTTTTAAACTTTTATTTTTATAATAAAGAACTCAAAAACAACAACAAAAAAAATCTTGTTACGATTAGAAAATTAAATCAATTAAAAATAAACTCGAAAGATAAAAATCTAATACAAAACTTTCACTATGTGTTTATAAAGAAATCTATTAAACACTTCGAATTTTTTCACTCGTTTATTCCAGCTTTTTACTTTTTTCACTGTGCCCTTTGTAATATTTTTTTAACTCTATTTGTTTAGATGACAGCTAAAGATGACGGCGAGGGATACATTACATTTAACCAATCACCGCGCAAGGTGCGTTCCGTTCCGTGCAAGCTTCATGCCAATGTATAATTTCACGGATTCTGGCAGTAAGATTATAAACTAACGGAAAATAATAAGTTAAATTGTGAACTGTTGACACACTTCACAATTTTTCGATAGTTTATAATCTCGCGAGAAAGATTATAACTTTACGAAGTTCATGATCTTACAGTGACATATACATTATGTAATATATAAATACATATTTTATTATAGCAATTTATTAACTGAAAACTACTATGGAAAGTATAGTAAAATATTTTTAAAAGAAAAAGCAAGTATTAACAAGAAAACTTAATATAGACAAGGGCAAGGACATCAAGTGTGTGGATGCTAATAATATCTTTAAATAAATAAAAAATGAGAAGATTATTCTTATAGTGTAGGTAGGTAAAAAATTAAGTACGTGATGAGCTAGATTAACCCTGGCGTCAGAGTTTTCAAGCCATCAAATGTGATTTGATGGATCCGCCAGTGAAACTCAACAACTTAAAAAAAAAACCTGCTAACAGAATAGTTTCTCTAACAATCCATTAGATGTCGGTAGCTGTACTCTATATCGCGATATTGAAATATACCGTGTTGTTAACGACGTACTGACTCGGCCAGTTTCATTCAACACTTTGTTTACTAAGCAATTTCATCCAGACCACAAGGCATCCATGACGGCTATGTCTCGACTTTTGATCGCCATTTTGAGGTTGTAATTGACCACTTTTCCTCTGCCTGCTGCCTCTGCTTCTTTAATGAATCTGCCTATCGCATCGTTACCATCATCCGCATAATATTTCGAGCTGGCGGTATGGCGCGATATGGCAACCACAGCATGAGGGATACTGTCGTGTAGATCCTGCCTGGTCGTTGTTGTGCGCACAATCATCACCTTTTCGTACGTCAATCTCTGAGCCTCGTGTATGGTTAGGATGCGTGACCCGGTACCCGATCCGTATCCCTGGTTTTGTAGGGATCTCTTTTCTACCTGCGTATGCACAAGGTACAGGGTTTCGAACTGGGTTCGATCGATTTGGGCATCCGTATACCTTTGAAGTTTTAAGGAGTGTGTTAATCTAGCTCGCCACATACTTTATTATACCTACCTACGCCATAAGAATAATCTTCTTCTTTTCGTATTGGTTAACTTCGAATTAATTTACTTTACTTTTTTTCTTTTTTTTTGTTACGTTTGTTGCACACACGCTTGTTAAAAAAGAACAAGCATGTCTTTAAAAATTTATTAACTTTCAAAGTGTTTTGAATGAAACGGCTGAACCCGTACCTCGTTAAAAACACGGTATATTTCAATATCGCGATATACTGTATCACTCTACTGACATCTAGCGGATTTTGGAGAAACTATTCTGTTAATTTCTTTTTTTTAAGTGGTTGAGTTTCACGGGCGGATCCATCAAATCACATTTAATTTTGACGCTTTGAAATTTCTGGCGCCAGGGTTAATCTAGCTCGCCACATACTTAATTATACATACATACATTATATAAGAGTAATTTTATTTTTTCATGTCGACTGGCTTAAATAAGCTAACGAAAATTAAAGTCAAAGGGAGAGTCGTGTTGTGCGCTCACTTAAAAATGTCTACAGGGCTTTAGGTATCTCTCTTTCAACCTCTCGACGAGGAACATACGTCAAAATACGAAAAAAAAAAAGTTCCCATACAAACTTCATCAGCATATAACGCAGATTGTATGGGAGATCTAATTTTTTTTGTCGTATTTTGACGTATGTTCCTTGGGAAAGTTGTTCAGTTTTATGGACTGATTAACCACCCGAGAGGTTGAAAGAGAGATACCTAAAGCCCTGTACATGCCGTCACAGCTTATGCATATAGTTCTAGAGAACTTTAAGTAGTTTCTATGTTTTAATTATAGGTTAATTAAAAGGTTTTTTTATTTATTTAAATGTTTTAAGCATGAATCAGCCACATGAGATTTTTTTTGTTTCAAAATATATCGTATCCTACAAAAAACAAATGTTGCCAAGACGAGACAATATGGCTGGCGCTGTCAAAAAGCTATCTTTAAAATAGAGCCAAGTACAAGCCCTAACCACAGAATAAATAATAGTACTAACGTACAGAAGTCTCACTCCCTAACAAAAGTCAACTTTAGGCATAAAAATTTGCCTACTATTGCAAGCGGCACAGGCTTGCAAGAGAAATTGAAACTTATAGTTAGCCGCTAGCGTTCATATTCTATTGCGCACCGCCGACTCGATGCCGCGTTCGCGACGAGAGCTCAGGGTCAACACTCGCCGCCGATTTAAAAGTAAAATTATTATTGAAATTAATTAAGTATGTTATCAATGCTTATAAAATCAAGAGTAACTTTAATCAGGAAGTGTAGTAAGTAAAAACACAAGTTAACATAACCAACCATGTTATTTGATACCTAGCCTACATACCTACTAACTACAGACACCTACAGACTATTGCGATGGCAAAACATGTTTCTGTCTGGTTTTAATATTGTTAATAAGTAGATACACTTATTATTTTGTTCAACACGCGACCAATACGGTAAGCGCGCGCGCGGCGAGTAGGTAGCATCCCGCGCTCGCTGGCATACTCAGTATGCCCGCCGCGCGAACATGCCTAAACTGCGGAGTGACACCCCCCTGCCCTAACTTCACAAACTTTACACCTTAATCTAAATTGTGGCTTGGGCCGTCTCGTTACGGCCATTATTTTACTGTTATAAAACAAAAATTATTATATAACGGTAAAGTAATGAACAGTGAATACATTTTTCACTTTTTTAGTAGCGAAACGGCCATATATTGATAAAGTTTAATTAATCTCCTTTTAGATATGTCAAGTGATTTCCAAACCATCATTACCTGAAGTCCTCGGTGCCTTGCTGTTGTGTAAGTCTCATTTTCTCAGTTCGCTGCCTACGATCCTGAACCATTCTTTTTTACGAGTATTCGTACTAAGTTGGGCTAGCGTTGTGGACTGTGGCCTAAATCCCCTTCGTGTTTCGAAGGGAGGCCCGTGCTCCTCGGTGGGGACGTATATGGGCTGGTAAAAAAAAAGGTGAAACAAGACTGTACAATTTTGATATTTTGAAGGGTTTCTGGTAACCCTTTCGCGTTCATTTCATATTTCAGCCATTTCAATGGAACTATTTATAGGGGCTTTTTTCTTGAACCTCTTGGGATTTCAGGTCAGAAAAAATAAATAAAAAATAAAATAACACATACAAAAACTATTTAGCTGGTTTAGTTATATGTTACATATATACTTTACTTATTTACAATGCGAGCATGCCAATCACAATCCCCAGGCTCCATGAGTCGCGTGATTCGCTTTAACATTCAACTGCGACCCCTGTCAAAATACGTATTTGTGCTTGAACTGCATGTCGAGGTATTTTTCTGCTACCCTAACATACGCAATAAAACTTATCTCTCATAAGTAATAAAAAAAAAAATAACCCTATTTGCATTTCAATTTAGACAGCAATTCAATAACATTTATCAACGTTAATCGAATTCAAAGATTGCATGTCTTTTGTCTAAGATATTATTGTTTCCTTGACAATAAACTCTCATGAGATAATTGATTCAGCCTTACTAATAATACTTGTGTTGAAATCGCGAAAGTTTAATAATAGGTCTTTACCTATGAAGTTGCCGATTTTTTCTCAAGCTTTATTTTATTCATAATTTATTTAATTGAACAGCTATTACTAAAATTCTTTTTATTTAAAACCTTGGCCATATAACGGAGATATTGAGTCAAATTAATACATAATTACTGTAGATCTATTTGCTGAAAAAGAAGCTCAAATATAGCTCGTTTCATCCGTTGCCCGTTTCATTGCTTATTTTTGCTGTACCGTTGTTACAGTTACAACTTTCAATAAAGTAAGTATGATGAAAATTAACTTAATGTTGTCCAAACCTTCCCACAAAATTTTGCTTAATTTGGATTTCGCATTCCCGAGAAAAACCCAAAAACGTTAGTATGGAAAATTAAGTTTTCCAAAAATATTGTATGAAAAACGGCAATTTCATAGGTAAAGACCTATTATAAGTGTTATAAATCTTTTAACAATTTGTCTCTTTTTTAAATTTGTTTTGTTTCATATGTACACACTTGTTAAAAAAGAACAAGCGTGTGTTTAAAAATTCTATTATTAGTCGGGAAAAACAATAGTCATGAAACTGGCTGATTCAGTACCTCGTTATTAACAATGCGGTATATTTCGATACCGCGATGTAGAGTACAGCCAGCGACGTCTGGTGGATTTCTGGAGAAACTATTCTATAGGTTTTACTTTTTTATTTAAAAGTTGTTCAGGGTGTATAGGCAGGAACCTATAGGTACATTTACTGTTCAATGTCAATGTTGAGAAATCAAATCAGAAATGTTTCTTAAAAAAGTGTATTAAAAAGTCCACATTAAATTTTCAATAAATTAAATTAATTAAAATTAAATAAAATGTTTAAAATATTTTTTTTTTAATTAGGAAATGTTTCGAGTTGAGATGCGATGTTAATGCGCGATTGTTGCCAACTGGTGAGCGGGTGGGCCCGCGTCACCTTTGTTAGAATTATGCATTTTTACATTTATAATTTAGGCCACTTTGAGATCCAAAGTTCACTGTGCAGTTGTTGACCGTACAACGGGCGTATCAATCAAATCACATTTGACGGTTTGAAAGCTCTGACGACAGGTTTAATTTACTGCCGTACTCAGAGACGTCAATTAAAGTTAAGAAGTAATTAAATATCATGCTATCCTTGTTTATATCAACAAGACTGAAAGGGAAAACATCAGAGTTTAACAGTACTTAACTTTAATTGACGTCTCTGAGTTAGCCACCTACTTAATTATATCTACCCACACTATAACAGTATTCTTCATTTTTAATGTTGGGTTGCGCGCTCAGTTACGAACGTACTTTTTGCTCTACAGGGCTTTAGGAAAATTTCTTTCAACCTCTCGGGTGGTTAATCAGTCCATGAAACTGAACAACTTTCCCCCAATAATAGGTCAGAATACGAAAAAAAAATTTTGAGTTCCCACACGAAATGCGCTATATGCTGATGAAGTTTGTATGGGAGTTCAAAATTTTTTTTTCGTATTTTGACCTTTGGTGGAAAGTGAGAGGTTGAAAGAGATTTACCTAAAGCCATCAGCCGTCGTATATGCCGTCAGAGCAATACAGGAAGATTTTTTTAACACCATCCAAATTTTTTGTACGTTAACTTTATGAAAATTTAACAGACCCGTATTTTTTGTTTTATATCGTTTCATATAAAAATTTCAAGCTAGATCGTCTGAAGCATGAAAATAAATCAAAATGTTTGTATTGAAAAAAATAACATCGTCCAACTGACTTGAAACTTGGTAAAAGTACTCTTCAACACAATTTGTGACACCAGTGTTTCTGCGTTTTACAAAATTCATCCTCTAAGACGTTAAAAAGGGGAATCAAAACCTGAAAATTTTAGAAAAAGAAATTTCTTTTCCTCTTTATTTATGTTCTATCAACGTTACTGACACCGTAAGAAAAATTCAGTTGATGATAAAAAAGTTACTCTGTATAGTTCTGGAGAACTTTAAGTGATTCCTATGTTTAAATTATAGGAAAAAAATTTTTTTTTTTAATTTAAATGATTTAAGCATGAATCAGCCTCAATTGAGATATTTTTTCTACTACCCTAGTATACGCAATAAGACATCTCTCATGAGAATAGAGACTTCCGAATCAATATAAGGCATATGGACCTCTTTTGCGTTTGTATTTGGACAGCAATTCAAGATCTTTTGACTACGTCAATCGGATGCAAAAGACATGCAAACTTTTACTGTTATGTGTTGGTGTTTTCCTTGACAATCAACTCTCATAACAATGAAAGTCTCATTTTATTCGCTAGGGCAGCTATTAAGCGTCGCTATTTCGTTGTGATATGATTGTGACGCTTTATTGCTTTTATATAAAGATAAGAACAAGAAAATCTTAAATAAACACTTTGTTGTTTTACAGTTTTCGTTTAGATGACTAAGTAATATGCTAATGACTTAACGTGTTGTTTTTTGTTACATAATCATACAATTTATTGCTTTCCATGGTCTTTTAGGTCTAAATACAGATATGTGGTACAATCATGGACCCAGTTTGGGCGCAGCAATGTAGGAGAGAGGGGGATAATCGAATCATTTCAAACATTCCAACAAAAAAATAGAAAGCAAAAAAAAATAATCTGGCAAAACAAGCATATGTCAATTAAACTAAATCTTATTAAATTATCTATAGTAACAAATCTAAACCGGTTCGTCATGCGATTATAATAATAATAAGTAATAATAAATTAATGTCAAAAAAAATATGTCATATACAGTTAGTCATGAATTTGGTTAGGTTGTCAATGTAACTTGTCAATTTTGAATCATGTAAATAAAATAATAATATAAAAAAGGAATGTTAAAAATTATTATGTTAGGTTAGTAATAATAATAATTTCAAATTGTCCCCTAAAAATTCGCTAACTGTATAAAAGCACTTTTTATAAAGCAATTGTTTCAGCTTTGCTATAAAAATGTTGTGTTTAGGTTCTGTTCTTAAGTCTTGTGGTAGTTTATTGTAAATTTTAATGGACACATTTGCACACACTTGTTAAAAAAGAACAAGCGTGTGTTAAAAATTGTGATCTACCGGCAATAAAAAATTTGAGATACTGGCTGCGTCAATATCTTGATATTACAATGCGGTATATTTCGATACCGCGACGTAGAGTACAGCCAGCGATATCTGGCTGATTTTTGGAGAAACTATTTTATTGTTTTTTTTTTTAATTTATTTATTTAAAAGTTGTTCCGGGCTGATCCATCAAATCACATTTGACGGTTTGAAAGCTCTGACGACAGGGTTGATTTAGTTAGCCATCTACTTAATTATATCTACCTACGCTATAACAGTAATCTTCATTTTTTTTATGTTGGGTGACTTTAAATTAGCTAGCGAAAATTAAGGGGGAGTAAAGATATTAGCTTCGTCAGCCCGAAACCCCCCAGCTGAATAACTCAGATCAAATAGATTAGTTTGTATTATTTTACTTTAAGTATTTCTGATTTTAAGTTAATTAGTTGAATATTATTCTGTACTGTAACGCTGTCGGTTTGAAAATAAATTGTTTTTTTTTTTAAGTTATACTTCGTTTCCGTTATTTATCTCGCGCTCGCTTACGAACGTACTTTTTGCGCTGTATGCCTTCAGAGATATAAAATCTGGGGAACTTCAAGTAGTTTCTATGTTTTAATTATAGGACATTCAACAGTTTTTTAATTGAAATGGTTTAAGCATATATCGACAAAAATCTTAAATAACCACTTTGTTGTTCTATAGTTTTCGCTTCGATGGCTAAGTAATATGCATATGACTATAAAATAAAAAAACTATATGACTTAAGGTGTTGTTTTGTTCGAAGGAAAATTTGTTAATATACACACCTTGTTACAAAATAACAAGCATGTGGTAAAAAATTGTATCAGTCAGAAAAAATAAGTGCCATGAAACTGACTGAGTCAGTACCTCGTTATTAACAATTCGGTATATTTCGATACCGCGATGTAGAGTACAACCAGCGACGTCTGGCGGATTTTCGGAGAAACTATTCTATTGGTCTTATTTTTTATTTAAAAGTTGTTAAGTTTCACGGACGGATCCATCAAATCACATTTGCCAGTTAGAGATCTCTTTCAAACTGTCAAATGTGATTTGTTGGATCCACATTTGAAAACTCTGACGCCAGATAAACTTATTTTCTCATTAACAAAAAGTGTGGGAAATAGTGGTGCTAGAAATACCAGCTAGCCTGGGCCGACGGCCTATTTTCAGCTACCAGGTTTATGAAGACATTTACAAAAATTACTTAGTATTGAAGTCTGGGTGCTGATGTCTTATAGAATATAATCTACTATATAAAAATAAGTCGGGTTTTCCTTCCTGACGCTATAACTCCAGAACGCACTAACCGATTTCCACGGTTTTGCATTCGTTGGAAAGGTCTCGGGCTCCGTGAGGTTTATAGGATACTTTTTATTTAAAAAAAAATAGGACGCGGGCGGAGCCGCGGGCGGAAAGCTAGTTAATTAAATATAAAAATTAGTTATCAACACTACCAGACACTCTCCGTCGGCTGAAATTTCTACCAAACGCTTTACGACTCGCAAGTAAATTATGCTAATGTACCTACAATCTGCGCCTTGTTTTTTTTTATATGAAATTCAGGGAACAGTAACAATATTTTTTGTAGTTCTCCTACTTCAAGACAAGTGAATATTTTTTGTAAGTACCTTCAGAACCTGGTATCTGAAAATTGGCCGTCGGCCCAGGCTAGCTGGTATTCATACGTTTACTAGTACGTACTATCACTACTAATTCCCACACTTTTGGTTAATGAGAAAATAAGTTACGTCAACTTTTGGTTAATGAGAAAATAAGTTACGTAAAATAAGCGGCCCTGGGATCCCAGTCTATAATTTATCCTAATTTAATGCAGGCGGCCCTTAAAGTTTCGTCAATTTATAATTTTGCTAGGCAAATTGTAATATCGCGGGAAATTATAATTTCACTAGTGAAATTGTATTACTACGGTTTTCAAAATTTCCGGTAAAGACCATTATCAGTCCAACTGCATTGAGTTGAGACGCCATTAAGCCTTTTTTTAATTCGAACGGCACGGCATCGGCACGGCATCGGCACGGCACTTCAACATTTGAATGCCCACTATGTTCTCAGCTTCTAGTATTACTGTTACATAGGAGGCAATGCTAATACAATTTTGCCGTGCCGTTTTCGATTGGTTATTGGAATAGCCGCCAAGGTACGATACGATACGTTATCAAAATAAACAAGAATTAAACACATGTATGCCATAGATGTAAACACATTGCATCGTACGTGATTACAGCCGAGCGCGTGTTTTTCGCTACAGTTTATATTTAGCTCTTTTTACGATACTGCGCTAAGGGCCATTCAATTGAATTTTGATTGGGATTTGCCCACTGCTATACGTATTTTATTACTTTGCGAAAACTATGGCGCTCTATGAATTGCCTTGAAACCAAAAAACCTTTAAACCTTTGTAGAATTATGCTGAGCCAGCGCCGATTTCGTCTGTACAACACAGGCAGCATAGTTTAGCACTTTTTATGTTTGTAAGGGTTTTTTTGTAGTTGTATCTTTAATTTGTTTTCAGTACAGTTGCTCGAAAAATAAACATTGTATGGCTATAAACATAAACAGAAAGTAGCTCATTGTAGCACTAGTGCTTTTTACTTTGTAGTTTTTTCTTAATTTTCACTAGTCAAATTAAGAAGTTTACCAGCAAGGAAGTTTGCATACGTAGAATAAAATATTGTCGACTTCATGTGTAATACGGTAGTCAAATAAATAAAAATAAGCAAATAATTTTCAAATTTGGAATAACATACATTTAATTTGAAATATTTTAATATTTTATTTACCGAGAAAAACAAGAAGGCTGAATATTTGAATTCTTTGCCCTATAATTTTGATACACAAAAAACATAATCTACGCATGCGCACATACTTATTACAATAAAAACTTACAAAGAAAATTTTCGTAAATTTTGCTTTATTTATATTGTGAAACAAATTAATATGACTTCGTCTAGTGAGGACAGGGATATAACGGACTTGACACCACCCGACATTTTAAACACGGCGAAAATCGCGCAAGATTGTCTTCTTCCTGCAAGTTCCCATGAAAAATAGGTATTTGGTTGCTTACATTTGTTTTTTATTTATGACTTTTCTCACAAATGTATTGAAAAACGTTGTGTGTCACTCGGGTGTAAAGGTTATTGTAAACGAGTTGACGTATGTGAGCACGAGCCGCCCTCGTATCACAATGTACTATTTTCGTATCACAAGAACCTCCTTCACACCCTCGTATCACAATGTACTATTTTCTGTTTTTGTTCTTGTCTTCTGTGTTTCTACATTGTGATGTCTGTGTTCTATTCTATTATATTGAAAATAAGATTAAGTTATCAAAAGTAAAACTTCTGTTTATTAATTACTAGCTTTCCGCCAGTGACCTAGTTCCCGTGGAAATTTGAGAAAAATATGTAGCTTATATGGGGTGACTTTAAACATTAGTTAGCAAAACTTAAGAGGGTTTTTCTCCCGATGAACTTCCGCCGGCACTCCCGGAGTGCAACTCGTTGGTTTTTTTTAATTGGGTTCCTTGGGGAAAGTAGTTTAGTTTCACGGAAATAACCACCTGCTACAATTTCGCTAACAAATCTAAAGTCACCCGACGCGGGCGAAGTTGCGGGCGGGAAGCTAGTATATATTTAACATATTTAACATCTACTTTACCGCACAAGTTGTTATAATGCTATAATTATACATTACCCTCAGGATGGTGAAGGTTCAATGCCATTCGGATTAGCTGTTTTCGTACGAAGCCCTAAACAAACGCAGCTATTTGTTTTCTTAGCGTAAGTACCCTTAGAGATATAAATAGAGCCTTTGGCCAGTTTAACATTTGTATAGTTCGAGTAGATAGACAGATACACCCTGCATTCCTATACTATTAAACGAGCAAATCTTTTAAATCTTGGTTTCTCGAGAAGCTGTTTTGGTTTTCATAAAGTTCATATATACCTCTAGGTTAGGAGCATTTTGGGCCAAAATTTTGATTTATTTCCAAGAAATCGAAAATATATGCATGTTTTGGAAAAGTAAGAAAACGTTACTTTCCATGGTATTTTAGGTCAAAATACTGAGTAAAGGCACAATCAGGGATCCAGTTTGGGTGCAGCGACGTCGAATGTCACGTACCTAGTCAATCTAAACATTCCCACAAATAAAAATAAAATGAAATGATATGTCAAAATAAACAAATTTTAATTAAATTAAGCAACACATTAATAATGAGCAAAGAAGTGCTAAATGAAAACAATAAAAAAAAGTTAATAAAAAGCATGGAAAGTGTGTTTTTACCCACCATCATGGTCAAGCGTACCCCGAGTGAGAAACGGGACTAAGCGCTAGGATTTTTTTATTATTTTTTATTATAAGATGTGGTCGTGAACCAGACGGCCCTTTACAGAGCCTACCACACCGCATGAGACCGGACGACACCTCAGATTAAAAAAAAAATGAAGTGTCGTTGCCTGGGATGGATTACTAGGAGGCAGGTCTCATTTGTGTTTCCTTAGTCGCCTCTTACGACACCCACGGAAAGAGATGGGGTGGTGTTATTCTCAACCGATCACCACACGGTATGAACTTTAACTCAATCGACTATATTAGGCAGGACCGACTATTCCATCAGGGTAGCTATTCCACTAAACAATGGCGTCTCGATAGCGGTTGAATGACAATGGAGGCCATTTATCTATTCAGGTGGCGAAACTGATAACTATTGTCATTCCACCGCCGCCAGTGAGATGAAAATCAAAGTCAGTGAGATGAAGCCGCCAGTGAGATGAAACTAAAAAGAGCACCCTCAGAGTTTCTTGCCTGTTCTTCTCTGGGGAAGACTGCACCTTTGCGAATAGGCGTAGAGTCAGTAGTCAATAGAACGAATGCGTATGTATGTATTTAAATCCTTTAATGTTTGTTTGTATGTATTTCATGTAATCTTGACTTGTTTTAAGTGGCATCCTGAATGTCCTATAAAATAAAGATTTTTTCTATTCTATTCTGTTCTATTCTATTCTATTCTCAAGATTTCCATCCTTGAGGTTCCCAGCGTCTGTTTACTTACTTCACTGATCGATTGCGAATGTCAAAAGTTGATTTATCAAACACGTCTCATTTGTACACCATATTGATAGAACATGCTGGGTCCCAAACATGATTCTGAAACTTAAGATCGACAAACAGTTTAACGATATAAGATTTGACCAACATTACTTAGAATCGACATAATGCTACTGTAAAATAAGAACGTGATTGTTCACATTCTCGCGAATAAAGACACGCAAGTCAATGTCCCATTTTTGTCAATTTTCTCTTATGTCGTGGATCCCATGGAGCTTATACAAGAGAACAAACATTTGCTTTTGACACACATATAAGCCCCGACTGGAACCGAACCCAGGGCTCGTCAGTCAAGAGGCAGCGCTACTACCACTCGACCAAACTGGCCGTCCAATAACGGTTTCTATTTTATTCTACTATTTATTCTACTGCAAAATCAAGTTGGTTTTATAGACTTTTTTTATACCAAATACCCGGATTCGAGCAATTATTATGCGATAATATTCGATAAATAAAACCGCGAGTAAAAACTGCAGTTTTTCCAAATGAATAAAATGTTTTTAAACATCCGTTTCCGGTCTCTGAATTTGAATTAGTGATTGGCCGGAGATCATCTGGAAATTCCGAAATTTTATGTGCCTATATTTTCTTGTTATAAGGGATGACTTCTTTGTTAGCTGAACGCAAGCACTGGTGGTGGCGGATGTATCTTCGTGCTTCGCTCTGTAGTAATTAAGATTCATTTTACGTCTAAAGCGGTGATAGCCCAGTTGGTTATGAGCCAGACTTGTAATCCGAAGGTCGCGGGTTCAAATCCTAGTGCGGGCCTGTACTACTAAATTCATCTTTTCGGGTTTATGTACAGATTTCCAATTATCACTTGCTCAACGGTAAAGGAAAACATCGTGATGAAACCCGCCGTCCAAGAAAATTAATTTTCGGAAGACGAGCGGTCCACCAACCCGCATTGGGCCAGCGTGGTGGACTATGGCCTAAATCCCCTTCGTGTTTTGAAGGGAGGCCCGTGCCCCTCGGTGGGGACGTAAGAAAAAGAAGCAAAAGAGAAGAAGAAGTCTGCGCCACGTCGCTTGAGTATTAACAGCGCCTTAGGGTTGATTCTACCAAGGGACGCATACGAAATTCTCGAAAAAAATTCCTCTTCTCTAACTAAGGTAATCAGGTAGTCACGTAAGTTGTATGAAGAGGCGAAAAATTTGGATGCTGCTGCAGGTTTTGATAAAAACACTGACTGGTACAGTAAAAATTGACCGACTTCGTTTCACTTTTGATCTCACAATTTGTTACGGTAAAAGAACTGTTTTGCTTGACTAGCAAATATTTTTACATGCAACGAGTATGTTTTCGATGGGATACAGTTTTTTAAAACTAAAATGTTGAGGTACAAATGGCAGCCCCATTGCTAAAGGGTAATATTTTTTATTGGTTTTATGTTAATATGTACTTAGTCCATAATGTGTAGTCTGGGAAAAAAGCCGCAAAACGTGATTTGGTGAATCCGACCTTGAAATTGAACAACTTTTAAGATAAAAAAAATAGATTGAATGGATAGTTCCTCCAAAAATTCGCTAGATGTCGCTGGCTGTACTCTACGTCGAGGTATCGAAATATACCGCGTGGTTAACTGGGTATTAGGTACTGAATCAGCTGTTTTCAGCTGAGTCTAACTGATTTGAGATAAATTTTTAAAAGCACGCTTGTTATTTTTTATCAAGTGTGCATTATGTAACAATAGTTTTCAGTTATTAACAAAACTAAAAAAATATATTCACAAAACTTACCTGCATAGTTTTGTACATCCAAACTTCTTAAAAGATAATATTTCTGTTTAAAATTTATGAAAACGTGTTTACACTCGATCAATGTGCACTAATTGTTTTACGACTTAAACACACACGAAAATGATATTGTTTTTTTACGCAAATGGCACACCAAAACAAGGCCGAGCAGATTTAAAAAAAAAATTATGAGGCAAAGACAACAATTAAAATGACAACTACGCTTATAGAAAAGAGTAAGGCTAAAAAGGCATCTTGGAATGAGAAACGAGGCTAAGCGCTGGAACGAAGTAACTTATCAAACTTCCAGTTGCAGAAACGTTCATTAAAGTTATTTAATGCTGCTATATCATACTGTCACTTTCTATTTAGTTGACGTAAACAAGGATGACATTACATACACGTCGCGCGCTTGTTTACGGCGCGTTCGATACAAATCCTGCACACACGGGTGTGTAAGAATCGCGCGAGGGTTTAAAGAATCCATACATACACTCAAGCTTTGTAAACCTGTCGGGGTAGACAGAGCATCATGTGGTTCTTTGTAGAACTTGAAGGCACATTTGACGTACATTCTGAAGGTTATTAGTACGTTAGTACTACATATTATTTATTCTGTGTTAGGTGGCGTCCATTAATTACGTGAGGTGTTTTTGGCGATTTTTCGATCCCCCCACCCCCTCAGATGAGATGTCGTGAGATTTGGCTCGACACTCCCCCTCCCCCCTGTATCTCACGTGAGTTTTATGAAAATGCTAAGTGTAAATACGTTAATTGGTACTAGTTTATTTAGAAAACTTACATAATTTGCCTAATTATTTTTAAACTTTTAATAATCGAACAATAAAAAACAGCTAATATTATTTACTAACTTAAATTTAAAAAAAAAAGGTTAATCTAATTCAGTCCACGATCTTAAGAGTGGCTACCGGAACAATATGGTTTAGTTGGTTTAACTTAGCTTTCTCGCAATTTAACACTATTTCTTTTGGTGGAAAATATTACGTGATATTTATACAGACCCCCCCTCTCCCCCACGTGAGATTGAGTGAGATCCGACCCGACTCCCTCCCCCCCAACACGCCTCACGTAATTAATGGACGCCCCCTTATTAGTTCAAACATGTGTAAAGTGGTGATAGGTTATCAGTTATCAGCCTTTCGTCCACAAACAATATTACATCCCAATTGAGAATTGGCAGCTGGTATATTCTGAGTTTTTCCTTCTCTACTAGTACAGCACGGAAGAAACATTTAAACAAGCTTTAACTTTAATGAAACTTTCTGCAACTAAGTGCTCCATATCTTGAAGTAATGGCCACGACATGATGAAGTGGTTCACCCACTCCACAGGTACAGAAACTGCAGTACGATGACGTCACAACACGTCAGATTTGTAAATATTGACAGGAAACACGCTAATTTGCTTTTTATCGCGTAGTTTACACAAATCTATATCCGACATCAAAGTGGTTCGATCAAAGACGATATTCTTAGTGTTGCCATCTGTTAAGTGCTACGTTCCCTGAGCGGAGATGTAACGGGATTTTTGTTACAAATAATCCTATTAACGTCTTTGTTTGCAGTCGAAAGATAGTCTGCTAGCTTTTCACTATTATCATGCTCTGCTTCGTGTAATTGAAAGTTGTTATAAGCCGATTTTCCGCCACCTTGTTTGATATAAACTTTTTTTTTTCATTTATTTACACATGAAATCAAAAGTAAATTGCACATTAACTTTAGCTAAATTAGCGAAAATTATGTATGTGAATCAGCCCACGAAACTTAACAAACTCCAAGGAACATAGGTCGCAATATAAAAAAATAGTTTTAATCTCCATACAACTTGAGCAATTTCAGCAAATTGTCGTTGTATTATTTTTTAAGAATTTAAACCTTCATGCGATTCTTGCACGTGTGTGCAGAATTTGTATCGCACGCGCCGTAAACGAGTGCGTAACGGGTTTAGTATAGGTTCTTTGGCTTTCAAATCGTTTTGAAGCGGCAAATGTAACGTAGGGCACCGTAGCTATAGGTGAGGTGACAATATTCTTAAGGTTGCGGCTTTGGTTGGAGAGATAAAAGCCGACTTCAGTGGCTTGCTATAGGAGAGGCCTATGTCCACCGGTGGACTGACACAGGCTGATAATGATAATGATGAAGCAAGTTTTTCAGTTTCATGAGGATAATTACGCCAAAACTTTTATGGGACATTCCACGATCTTTGCAATGTTTGTGGGAAATTCCACGGTCCTTAATCTAAATGTAAAACCACTTATTTTCAGCAAAGAACGGAAAAAACGTTTTATGTGTAGATTTAGCGGAAATAGAGGGACTTACCGCTTGTTAGGGTTCCGTAAAACAAAAAGAAAAAAATCTGTAACCATTCTATCGTTACCGAAACGGCCAAAATCAAGAGATAATTTGGTTGTTTGAAAATGTATTTTCACTATTTTAAACATATTATGACGGGTTCTTACCACGATTTTAGTACTTTTAAACTAAAATCGATTTTTTTAAATAAACTCTACACGCTCAAAGGCCCACACTTCAGTTTTTCTTTATGTCGAGGGTCCCTTGGAACATACAAGAAGACACAAACATCTATGATCCGAGAACAAATATCTGCTTTTTACAAAATATTTGCCCCAACTGGAAATGGAACTCGGGACCCGTCGATCAAGAGACAGTGCGACTAACACTCGACCAAACCGGGCGTCTCTTGCTAGATTTTTTTTACTCGGTAAGAGGCTGCTTGGCAAAAGAGTGGTCGAGGAGTATTTTTTGTGTTAGATGTAGACATAAAGACTATTTTACTAAACTAGCAGGTCGGCAATTTCAATGCCACGTAGTTTCAAGGTGTGCTAAGAAAATCGCCTTTTTCTGGTATTCCTTGAATCTACTTTTAAGAATACCTGCGTTACGGGATACAATAGGGTAGTACTATTATATATTCGGTGGTGGTGCTATTTGTTACCACGACGTCAGTGCTCACATGTAAAATATCAATTAGTAGCTGTCCGCCCACAACTTCGTTCCCGTGGGAATTGCCCGGTGGATTTTCATTTTTTAAAATATCGTGACAATAAGGAACACAACAAAAAAATAACTCTAAATCGGTCCAGCCCTTCTCAAGTTATAGCGTGACCTGAAGAAACAGGGGTTCATTTTACATAATAGATTAGAATTACAATAAACAGTCTAGAACACACAACTCATATTAAGAATGCAGAATGTGAGCTCAATAAGTCGTTCCAAGGAGACACCGGGAAAATTTCAATAGCCTCTAATGAACATAACCCGCACAAAATGAAAAGCAAACTCTACTACAGAGCCTGTATAGCCCGTTAATGCCTCTAAAATTGCCAGGCTTAGCCTTCACAGAATCACCAAGAGTTTTCCATAACACCGCGGAATTTAGAAGTCAGTTTTCGCGTTGTTGTGACGATGGGCGAAGAGTTTTTGAATTGGTCGGGTAGCTCTCCTAGTTGAGCCCCGCCCTCTGTGCTACCCCTGGTTTTCATTCATTCGAGGTCCACCCGTCGTGAAGGGCACACGTACCACTTATCGGCTACTCTGTTGACGAGGCAAACGCAAATAAACATCGGGCTTCAAGTGTCCGTTTTCCCGGTTCAACACGCGTTTTTACTCGAAAGTGTTAGAAGAACTTGTGGTTTTTGAGGTAAGTACTTAAAATATTTTTATTTTCTTTATGTTAGGGTAAAGCCACGTGTTGAAAGGTCTGTCTGGGTCGTTCCGTTTGCGAAACAATTGTTTATTGTTAGGAACCGTGAGTTTAAGACTTGAATAAATGTAACTTATTTATGTTGAGCTATGGAATTTTTAACGGTTGCATTTTTTAATATTTTTTTACATTCATACAGGAAAATAATTTTATTTACTTCCTATTTGATAAATTATAACATTGTGTCGCACTTTTTGTTATTATCTTAATAAATCAGAAAATAGTCCATTAGCTAAGTATTTCTTTAACTATACATGAAACAATTTAAGCTAAATAAATCTAAACATATGAAGGTGACTCGCTTACTCATAAACACAAAACCTTGGAATTAGAAAGCTGAAATTTTGCACAAAGTTTCCATTTATAACATAGGCAAGAAATAAGGGAGGATTTAAAGAAATTCCCTCGGGAACGAAGTTCCGGGCCTCTCCTAGTCTAGTCTACTTCTATACATCTACACTATATCTATACTAATATTAAAAAGAGGAAAGATTTGTTTGTTTGTTTGTTTGCATTGAACAGGTTCCGAAACTACGGGACCGATTTGAAAAAAAATCTTTCTCCATTAGAAAGCTACATCATCCTCGATGGACATAGGCTACATAATTTTCCCGAATTCCCACGGGGACGAAGTCCCGAGCGGGATGATAGTAATATTATAAAGAGGAAAACTTTGTATTTTTGTATGTAAGGAATAAACTTAAAAACTACTAGACTGATTTCAAAAATTCTTTCACCATTAGAATGCTACATTATCCCCAAGTAACATAGGCTACATAGTTTTCCCAAATTCCTACAGGAACGAAGTGGAACGCTAGTCTTATAATAAAATACTAAGTACAACTTAAAAAATCCGAAGTGTGCAAGATTCATACAACAACAGTAATCATTTTTAATTTTGTTTCTTAACCACTGACAAAAGAGAGGGGTATTATAAGGTTTACGTGTGCATCTGTGGGTCTGTCTTTAGCATCGTAGCTCCTAAACAAATGGACCGGTTTCGATAAGTTTTTTTAACGATCGACAAAAAAAGAGGGGTGTTATAAGTTCGACGTGTGTACATGTGTATCTGTGTGTCTGTCTGTGGCATAATAGCTCCTAAACGAACAGATCGATTTCGATGCGTTTTTTTAAATTTAAAGCTGACGTAGTCAAGATGGTTCTTAGATATACAGGGCTTTAGGTATCTCTCTTTCAACCTCTCGGGTGGTTAATCAGTCCATGAAACTGAACAACTTCCCCAAGGAACATAGGTCAAAATACTTACCTACTTACTTACTTCGCTGGCTCAACGACCCAAAGTGGATCTTGGCCTCCGACATTAAAGTGCGCCATTATATTCTATCTTGTGCCAATATTGACCAGTCGGGCACTTTCAGTTCTTGTAGGTCTTTGGCGACTTCATCTTTCCAGCGATATCTTGGACGACCCACCGGGCGGTCAGAATACGAAAAAAAAATTTTGATCTCCCATACAAAATGCGCTATACATATGCTGATGAAGATTGTATGGGAACTCAAAATTTTTGAGTTACATAATTTCCCCAAATTTCCGACGGGAACGAAGTCCCGGGTGGAAAGCTAGTTTAGAAAATAAATTATAATAATAGGTTAATAAAATATTCATAAATTATTACACATTTTATCTGTTCCAAAGGAAGGCCGGCGGGCCTCTTGGTTGGGACATAGTATATGTGCTGACTTTAGATTAGTTAGGAATTTAGGAAAACTTTGGGAAGTGATTTTCCCCATGAAACTGAACAATTTTCTCTTAGGGACCAATTTGAAATTCTCGAAAAATCATTTCTAAAAAACATTAAAAATATTGTACATGTTTTTTTTATTTATTGATTGGGCGATATTGGCTGTGTATACTTTTGTTGGATAGGTTGTTAATTTATGTTATTTTTATGAAATTTTGAAAGTAGTTTTAATTCATCGGTGTCCTTCACTGAGGCCTTTGTATACATGCTAAGTTGCGTGTTAAGTGGATAAAGTACTTTTTGACTTGTTATTACGTTCTTACTTCGTACAATCAATGCCCCAAGTTAAAGGGCCAAGTTCATTCTAATTTGAACTTTATCACCAGGAGACAAGGATACTTTTGAGGGAACAGACTGCACGTATAAGGGTGAAAATCGCACCTTCTCCAGCCTCGTTAGGTGTAGGGTATTTAGGTAACTTTAAATTAATCGTTAAAAATTAAATGTGAATCAGCCTACTAAACTACACAACTTGTCCTGTGGGGAATTTATATTGATATACACTCATCAACATTGTCTAAGGATATTGCATGATTTTTCATACAAAGGTGTGTTTGAGAAGCTATAAAAGCATACTTTAAACACATGGAGGGATATAATTTTCAGATGAGCAAGTATTAAGCCTGAATTTTCAATGCCAGTCAATGAATTTTTTGAAATTGAAATTTGTTAAAACTTGACGGAAACGAAAACAAAATTTAACTTTTTTCTGCTTTTTGAATGAAAATGGTGGAATTTGTGCAATTTTTTTCTTCATTTTCGTCACGTATTCACAAATTTCAAGAAAAAGGAAATTCATTGATCAGAACTGAAAATTCAAGTTTAGCACTTGCTCATCTGAAAATTATATCCTTCCTTGTGTCTCGAGTATGCTTTTATAGCTTCTCAACACCTCTTATGTATGAAAAATCATGCAAATCAAATCAAATCAAAAATACTTTATTTTTATAGAACATACAAAGTGTTTCTTGAAAACGTCATAAAAATACATTAGCAAAATCAATGTAAATCATTGAGCAAAATAGTGAATCACATTAGCATTTTTGACTTGGCGCCTTTCGCAAAGGTGCAGTCTTCCTCAGGAGAAGAATAGGCAAGAAACTCCGAGGGTCGCTCTTTTAAATCAATCATATAAATTTTCTTACTCCTAATTTTAATTGACTTAATATCTGAATAACTCTGTAGCTGAGCAATTTATTCCCATGGTTGCTTGTCTAACAGATAATCCGCAATTCTATAATAGCCCTTTTTACAAAGTTTTTGTTTAATTATTGTCTGAAATTTTTGTAAAGGTAGGTTTTGAATACATGCAATATCCCTAGACAGTGTTGATGTGTGTATTAGGTGAATTTAAACTAGCAAAACTAAGTATGTGATTCACCCATTAAACAAAACAACTTTCCCCAAGGAACATAGGTCGAAATATGAATAAAGAAAATTCGCCTCTCCGTAAAACTTGAGCGCTCCTAACGAGTGGTCCACCTCATTAGTTAACCTGGGTGGACCATGAGCAATAATAAAGGTGAGGTGGACCACTGGTTGGCAGAGAATTTGAGCAGTCGGCTGATTGAATTTATCTGAGAAGTGTTTTTTTTTAATTTCACGTCTCTTGGAGAAAGTTGTTCAGTTTCATGGGAAAATGGATGGATGGGAAAATGAAAATGGGAATTATTTTGAGAGATAAGCTAAACTTTTTTGTCGTATTTCTGTTTGTAGTTTTATGTCTATCTGTCGTGTGTGCAATCTATCTGAACTATAAATAAATAAATAAAAATCACCCCTAATGTTTCGCTACGAATTTAAAGTTACACCCATATGAAAAACTTACATCTTCAACTCTTTCAGTCGACTAGGTGGTTAGTGTTACTAGCCACATTTTTCCGATTTTTAGGGTACCGTACCTCAAAAGGAAAAAATGGAACCCTTATAGGATCACTTTGTTGTCCGTCCGTCCGTCTGTCTGTCAAGACCCTATTTCTCAGGAACGCGTAGAGGTATCAAGCTGAAATTTATATCAAATACTCAAATCTACTGTCCCTTAGAGCTGTGAAAAAATCAAACTTCTAAGCTAACGCAATCAAAAGATACAGCCGTTTATGTCGCAAATTTACCGTGTGGTGATCGGTTGAGAATAACACCACCCCATCTCTTCCCGTGGGTGTCATAAGAGGCGACTAAGGAAACACAAATGAGACCTGCCTTCTAGTAATCCATCCCAGGCAACACACTTCATTTTTTCTGAATCTGAGGTGTCATGCTATGGTCTCATGCGGTGTGGTAGGCTTTGTAAAGGGCCGTCTGGTTCGCGACCACCTTCCTACCGAAGTCCGACGCCAAACGGCTTGCTTTGTTCCGTCGGTGCGTGGGAGTACCAGTGTCTTTATAGGCATTTTCTGGGTTAACTCGCTCCATCGTCGACCTCATCTTTGATCTTATGGGCTACATCTTATAATTTAAAAAAAAACTCAAATTTTCGACACTCGCAAGGGAATCAAAACCCACAGGGTACTTCCCGTGAATTCAGAATCTTGAAATTTGGTACCAAGCAACGTCTTATAGCAAAGATAAAGGAAAATTGTGAAAACCGTAAATTTTTAGTTAATTATATAATAAAGATATATTTAATAATTTTAAACTTACTACCCCTTTCCTCATGAACGCGTAGAGGTAATAAATTGAAATTCATATCAAATACTCAGGTCTATAATACCTTTAAGCAGGTTTCTACGGAACCCTCGATGCGTGAGTCTGACTCGCACTTGGCCGGTTTTTTTTACAACCTTGACATCTAGCGATGATCAGTTAAAGTAAAACGAATGTAAAAAGTATACTTTACATGATGCCACGGAATGTCTAAAAAAATACAGCAATTTATGCTGTGCAAACACACATTTTGTTTGCGTTAGCGAAAAAAAACGATTATGTAATCGTTTTTCCTAAATAATTTATTTTCAAGTATTTATAAATATCTATTTTTAACTCTCGACAAATAAGAGAGGTGTTAACACACACGTGTGTTATGGGCTACTTTACGAAGTCACACTCACAGTCATATTATGGTATCATCTTCGATAGCTGTATTGTAAAACATCACGTAAGAGTATACTTGTCCAATTAGATGGTGTACTGACCTCACGTTAATTGTAATTTGTTTTACGACGACAAACTCATTTTCTTGAGCACAAAACAACATCCCAACTTTATGTGTGTTCGCTGTAAGTTTATTCTCTCTCAATACCAGGTACACACAATATTTGCGTTTGAAAATGGAAAACAAATACCCGCTGCCGATAGGGTTGCCAGGTTTTAAAATCATTTGTAGTCATTTGAACATTTGAAGAAAAATCTTTTGAAATTGTACTGAAAATCAGGTTTTTGTTCGTATCACACTTAAAAACACCACACTCTTAAAGGCTTGCGCACTTTAAGAGTGTGGTGTCTTATTTGTCGTAGGTCCCATGGGATACTTGAAAAAAAATGGATTGTTAATATATTTATTATTCTCGGCCTAGAAACTATATTTTTTAATCATTTATTTGCGAAACATAATACAGAGCTATACAAAAATATAAATAAATATATACACATCAACACAGTCTAGGGATATTGCACGATTTTTCTTACAAATTATAGCCCACCATGTATCTCGAGTATTCTATTATAGCTTCTCAAACAGACCTCTTTTGTGAAAAATCGTGCAATATCCCTAGACCGTGTTGATGTGTGTAGCTAAATAAGGAAGTGAAATCTGATTTGGCCAGTTACACAAAGCATACAGGCGACTTTTATGTTCCATACAAATAACGTTATCACCTGTTAGCCTAAGTTTCTAAAATGTTTTTAGAATTCAGGTTCCTTAGGGAAATTTTTACAGATTCATGGAGACAAACTCTGAAGTTTCGCTAATTTGAAGTTACACCGCAATATTCTAATAACTCTAAAATATAAATAAAATTTCACCCTATACATTCGATTGCTTATAACTTTTAAACAGCAGGACAAATTTTTATCAAATATAGCTAAAAACCATATCGGTTACGTCAGCTTTCAAACAAAAAAAAACACATCGAAGTCGGTCCATTCGTTTAGGAGCTACGATGCAACAAACAGACGAACAGATATACCGTCAGCTTTCAAACAAAAAAAACCGCATTGCAATCGGTCCATTAGTTTGGGAGCTATGCAATGATGCCATTAGACAGTCACACCGATAAAGAAACACTCAGATGCACACGTCAAACTTTTAACACCCCTCTTTTTTTAGGGGGTTAAAAACCATAAAGGTAAGGTCCGGTTTTATCGGGACACCTAGCAACACAGCAACCGCGTCGGTCGGTGCATATATACGCTCTACAGTATTTTTAAACAGGTCATTTTAGCAGGAATCTCAAGGCACATTAACTATACTAATTGAAATTCGTTCACGACTGAAACTTTAGAGTCCTGTAAAATTCATATAACATGAGCTAAAATTACCAAGTTCTTCAGATACGTAATTCTTAACAATTCTGAGAAAAACTTGGAATGTGCCAGTTGCCGCATCTTCCCAGATTTACAATAGAAACCAGTCAGTGGGACGCGAGGGTTTTGGTGTTTTGTGGGCAAAAGGCTGACAACCTCCCACCACAATACTCATGTTCCATCTAATAACCCACAGAATGGGAAGGAATGCTCAACTCCAGAGTTGTTCACATATCAAGTCAATTAAAATTAGAAAATACGGAGAGTATTGAGTTAAAAAGAGCGACACTCAGAGTTTCTTGCCTATTCTTCTCTGAGGAAGAATGCACCCCTGCGAATAGGTGTAAAGTTAAAAATCTTTGGCATTGACATTTTAATCGTGTGGTGATCGGTTGAGAATAACACCACCCCATCTCTTTCCGTGGGTGTCGTAAGAGGCGACTAAGGAAACATAAATGAGATCTGCCTCCTAGTAATCCATCCCAGACAACGACACTTCATTTTTTTCTGAATCTGAGGTGTCTTCCTATGGTCACATGCGGTGTGGTAGGATCTGTAAAGGGCCGTCTGGTAACATTCTGAATGTTCTATGAAATGAAGCTATTTTCGATTTTGACTGACTCTAGAACCACATGATAACTAGAAACAGGGGTAACAAATGTAAATGTATATGACTTTATATGACAAATGAGTGAAAATGAAGGATGTGAATCAGTCCACGAAACTGAACAACTGTTTCCAAATAGTGTATCGAAATACGAAAAAACATTTTTACCTCTCTATTCAACTTGTACAGTGCTTTTTAGCTAGATTTTTCAAAGTTTCCAAAGGAACGAAGTCCCACACGACCTGTAGCAAAGTCAAAAACAGCGTTATTTCGTAGAACATTTTAAAATATTCTATGAAATACACGAACATTTAAAAAAGTTCTATGAAATAACCTACATTAAATTCTCAAGATAATATTTCGACTCCCAAGCTGATCGTACAAGTTATAAAGAGATGCGTTTTTACTGGGGGTTAAAAATGTTAAGACCAAGGCTTACATTCGCCTGAGAGGTTAAACAAGGAGAGAAATATCTTTACGATAAAATAAAACACAAAATACAAAGTGTTTACTTGGAAAATGAACGAATCACTCATGGTAATGGAATTCGTGACGTCACAACTGGCTATTGGGATTATTTTCTTCTCTGCTAATGGCGGAGCAAAGTAAACAGAGATTACGTTTTTATCGTATGTTAATAGACTAACCCGCGCTACCCGGTTTTACCCGCGTTATGGTAAAAAGTATCTTAAGACCATTTCTATACACCTACATCAGTGAGCGTAGATTTCTTTATGAAATTTTGCACAGCAGTGGCCGAATTTATGCAATTTTTTGGTATAACTTCCTGTGCTGTAGTATTAGCTGTTTTCGAGTACGGCCATGTGTACGTCAGCTTGACGTCAAGCTAGCGTACACACCTATCATGGTACGAGTATTTATCTCCTAAACTAAAGGGGAAGAAATTATTTCGTTTTTACAGCAATTAAGAAGAATGACGGCCGGTTTGGTCGAGTGGTAGTGACGCTGCCTCTTGATCGGCGGGTCCTGGGTTCGATCCCCAGTCGGGGCAAACATTTGTGTGATAAGCAGATGTTTGTTTTCGGGTCATGGGTGTTTGTGTTTGTCTTTATGTGTTCCGAGGGACCCACGACACAAGAGAAAACCTTAGTGTGGGCCTTTGAGTGTGTAGCGTTTATTTATTTATTTATTTATTTATTATAACACTTAACATTGGCATATCCAAAAACCGAAAATTCCGATTTGTGTACGCTAACTACGCTCACCCTTCATCATCGGTCCAGTGCTAATCCGTGAAAGCATAATATCATACAAACAAACCCACTTTCGCATTTAAAATATTTTATGAAAGAAGACTTAATGCCAATAATTTTATACAGGGCTATTATAGAATTTCTTTTTTTATATTAATTGGTTACCCATATAGTTTACACGCAAAACTGTAAAGTTTATTAGCGAGACGCGCCTCGTTTAGAATGTTCTGATTATCTATTACACAAGCAACCATGGGAAAAAATTGCTCAGCTTCAGAGTCATTCAGATATTAAGTCAATTAAAATTATAAATAGAGGAAATCTGTATGTCTGAGTTAAAAAGAGCAACTCTCAGAGTTTTTTGACTATTCTTCTCAGGGGAAGACTGCACCTTTGTGAAATAGACGTGAAATTAAAAATACAAAAAAAAAAGATACATACAGTCGAACATAGAGTCGGTTAAAAAAAACTCTATGTTTACTAGAAAACAGACTGTAAATAACTAAGCACTGTCTTCAAGAAAATAAACCGGCAGGACGCCATTTAATTAAGTTGCAAACTCTGAAGATAAGCCGATTGGATTAAAAAGTTTCAAACTGTAATTATTTTTAGCAGCTGCTGCGACGTGGCTGCGAGCGATAAAGGACATTTTTTAACCCCCAACAAATAAGGGTTGTTTGTGAATCTGTGCATCTGTATGTCTGTGTATCTGTGTGTCTATCTCTGGTGTTTATTTTTGAAAGATGGTTCTCATCTAAATTTGATCGAAATTGGTCTAGCCTAGCCGTTTAAAAGGTATTTCAGGGGTGATACATTTATTTTTATTATTTATTCTGTGCCCGAATAGGGTGCGGTCTAACGGCTAGCGGGTTGGATTCGTAAGCGAGAGGTACCGAGTTCGATTCCTAGTGCCGCCATGTACCAATGACTCGTTTTCTGAGTTATGTACTACATTAGTTGCACACTAACCGATGCTCTAACGGTGAGGGAAAACATCGTGAGGAAACCTGCGCATGCATGAATGTGTAACCATAATCCAATCGGTCAGGTTCCCCTGTTAGCAGGGTCACGGAGGTCAGACAGCAGTAGCTTCACTGTATGACTTGACCTGCCAAATCTTGGATCATGGTCAAGCGTACCCCGAATGAGAAACGGGACTAAGCGCTAGGATTAAAAAAAAATATTATAAGGTGGGTTAACTCTTGACCTCAATCTTGACCATAAGGTCAAAGATGAGGTCGACGATGGAGCGAGTTAACCCAAAAAATGCCTATAAGGGCACTGGTACTCCCACGCACCGACGGAACATAGCAAGCTGTTTGGCGTCGGACTTCGGTAGGAGGGTGGTCGCGAACCAGATGGCCCTTTACAGAGCCTACCACACCGCATGAGACCATAGGACGACACCTCAGATTCAAAAAAAAATGAGGTGTCGTTGCCTGGGATGGATTACTAGGAGGCAGGTCTCATTTGTGTTTTCTTAGTCGCCTCTTACGACACCCACGGAAAGAGATGGGGTGGTGTTATTCTCAACCGATTACCACACGGTACAAACTTGATAATAGGAAAGGGGATAAAAGTACAGTCACATACATTATAGTTTGGTAGTGTGATATGTATATCGTGACAGTAGCAGTATGGGCAATCACAATGCGAGGAAGCCATATTGTAGTTTATACAGTTACCGTGAAAGTTGTAATTCAGACATTTTCGTTATTAATTTTCGTGATTTGGCTGAAATCGTTACGACGACGGCCGGTTTGGTCGAATGGTAGAGGCACTGCTCTTAATCAACGGGTTCTAGGTTCGATTCCCGGTCGGGGCAAATATTTGTGTAGAAAGCAGGTGTTTGTTCTCGGGTCTTCGGTCTTTTTCTCCGTCTTTATCTATGTTCCGACGGACCCAGGAAATAATGGAATAACGGAGGTTTGAGTGTGCAAGGTTTTTTTTTACCAGCCCCTATACGTCCCGTTCACCGTTGTTATCCGGTGAAGGAGAACACCGTGATAAAACCCGTTTGTCCAAGAAAAATCATTTTCGAAAGACGAGCGGTCCACCAACCCGCATTGGGCCAGCGTGGTGGACTATGGCCTAAATCCCTTTCGTGTTTCGAAGGGGGCCCGTGCCCCTCAGTGGGGACGTATATGGGCTATTAAAAAAATATATACGTCCCCACCGAGGGGCACTGGCCTCCCTTCGAAATACGAAAACCCCATTCTTAAATTCCCTTCGTATTTCGAGTGTATAAGGTTATTATCATTAAATTTAGCATTCGCATTTATTTTGTATGACAATGCTTGGTTATTTAAGTGGCGTTATTATAATCCAATATGGCGGACCGCCCAAGATGGTGGATTAGTTATTTAATTTTGCACTTCCATGATATGGGTATTAAATTAAATGGTTTGCTGAGAAAAATACAAAAAAATAAACATTTTAATAAAAGCTTGTTTAAAAAAATGTTAAACAAAAAAATATATTTCAACAACCGATTTTTTATAAAAATAAATAAAAAATAAAAAATCTAGTCGTCGTCGTACCGTCATACATAAGTCGTCATACCTACTTAGGTCCCCACGAAGCTTAGGGGCATGGCGGCCTCCCTTTTTATTTTAACACATAAGCTCCTTGAAGAAGGTTGTTAATTTTTGTCTTACTATTTAGATAAATTATGTAGTCTATATTTTAGACTATAATCTATCTCTGTGCCAAATTTCATCCAAATCCGTTCAGCCGTTCTGGCGTGATTGAGTAACAAAAATCCATCCAATCATCCAATTGGATACAGGAAACATCTAAACTTTCCCATTTATAAAATTAATAAGATGAGTTCACCTCTTCAATAAAGAAAGAAAGAAACCAAAGCAATATTTAAATTTTGTTTTTCTTATAAAGAAACCAATATAGTAATTTTACAATGTCAAAAGGTAAGCGTTTAATAAAATGTCTGTTCATTATTATTTCCCTGCAACATCCGCATGTTTCCGGAAGTGACCTCACTTGTGACGTGATAAATGAGGGGTGAGGGCAGGGAGGAGGGGCGTCCATTTCTCATGTCATGACCCTTACAAATGCTAAATTATTTCCCTTTTTCGCGTAAAATGGAACGTTAAACGGGAATGTTAATACAATGTGTAAAAAGTGCGTGATAAAATAAAATGTGATTATTTTAGTAACGTTGGAAAACTTCTAATACTGGAAATGAATGAAATAGGTAATTAATTCCAGAAAACATGTGAACATGTGAAACATCATCCATTCACAATATAAATTCAAAATAATACAATACATTAATATTCAATTCAATAAATTACAGTCAGCCTTTATCACAAGAACTCTATTCTCACGAAAATTAATTTTTTTTATTAAAATAGGTACTGAAAATACACAAAAAGAAAAGAGGTAAAGATTTTAGGCCTACGTACTGACTGGTCCGTCATTTAGATTTTTTCAAAATATCGGCTAACTCTTATAAAAATATAAGTAGGCCAGTTTTTCACGCTGTAATCATCTAAGCCCTTTGTACAGTCATTTCTGGTTTAAATATTAACATCCACGAATCCATCGCCATTTTGTTGCCTTTGTAAGCCATCGTATAAACGGTGACTTCAAATTAGTTAGCAAAACTAAACGGGATGATTTTTCCCGTGAAACTGAACAACTTTTTGCAATTTCAATTATTTTTATTATGGACTATTTTATTTGACAAAATGAAACCATTTAAATTCAATTGTTGGTGCTAGATCACAAAGTTTATTCGCATTTTGGCACTTTTCAGAACTAAGTCCCTCGTCGGTTTTAATTACGAACTTTCTGCCTTTAGAAGTCACAACAACTGTCAGTTAGTTCGCAGTAGCTGTCAGTTTTAGGGGGTAAAACCGGTTTGAACTAGAACTCAGTGAAAGAAAGTTTACATGACGGCTGATGGATGAGTCTTAATTCATTCTCCGTTTTTAAAAACTTCAAAAAAAGAGGAGGTTTTCATTTCAACTCGACTGTATGTTTTTATTTCTATATTGGTTATGCGTCAATTACAAGCCGATTTTCAAAATGGTTTTTTTTGGAAAGAGTATGCTCTTGATGTGTTTCAACGTTTTTAAAAAATATACTTACAATAAAACATAAAATATGTTTTAAAACTTATTCTCGAGGCAGCATTTAGCTTTTATTTTGTACATGACACAATGGGCCTTTATAGACACGGCACGGCACGGCAATTCGAAATTTGAATTACCATTGTCTACTATGTTCTCAGTACTAGTATTACTATTACATAGAAGGCAATGGTAATACCATTTTACGGTGCCGTTTTTGAATTATAAAAAGGCGCGTTTTCTAGTTGGGGTATTGTTCGAAGCTGTCTAGAGCGATATACTAATCCAAAATATCAGCTGTCTAGCTGACATGTATATCAGCTAATACATAAACGCCCAGACTCCTCTCAAATACTTGAAAATAATTGAAAATGTGATTTTCAAAAGGGTCGGGAATCAAACCCGATCAGATCAGTCATACACACGCATTAGATTCAACAAATCGATGTAAAAGTCCCAAATAACCTTCAGAAGTTTTGGGTTAAATTAAACAAAACGCCAGCTGGGCCGATCCGGGCCCAAATTCACCGAGAAAAGGGATTTCAATTCAAATAGGAAAAGGTAGATCAAACAAATCGGGTTTCCGAATGAATCGTCAAATCAGTTGCTCCTTATTGCCTATTGAAAAGCTCGGTTAGTTTAAAATACTGGTGTTGTAGTTTGCTTGTGTAAATAAGTAGCACAAAATGCTCTATCAAGTATTTTATTTCCGAATTACAGAGAAAATTGCGTTTTTACATGGTCTTGACACAAGATCTGATAATACAATGAGAAACAAGAAAAAGACGATCCGTCAAAACAATTTTATCTATGAAGATCTAAAAAGATCTTAACATCCTCCGGCCACACGATGTGCTTATGCGCAGGTGTTTCCTACACCCAACCTTATAGGTGCGATAACTTGCCGGCCTGAGCGTGTGGTAACGCCTTGTGGGATGTCGCGGACAGTACCTAATTCTAAGGGATAGAGATTGTGGACCGCCCTCAAGAGAACTCCACTGGTCGTCTTCACCCGGGCGACCCTCGAAAACCCATCTGAACCATTGAAAATTTCAATAACTATTCCCAGAGGCCACTCAACACGCTTCCTGTCAGCCTCTATGATGACAATATCACCCACCTTCACACTAACAGTCCGACCTTTGTGTTGTTTTTGTATTATAAGTCCTAAATATTCGCTTCGGAAGCGGGATTTTAAGTCTGAACATAGTTTGGTTAGGTAACGCCATCTGGAGCTCAGTATACGTCCATCAATCATTTTAATGTCTATTTTATTTCCCGTGCGGCATTGTAATAGAAAAGAAGCGGGTGTCAAAACTTTTAATTCCGTATCGTCAGTTGCAGTCAAAGGTCGTTCGTTAATCACTGACTCTACTTCACATAAAACGGTAACCAATTCATTGAAATTCAACGATGCTTTGCCCAGTATTCGCCTTAACATCTCTTTGACTGATCGCACCATACGCTCCCAAAACCCTCCCCACCAAGGTGCAGAGGGCGGACTAAAACGCCACACAAGCTTATTAGCCTTCGTTTGAATTTCATCCCAACCCAAACTGTTTAACACATTACACGCGCCCCTGAAATTCGTCCCATTATCGCTATACATAATCTCTACATTGCCCCTTCTTGCAATAAATCTTCTAAGTGCTAATAAAAACTCTTCAGTGGACAACGATAGACATAACTCTAAATGTACCGCTCGATAAACTGCACAGGTGAACAAAGCAATCCAGCACTTTTCGCCCGATCGCAGGAACAAAGGACCTGCAAAATCTACTCCTGATATTTGGAAGGGGGCACCACAACGTACACGATCTGCCGGTAACGGTGGAAAGGGAATACTACAGCTCTTCGCACTGAAACGTTTACAAACCATGCAATTCCTAACAATCCGTTTTGCTTAAGCATCAGTCAGCTGTAGCAGTGACTCCAAAAGGCATCCCGAAGGACTCTAAAGATGATAGTTCAGACGATGGCTCCGCGAAATCTCGTCGTCATCGCATCAAGCTACGATGACATTGAGGACTTTTGGAGGTTAGAGACCCTGGGCATAAGAGACGAGGCAGAAGCTAAGAGTAGACAGACTACTGAATCTGAGGTACAAGTTTTTTTTAAAGAGACAGTTCGACTTGATTCTGAAAATAGATACGAAGTTAGGTTACCATGGAAAGCTAAATGTTTGGAATCTAATTATGAGTTGGCTTTAAAACGCTTAACTTCGACAACAACTCGACTAACGCGTTTAGGGATCATGAAAGACTATGATGACGTATTTAGAGAATGGTTAGAGTCAGGGATTATTGAAGAGGTAGACGATGAGTCTGACGATATTCACTGTACTGGTCATTATTTATCCCACCACGCAGTTATTCGCGAATCAAGTTTAACTAAAAAGATAAGACCCGTATTTAACGCGTCCGCAAATGATAAAAATGGTTTTTCACTGAACTCTTGCTTAGAAAAAGGAATTAATCTCATTGAATTTATACCGCGTTTGTTAATGCAGTTTAGGAAAAATAAAATAGGAATAACAGCTGACATTAAGAAGGCATTTTTACAAATTTCTCTGCACCCTGATGATCGCAATTTTTTAAAGTTTTTATGGTGGCGCGATATTGATGAATCTCCGCGAGTATTGAAGACTTTTCGTCATCGTCGAGTTGTATTTGGTGTCACCACCAGTCCTTACTTGCTATCTGCTACCATACTTCATCATCTCGAAAATTATGATTGTGTCACAGCTGCTTTGTTAAAAAAATCTTTTTATGTTGATAATTGTGTTGTTAGTGTCAAAAGTGTGGAAGATTTGCATCAGTTTGTCAGAGAGGGAAAGAAATTATGCTAGATGGTAGATTTGAGCTTAGGTGCTGGGTCTCTGGTCCGGAAATGATTGATACTGATATTTTAAATATATCAGTTTTAGGCCTAAATTGGGATCCCCGCCGTGACGTAATTAACTGTAAGCCACCGTCTGTCATACCAGAAAAAATAACCAAAAGGACCCTTCTTTCTATTGCACAAAGTACTTTTGATCCATTAGGTTTTCTTTCTACCGCAACTATAGTTCCAAAATTACTTATTCAGAAATGTTGGATAATGAACTTAGATTGGGATCAAACGCTTCCGATTGAGATAGAAAAACCAGCTGCAGAATGGGTACGTCATATGAATTTTTTGGGTTTGTGTAAGATACCAAGACGTATTAGCTTGTATGATTTAGAAAAGTCTGTAAATAGTCTACACATTTTCTGTGACGCTAGTCAGTCTGCTTACGCGTGTTGTATTTTTCTGCGTTCAGAACACAATAGTCAAGTATATGTCCAACTTCTTACAGCTAAGTCTCGTGTCGCGCCAACGAAAGCTATTACGATACCTAGGATAGAGTTACTTTCCGCGTTATTAGCGTCTCGATTAGCGAATGAGGTAAGAAACTCGCTTGAGTTATTGTGTAGATAATATTTCTGGACAGATTCTAGTATCGTATTAGCATGGTTAAAAAGAAAATCAGGTTTCAACGTCTTTGTACATAACAGAGTGAAAGAAATATTACAAAACACCAACGTCAAAGACTGGTATCACGTGCCAGGAGAGAAAAATCCGGCCGATTTTCCATCGCGTGGTTGTGATCCTCAGCATTTGTTGAAGAGTGAGTGGTGGAATGGACCGCTTTGGTTAAAAGGTTCTTCCTCAGAGTGGCCACAATCTGTCGAGTGTCCGGATGAAGTTAGTGTAGTTAAAGAGTTTGTTTTAGCTGTTCAAGAAAATGAGACGTTTACTAACCGATTTTTGTATTTTAGCAACTACAATAAAATAGTTAGGACAGTAGGTTGGTGCTTAAGATTTGCTGGCAATGCGCATCGTTCAGTTAGACTACATGGAGATTTGAAGTGTGAAGAGATTCAGGAAGCTGAAATTTGTTTATTTTCTTGCCTTCAAAAGGAGAGTTTTACTGAAAACACGTCAAAGAATTTAAAGTTAGAAGTGTTTAGAGATAGTAACGAACTTCTACGCGTCAAAACTCGTTTGACACTCAGTGAGATCTTTTTAGAGATAAAATTGTTTTGACGGATCGTCTTTTTCTTGTTTCTCATTGTATTATCAGATCTTGTGTCAAGACCATGTAAAAACGCAATTTTCTCTGTAATTCGGAAATAAAATACTTGATAGAGCATTTTGTGCTACTTATTTACACAAGTAAACTACAACAACTGGCTTGTGACGTCATATTTTTTTTATTTACTCTTAAACCCCGACAAAAAAGGGGTGGTTATAAGTTAAAAGTGTGTGTCAGAGCATCTGTAGTTAAATTAATCATTTAACCCCCGACATTCCATCGCTTCTGATCGTAACTCTTAGGCCGGTGTTCACCAAAATTTTAACCAATGATTAGCAGCTAACCAGAGATTTGACAATGTCATTTCCATACATTTTTTTTGACATTTTGTCTGATTAGCTTCTAACCGCGGTTTAACCGTTGGTTATATTTTTGGTGAACACGGGCCTTATACGGTTGAATCAATTTTCATCAGATTGCAAACGAAAAAAACCGCATCGAAATAGGTCCATTCGTTTAGGAGCTATGATGCCACATACAGACACACAAATATACTGACATACCGATACACAGGCTCACACGCCAAACCTATAACACCCGTTTCTTTTGGTCGGGAATTCAAAATATAATAAATTCCAGTCTCATCCGCTTATATCTTAAACACATATATTAAGGAGGACAAAGGTTCTGTGAAGCCGTCAAATTCAAATAATAATTGATCTCTAACGGGAACCGAAAGGTCTCCTAATTGGGTACCTAAGGGCATAACCCGCTTGTGTCAAAGAGCCTCGGGTCCACGCGATACCTTACTTACATTACATTTTATTTTGAGTAAAGCTAAATTCGTCTTTTCGGATTTATGTACGGATTTAATCTATATCTATACATATTATAAAGAGGAAAGATTTGATTGTTTGTTTGTTTGTATTGAATAGGCTCCGAAACTACTGGACCGATTAGAAAAATTCTTTCACCATTAGAATCATACATTATTCGTGATGGACATAGGGTACATGATTTTCCCGAATTCCCACGGGAACGAAGTCCCGGGCGGAATGCTAGTTAATTATAACTTGCTCAATGGTGAAGGAAAACATCGTAATGAAATCCGCCCGTCTACGAAAATTAATTTTCGAAAGACGAGCGGTCCACCAACCGCATTGGGCCAGCGTGGTGGACTATTTTTCCTTCGTGTTTCGAAGGGAGGCCTGTGCCCCTCGGTGGGGACGTATATGGGCTGGTAAAAAATATAACGATATTTAAAAAGTCAAAGTTGTAACAACTACGCTTTAGAAACCCTTCTTCGTTTACGTATGATTGTACATATATATGGTCCTACATTGTGTCCCTATTTCAGTCTATTATTATCACAAAGGAGTTCTGAACGTATTATAACAGGTTCTAACCCCGATTTCATTTTTAATAGAACCTAACACGAGCACCCGTTATTTGTGTGTGCCTTTATATTTGTTTGCAAAACTTCAGAGAGTGATACACCTCATAAAACTAAAAAACTTTCCCTAAGGAACCTATACGAAATTTTCAAAAAAAAATTGACTTCTCATGCAAATCAAATCAGCTGTTCGCACAAGTTGTTTCAGTTTCGTGGCCTGATTCAAGTCCTTAATTTTCTACAATACATTTAAAGTCGCCAGATATATTTAAAATTTGTTTTAAGGTTCGCCCTAGGTTCGCTCTTGACTACACTCTAGCCCAGGGGCGAAGATGTGGTCGAGAATGTAGCAAGCTCACCCAGAAGATGCTTATTCACTCGTATTTTAGAGAGATTCGGGTTATATGAGCCCGTAAATACAGAAGCAGGCAGAGAATTCCATTTCTTAGCTATATAAAAGATGAAGAAAAGCACTCAGTATGGATCCGAGGAATCTCGAAGCGTCTGGACGTCGTCGGCCATTTGGACGTCCGGTAGAAGGACGTCCGGTAATAATAACCGCGAATCTTTAGCAATAAATCACAAAAGAACCTAACACAACGTTAAGTTCTCTAGAGAGTTACACAGAGCTCAAACTATTTTGGCCTCAAATCGGGTTTGGCCGGTAGCATTTACACACAATCCTCGCTTGCTTGTGTGAGTGCAAAAAGGATACATTATTCCCAAGGCAGTTTCCCTATTCTTGTACCGTATGGTTTCAGAATTTCGCATAAAATCCTACGTACTTTATATCTGTCACCGGAAAATTCACCGAAAGCGCTCGTAGCCCACTCGCTGGTCTCAACCGATCAGTGAGGTTAAGCAACGTACACAGAGACAGGAAACCTGCATTTCCGTGCTTCAGAGGGCACGTTAAGGTGTTGGTCCCGGCTGTTGTCGATTGACTACAGTCGTTAAAACCAAGTCAGAGGCCGTTTGGCGGTTTGAAAACTCTGACACCAGGGTTAGCAAAGCTAGCCACACACTTGACTATACCCACACGATAAGAAGAAGAAGAACACCGGAAAATTTAAAAAACCGTTATGAATCAATTTCACTAGTGAAAGGGGGCCGCCTGCATGAAATTAGGATACGTTAGGTTATGTTAGGTTAGGTCAGGCTTTTTTAGGTTCCTTTGCATTAATCTTATAAAAAAGTCCGGCAATTTGAAAAAAATGGGGCAGTTTACAAAGTACCAAGAGTTTATAATCTTACTATGTCTTAGTAAGTTTTAACCGTGTGGTGATCGGTTGAGAATAACACAACCCCATCTCTTTCCGTGGGTGTCGTAAGAGGCGACTAAGGAAACATAAATGAGACCTGCCTCCTAGTAATCCATCCCAGGCAACGACACTTCATTTTTTCTGAATCTGAGGTGTCGTCCTATGGTCTCATGCGGTGTGGTAGGCTCTGTAAAGGGCCGTCTGGTTCGCGACCACCCTCCTACCGAAGTCCGACGCCAAACAGCTTGCTGTGTTCCGTCGGTGCGTGGGAGTACCAGTGCCTTTATAGGCATTTTCTGGGTTAACTCGCTCCATCGTCGACCTCATCTTTGACCTTATGGTCAAGATTGAGGTCAAGAGTTAACCGATCTTATAATAATAATAAAAAAAATAAAAATTACAATATTACGGGTTCGACAATGTTACGGTGACATATCCATTCCAAACCAACTGCCCTACAATTACAAACCAAAAATGCTGTTCAAAAAACTTTTTTACCATTCGTACTAACACATATTAACTATAGTAATAAGTTTGTTAAACCAATTTGTTTTTGAGGCCCGTTCAATGCAAATCAATGTTAAAATGTATGCAGAATTAGTTTTGTATAGACATTATGTAAAAAAATACATACAGTCGAACATAGAACCACCTACTTTTTTGAAGTCGGTTAAAAATAGGACACGGCATTCGAAGGATACATGTTTAAAGTAAGTTGCGCTTCTCGTCTGTCTGTTTATTTGTCTTTCAACTCTTCCTAAACGACGCAACGAATTTTGAAACGGTTTTCACCTTCATGTAGATATTTTTTCCGGAAAGTTACTTTTAATAATAAAATTGTTTTTTTTACGTAATCAAATAAATATCATTGTATAAAATCAGCGCTGTTGCCTCTCAACAACGTGGTATTTAACTTATTTTTTCTATGTCTATGGTCAGAACCCATTCACTGACACAACGCTGTTGTTAATGCTATCTAATACATATTGTAGTCTTTCTTCCTATTATTTAATTGTGTTTTGTGTAGTGAATACATGTTATCTACGTCTGACAAAAGGAAATAATAATAATAATAATAAAAAAAATAATTGTACATTTTGCAACATTTATCAGGTAGCGCTTAAATAGGAAAAATCCTGTGCCAAAGCGCTAACTCCTTCCATTTGACACTAAGGGTACAATATTCTGTCAATGAAATGAAAGCATTAACAATATTTTGTCAATGTAGGTTTAAAGCCTGATGTGAAATAAAATAGTACATCATAACTATTATTTTTGAACCCATGCAAAGCCGGGGCGGGTCGCTAGTAACGTATAAACGTTAAATATGTAGACAACCCCCATTGCCTCGTTTCCACGTGGTTGTTGGAAAATCGCTCTTATTCAGTCGCAATAGGAAACAAATGGGACTAAACAGTACATTCATTAGAACGCTCTCGGTATGTGGACTTGTGGAGTAAGCACTAGCATCATAGGGTATTAGTTTCGGCAGTAAATCACTGTTATTATTACAACAAAATGGTAATGTTTGTGCGTAGGCGTTACGGAATTTGTAATTATGTTATGACGCAATGATATTAAAATATACAGGATTACTGGAAATACGTCACGATCCCTTTAAAGGGTAATAGTAGAGAACATTATGAAACAAAAATGTCCCAATTTTGGAATAAAAACTCTTGTTTTAAAGATAAAACTCCGAAGTGGATTAAAAAAAAACTTTCGTAAAATGGTTAATAATAAGAATTTAGGTAATTTGTACTTAGAACGCTCACTGTGGTCACTGTGGTACTGATTGAAAATCAGCGCTTTAGTCTAGTGCCACAGCACATGCTGAGTCAGCGCCATTTTGACTGCTTTAGATAAGTTTTATGTTGTTCTTCTTGTTTGTATTGTTTGGAAGCAGTTAAATAAAGTTATATCTATCTATCTATCTATCTACTTTTTCACTCTGTTTTATTTAAATAACAACGAAGATAAGGAAACATCGATCTCATCTATAATCTTGGTCCAGATTGAAGTCAAGAGTTAACCCATCTTATAAAAAAAAATATATATGCTAGCTCGGATAAAACAACCATAAAATACGTAATTTAAAAAAATATATAATTTAAAGGAGTGTAATCCAGTTTTCTTAAAGAAACAGAGTAAATTTTGTTTTTCAACATTAGCTCATTTACCCCATCTATCCAAGGGTGATTTGATAGCTAAAGATCTCTACTATCACCCCTTAAAGGGATCGTTACGTATTTCCAGTAACTCTGCATAAAAAGAGGCAGATATCTCACCTACGCACTTATCGTGAAGACTTGATCAATAGATCTTTTGCAATAGATCTATGATATGAGCGTGAAAGACTGTTTATAGCAACATTTTTAGTCGATGGATTCATGTTTTTGTTTTAGTTTTTAACCCCTCTGATTTTTATGGGTTTAAAATGAAAATTAGTTACAACATTTGTAGCTACAACGCGTAGCTTCGTAGCTCGTAGTTAAGCGCTACGTAGACCTTGTTCGTATTTCGACCTATGTTTCTTGGGGAAAGTTGTTCAGTTACGGGGACTGGTTCACATCCTTGATTTACACTAACTAATTGTATAGTCATTAAAATCTATGGTTGTATTCCAACCGTGACATTTTGATCCGTAATAAAAATAACAAAAAGTTGACTAACCTCATGTTTTAAAAAACAGACACCCCATGCCATTAATAAGTAACAAATTGTATTCTAAAATAATTTTAGAGAAAAAAAATGTTCGGCGTGAACCCACGACCCCAGGATTAGATCTCCTGGTGCTCTAACCAACTAAGCTATCGTGCCTTCAAGTCAAGCGGCAAAATTTATTTCCCTAAAAATATTTGTGAATATCCCTCACGCGGGTAAGCTTTTTAAAAATATTACAATTTATGCGAATGGAAAGGCCTCTAACGACGAAATAATGGTACGAAGGGCTGCACGGTTACCACACGCGTGCACTCTGTGCTGTTGCAATAAGGGCGGTTTTGCAATGAAAATAGAGTAACCTGATACGCTGGTATAAGGTGCCTCGCTCTCGGGCGGACTCAAGGTGTGTCTCAGAGGATTCAAGGTCTGGAGGTATCACTTGACGAAATTGGTATCAGTAGGGCTGCGCCTTTTGAGTTGAGATAGAAGAAAGAAAGACAAACTGAGTATTTTCCCGTTCATCGGCATATAAGTATCATGCTTATTGTGTTATTGTTGACTTTGCAAAAAAAATCCCATATTGGTATTTGTGTTGCAATATTACTCGTACCTTTAAAACATCCTTTGCTGGAAGATTTTACTAGTTCTTGGGTAAATTCCTGTCTAATAAAACTAACAAAATTTTGTCTATCGGCTTAAAAAACCTTTTTGAATCAAAAAAATCTATAACTAATTAGCTTTTAAAACTATTATCACAATGAAACTGAAAAACCTCCACACGTATACTACACACACAACACGCACACACCCTGAAACACACACAGCACGCCCGCACCTTCACTCACACTCACAGTCGCTACTAAATTATAATTATTGTAATTTTCCTTTTGATAGTTCGATTTTTGCATCCTTCTCTACTGTTTGTAAATGGGAACACTGCCCATCCTCACCCTAAGGTGAGTATTGGCGACAGTTACAACATAAATTGTATAAATAATTTTTAGGGAAAGGATTATATTCGGCGCGAATGGGACTTGAACCCTAATGTTTATAATAACTTGGTATTTAGGATAAGATATAAAAAAAATATAGGTCTTTACCTATGAAATTGCCGATTTTTTCTCAAGCTTTATTTTATTCATAATTTATTTGATTGAACAGCTATTACTAAAATTCTTTTTTTATAAAACCTTGGGCATATAACGGATATATTGAGTCAAATTAATACATATTTACTTTAGATTTATTTGCTGAAAAAGAAGCTCAAATATAGCTCGTTTCATCCATTGCCCGTTTCATTGCTTATTTTTGCTGTACCGTTGTTACAGTTACAACTTTCAATAAAGTAAGTATGATGAAAATTAACTTAATGTTGTCCAAACCTTCCCACAAAATTTTGCTAAATTTGAATTTCGCATTCCCGAGAAAAATCCAAAAACGTTAGTATGGAAAATTCAGTTTTCCAAAAATATTGTATGAAAAATGGCAATTTCATAGGTAAAGACCTATTATCTTATCTTATATACCAAGTTGTTATAAACATAAGGAATAAGTACCTGTCTGTCACACCTTCAGTTCTGTTTAATCTGTATTTGACAGTTAATTAAAAAAATATATTTTTTAAATCATTTTTGGATTTTTAAAACGAATGTGAAATTCCAATGTAACAAAACTTCTATCATTGAAAGCGGAAATTGTATTAATTTATCC
Source organism: Aproaerema taeniolella (assembly GCA_949987775.1). NCBI lineage: Eukaryota > Metazoa > Arthropoda > Insecta > Lepidoptera > Gelechiidae > Aproaerema > Aproaerema taeniolella. The sequence continues at coordinate 6,990,999 of OX465264.1, forward strand.
TTTGCCTATAACCCTTGTAGGTTCAGATTGTAATAATATTATAAAACGAAAATAAGCATTTTAAAAGGCAACATTTTTAGTTACTAAATCCAAAGTAAAAATGTATTAACTTTAATTTGAATGAAGAAGTAAATAAATAAACTATTTCAGAAATATTGTACAATTAATATAAAATAGTACTCGATAGAAAATCGGCAACTCCTCTTATAATCTCTTGGGTGAAAGCCCTGTGTCATACAACCCTTCCTCCCTCCAATACCCCCCCTGTGGCCCTGTCTCCCAATAAACGTGAAGAGTAGGGCTGTCTATTGTCATCTATATCGATACTCCCGAGCCGTGTTTACTTACTGTTTTATCGAAAACCTTTCTAACTTTTAAGAGCGTCGCGGTGGCGAAGTCACTCGAAGGTTACTTAGAAATAACGAGTTGAATATTCAGCACATAGCTTTTTTGAGTTAAAGGCAGTTTTCAGCAAGTTTTCCCAAAGAACACAGATTTACTGAAAAAAAAACTTCACTAACTAAAATAGGTACAACTTGTGCAATTGACTACAGCCAGCAGCTCGAGAACGATGGCGACAAACTCGCGCGGCGCGCCACTCGGCTGACGGTGTAACTTCACTTTGGTTGCGCGAGGGCCCCGCGTAAAAGCTTGCTCGCCCTCTGGCGTTGTCAATGTTGACATTTTGACATATGACCGCGGCGCATTACGAGCGCTAACACCATCGTACTTGAGCTGGCGGTTGAATGTCAATGGTCGCGATCATAGATATGCTCCGTTGTCACATCAGTGTAAGTATTGGTCATAAGTATGCTCAGTAGTTACATCAGTGTAACCAGTCAGTGTAACCGTGGGTCAGACGTCCGTTTTATCCGTTTAGGTGGCGAAACTGAGAACTATACTTTCCTACCGAAGTCCGACGCCAAACAGCTTGCTGTGTTCCGTCGGTGCGTGGGAGTACCAGTGCCTTTTAAGGCATTTATAGGCATGCTTCATCGTCGACCTCATCTTTGACCTTGGTCAAGATTGAGGTCAAGAGCTAACCCATCTTATATATATAAAAATCTGATGATTTTTTCATACAGTCAAAGTGAAGTTTCACTATCATTTGAGTAAAACCCGCAGCTGACAATGTATGACATTCGTATGAAAAGCCAACGTTCTTTCAGTCTGGAAAGTTATTCAGTTTCACACAAACACACACACCACATTTGTTCCTATCATACTTATACAGGGCGTAAAGGACAGCTTAGGAAATACTTAAATGGTGGAATCTACCCATAGCTATCATCAGCTATAAGTAATTATTTTTTCCCGGAAACGTGATGTTAAGGAGTTTTCATTATTTACCTACTTTGGCGCTACGCAACGTATCGTGAAACCGCGCCCCGCGCGCGATCCCCCCGGGCCGCCGCTGGCCGCGCTGCTATCGGAGTGCGATGTACATTGCTGGTTTATGTGTTTTACGTCGTTATAATTGTTTTTTATTGCAAAATGGTGTGCATTTGATTAAATAATAATAGATGTAAGCAGAAAATATTAAAAAAACATAAAAAATAAAAAAATTACGGAGAAAAATTCCACTGGAAAATCATTCAGAATGATTGTCTGAGTCCAGGGTTTCAGTTTTTGCTAAGCTGTCTTTTACACCCTGTATAAATAGGCACTCAATCTTATTAGTAAATACTTTTTCGTTACCGTAAAACTTCTTTTTTTATCAACTACTTAGTAATGTAAAAGAAGTTATGGAAGAACGGATTTTCATATCACAAGTAATTAATAGAATCCTATACTCTCTTTTACTCTTAATTAAATATTTTGCTTAAAAGGGGATTCCAACATCTTAAGACATAGTTACAACTGTAAGTTATTGAAATATACATTTATTTAATTTTTGATAGGGAGACGTCCTAAAGCTTTGCTAATTAATTTAAATTCACCAATACATGTTTTTTACCCCTAAGAAAACTTGACAAACTTGTAACGAAGCGGCATGCGCCTCGTCTTCATCCTCCTTCTCTATTCTCTTTTTGCGACATTTTTACTTTTCAGTTTTGGCATTCTAAATCTAAATTCGAAATTAAACAATTCTAGCTGTCATTCGCTGGGATGACAGATGCAACTGAGTTTCCGTTGCAGGCGCACGCCCGTTAATATTGTACTGATTTTTATATATTTGTAAACTAACATCAAAAGTTTAAGTGTATAATCTACCTATTAAACGTATTTCCTGCTTAATATTTGTTATTCCTTCATCGTGCTCCCGCAGCCAGCCGGCGCAAAGTCAAAAGAATTTCAGCAAATTAATTTAGAAATTGGGTGTCAGTTCTCAATTTCACATCTTCTTTCTCAGAATTGGAAAAACAACTCCCAGTGCAATATTTATTTTATTTAAACCGTTTGATCTCAAGGGATAAAAGCAGGCGGGCCTCTGTAATGCTGTAATAATAGAGATCAGTATAGGCAGGGTTATTATGTACTTGAATGGGGTTTTAAAGATAAAAGAAGGTTGTATAAAAGGAAAAAAGGTTTAGTAACGGTTGGTTTTTATGATATTGTTGCGTGCTAGGGTTCCGATTCGGAGTGAAACACCAGTGACTATGATTTAGGTGTTTATTCAGCCAGCCAAATAAATCCTAGGTCCACACAGAAGCCGTCAGCCCAGTCACAGAGTCAGAATCGTTGTCCTTAATCACGCCGTGGTCGTAGGTTCCTTCCGTAGATCAGGGTCCGAATCGTAAGCTAAACGTAGTCCTAGGTCGCGCTATAGTCGTAGGTTTCCTCTAGTTCGCTCCGATGTATCGCTTTTATCGCTTGAGATCAACTGCCCCCGCTAGGCGCGGCTCGCCCGTATTTATATTCGGCCGGAAGGGGCTCTGGAACAATCCCGATAGTCGCTCTCGTAAAAATCATGCGCAGTTAGACGTCCACGAAGTAAACAACTCGTTGCTAAGGCCGGTGTTCTCACGGTGTGTGCACGGGATTATGTCCTTTACGTCCTACGTGCAAGGGTCAATCTTGCGTGTACTCTTTGATGACGCAGCTTTGTGTTGTTGCTACGCAACCCCTTTTTTTTTGGTTGTTTACGTCGCCGATCTATTTTTTTTTGTATGTGAGCTTTCTCGAACTGGACTTGTTTATTGTTCCTCCTATTTTCTCTCGAATACTCGGGCCCGGCCGCAACAATATCTATGATTAAGGATGGTGAAACAGAAATTTCATTTTTTACTTCCTTAAGTCATAATTATAATTTCGGGAGTGTGGGGATTTAATAAATTCAATAAATAATTGTAGTTTAGGTACGAGTAAGTATAATCAAGTATACTGCACTACAAGTAAAATGAAATCCCTACTAATATTATAAATGCGTAACTAACTCTGTCTGTTTGTAACACTCACGCCTAAATTACTAAACAGGTTTTGATACAGAGATAGATGAAACCTTGGGAAAGGACATTTTATTCCACAGCTGAGCACGATATAAGCTGTAGTCCACGCGGGCGGAGCCGTGGGCGTAAAGCTGTTAAAAAATAAAATAAAAATAGAAATGTGGTAAACTGGGCTAACCCTAGCGTCAGAGTTTTGAAGTTGCCAAATGGCATCTTACTTGGTTTAGCGACTGTAGTCAATCAAGAACAGGCGGGACCGAAGACTAACCGTGCCCTTCGAAGCACGGACTTCGTAAAAATACAGTAAAAACAACGGAGATAACATACTTTTACTAGTAAATAGTATAAGGTGTCAACCTTGCATTTACACCGTTTTTATTACGTACTTCTTGCGAGATAATATCGGTCCTTAACTTTGAATCGTGAGCTAGCCTTCAATATTCACTTGCGAGCAAAGGCGATAATCGTTTGGGCTTCTAAGGTCATTTCTACAAAAAAAAAATCTGCGGTTCAGTTCAGACATCAGACAAAATGTAAAAAAAAGTATGAAAATGACATTTAATTTCAAACCTCTGTATTTTTTTTATTAATTTTCAGGGAAAGAAAAATGGTTGGCGCAAGTAGGACTTAATTTAAATTACTTGGTACTTTTAAAACACGTTGTATATGTATGTCAACAGAAAGATGTAAATGCCGTAATGTTACAATTTTACTAGTAACATTATAACCTCTCGCGATATTACAATTTGTCTAGTAAAATTATAAATTTACGAAACTTTAAGGGTCGCCTGCATGAAATTAGTATAAGTTATTTTAGATTAAGTTGGGATTTTTTAGGTTCGGTTAGGTATCTTAAAAAAGTCCATCAAAGTGAAAAAAGGGGTAGTTCACAAAGTGCCAAGAGGTACTAAGCTAAATTACAATATTACGGGTTCGACAATGTCACGGTGATTTATGTAACACCGCGCGGCGCTGTAAGATTCATCAAAGGATTTTAATAATAAAACTCGTATGGCATTCTGCTTGAAAACGGCTAGGTATAGTACGTAGCAAAAAAGCCATTCCGTCTAAATTACAGGGCCCTGATTCTGTAACTTAGGTTGTGTGTGTGTCGATGGAACGGAGGCCATTTTATCTGTTCAGGTGGCGAAATAGAGAACTATTTAATTTTCCTATGGTTGCTGATGGTGGCCCTGACAAACAGCGCCACCGCAAACCGAACGTAAATTTGCAAACTACCTAGCAACTGAAAATTCAGTGGGCGGTGGCACCACCAGTCAAAGCAGCCGTCATTAGGTGTATAAAATTTGGATAGTTCTCAATTTCGCCACCTGAACGGATAAAATGGCAACCATCCATCGACACACAACTGAAGTTACAGAATCAGGGCCCTGGGTTACGACCTCGGAGCAATAGAGAGAAAATCCGCCCATTCCATAGGGCGGCCATAACATAAAATGAAGCCACTAGTTGCACAGGGCAATGTCTTACGGCTCGGTGATTCGTTTTATGTTTCCGTCCGGGACTGCGTTCCTGTAGGAATTCGTGAAAATTAAATATTATATGATAATTCTGATGTCGAAGCTATGTTGGGGAAAATTAGTGATATGAATCAGCTGACTAAACTGACCGAGTTTTCCTAAGGAATATAGTGCGAAATATGAAAAAAATTCTGCTGTTCATACAACTTGAGTGATAAGCCTAGAATTTTTTAGACTAGAATTTTTATGAGAAATTCTTATCCTTGGGGAAAGTTGTTCAGTTTCATGGTTGGAATTCACCCCCTAAAGTTTCACTAACCAGTTTTAAATCATTCCCATATTTCTGCAAAGTTTAATCTAAATCTGTCTTGCTATTATTCAGTGATTGAGTAACAAACATCCAAAAAAAATCACAAACTTTCAAATACACAAACAGAAAGTCACAGTCATATGACTGTGATATGACTGTGACTTTCAAGCGAAATTATGTTTGATAGTTCTCCTCATGAAACTGTATAACTTTTCCCAAGTAAGCCTTATATGAAATTCTCAAAAATATTGACGGCTTATAGTCTTAGCAGGTCTTAGCATTATTATTTTAGTGCTAATTAGCCTAATACGAAGGAAACGACGCCGGCGTTTGACCTAATACATACATTTTCCAAACAAAATGTCCAATGAATACAGATTTCCATGTGTATTCAAAACCTACCTTTAGAAAAATTTAAGACGATAATTAAACAAAAACTTTGTAAAAAGGGCTATTATAGAATTTCGGATTATCTGTTAGACAAGCAACCATGGGAATAAATTGCTCAGCTCCAGAGTTATTCAGATATTAAGTCAATTAAAATTAAAAGTAAAAAAATATATATGATTGACTTAAAAAGAGCGACCCTCGGAGTTTCTTGCCTATTCTTCTCCTGAGAAAGACTGCCCTTTGCGAATAGGCACCAAGTCAAAAGTGCTAATGTAATCTATATATATAAAAATTGAACCCGATTTTCGTTGTCACGGCATCACGCGTGAACGGCTGGACCGATTTGGATGATTCTTTTTTTGTTGTGTTCCTTATTGTCAGGAGAAGGTTCTTATGAAAGAAAAAACTAAAAAATTGCCACGGGAACGAAGTCCCGGGCGGAAAGCTAGTTCATAATAATATTGACGTGTTCAAGTATCATTTTATATGTTTAATGAAATAAACACTTTTGACTTTTGACAAAGCCATTTTGCGGACACAAACCTAATTCTGCATACATTTTTACATTAATTTGCATTAAATGGGCTGCAAAAACAAGATGGTTCTACAAACTTATCTTTGCAGTTAATATGAATAGTTTTCAATGAAAAGAAGAAGAAAAGCTAGTTTTTTAACTGCATTGTTGGTTTGTAATCGTACGGTTTGGAATGAATCATACTTAAAAACTTAAGTCAAATTCAAAATTGAACTATGATATTCTGGAAAAATAAAAGAACACATATAACACACTTGAAAGTCCACCCAAGAATGACTCGTGCAGCTTGAGTACGATGGTTATAGCGCGCGTAATGCGCCGCAGTCCTATGTCAAAATACCAACATTGACAACGCCAGAGGGTGAGCAACCTTGAGGGCCCCCTCACGCAATAAAAGTGAAGTTACAGCATCAGCCGGCGGCATGCCGCGCGAGTTTGTCGCCATCGTGCTCGAGTTGCTGGCCCCGGGCATCTCTCAGTTTTTTTTTATTTTTCCAGAACATCATAATTCAATTTTGAATTCAAATTGATACTCCTTTTGACAGCAACTCCGATCAGCCAGTAACGTATGTGGTATGCAGTCCCATTACGAAAAAGATTGCATATCACACCACATTGATTATGCTTTGATCAACACTTATAAAACCCACAGAAAAAAAACATCCGTGAGTATTTTTCTTCCCACAAACAACTGACAACGGCTCCACCGTTTAATAATTAACAATAATATCGATTTATCATCGAAAATAGCCGCTCGAGTAAACTAATTGGGTAACCTTGTCCCGCTCATCGGATCATTCAACCTTCTTGAATAATTTAATAGGCTTTTCAGCCCACTTTGGTTGTTTCGGAGTTTTGAAAATTGAATTTAATTTGTTGATAGTCAAGTAACATTAATTATTTGTAAAATATAAGGTCTCATATAAAATTGCCTTTTTTTACCGACTCAAAAAAAATGAGGAGGTTATGTATTTGACTGTTTCATTTTTTATTTTATTTTTTAATGTATGTTTGTGTTAAAATGTACGAGTATGTTTACATTTTACTCAATATCTCCTTATATTAATATGGCCAAATTTCAAAATAAAAAAATACGTTTGAAATAGACGGTAAATCAAAAATTTTGAATTTGAATTATTATTTGTTTTTATTGTTTTTTTAAATGCAAATCAATTTCCATGAAGTTAATATGAGACCAACTTCAGGAGTATACTCTTTTGAACACAATAAGTATTTTGAAAATCAGCCGACAATTGGAGAAGTCATCGCGTAAATAACATTTTTTTTTTAAATTGAGAACTTCCTCCTTCTTTTGAAGTCTGTAAAAAATACTCGTAAAGTATTTACTTTACATACACAAATTATGCTATAAGCTGCAAGCTAGCACAAACCGCGACAAACTCGCATCACGCCCCACTCCGATGATGGTAAACTTCACTTTGATGGCGCGAGGGCACCGAGAAAAGGCTTGCTTGCCCGCTGTCGTTGTCATTTTTCCATTTTTTTTTGACATTTGACCCCCTTTTGCTTGATTTGCCTTTGTTATTTGTGAATTTCATTAGGTTCCTTAGGAAACGTAGTTCATTTTTATTGAGAGAATCACCCTCTAAACTAATTTAAAATCACCCCACAAATACTCAAATATTGTTTCACAAAACCTCAGGCCTCTGAAAATTCAAGTAAATGTTATAACGAAAACACTTAATTATGTGCTTCGATGAAAAAAAAAACAGTAATTTGCGCAAAAACTTAGCTCATTTCAATTGTCGTTCCTAAAATGGCCCGCGGAGTTTTCTCAAGAAGTCCCATTTTCTTCCCCACTCGACAGTATTTCATCTTCAAGTTTTTTACCTCGTTTTTACGACATTGAGGCTTCTGCAGGGTTTTTGCGAAACGTGACAAAAATTAGACAAAGTTTGAGTAGAACACACAAAAGGTTCCGTATAAAGTTTCGAGGAAGAGTGTAACAACAATCAGGGGAAAGTTGTCAATTACAACCTCAAAATAGCGATCAAAAGTCGAGACAGAGCCGTATTGGATGCCTTGAGGTCTGGATGCAACGGCGAAGAACCGTCACTGATTTAGATATTACATTATGACTTCGTTCCCGTGGGAATTTAGGAAAATTATGTAGCTTATATTACTCAGGGATAATGTAGCATCCTAATGGTGAAAGAATTTTTGAAATCGGTCCAGTAGTTTCGGAGCCTATTCGTTACATACGAAAATACAAAAATACAAAAATAAAAATCTTTCCTCTTTATAATATTAGTATAGATATAAATATATATTTTTATTATAGCTATTTATGAATTGTAAACTACTATAAAATATTTTTAAAAGAAAAAGCAAGTAGGTATCATTTGCAGAAACATACATTTAAATATCATACTGTCACTTTCCCTTTTGCTGATGTAAACAAGGACAGCCATACATTGAATGAAGTTCTGACTTTAATGAATGTTCCTGCAACTGAGTGTCTTAACACATACACGACTTTGTAAGGTAAAGTCTGTTCCCTTACTTAAAGCACAACCCCTTCTCTTGTTTGCTGGTACTTAATAAGGTTCAAATTAGAATAAAATTGACCTTGAGTGTACATTTGTATGAACTTTGTTGGATGCGTACCCAGTACAAAGCAGAGCAGCCGAGTTAAATAGTTAATGGCGGAAATTATTTACAACGGGCCGTGCCGTCGCGACGCATTCATCGTGAGATTATCAAGTAAAAGTGCTTTGGCGGGAAAATGAAAATTCTCACCTTTTTTATTCAAGATTTTTAAATAATCCAGTTTTTAGGAGACTTAGGTGAGTCGTGACGGAGGAGAGTTGCGACATAGTCGATTTTTCGAAACCTATAACTGCTAGTGAGCTCACAGTAGCGCGCATTTCATTCGAGACTTGAACTTACAAACGCGCGCTGTTGTGAGCTCGCTAGCAGTTACAGGTTTCGAAAAATCGACTATGTCACAACTCTCCTCTGTCACAACTTACATAGGTACCTAGGTCTCCTTTAAGAACGTACTTACTTAAAATTTGCTACCTGGTGATGTTAAACAATCTAGTTTTTAGTTAATATGCGGTTTCATTAGTTATCGAAACTTCAGGATAAGATCATCTTATGTAGGCAGTCGGAAACAATTCTTAGGCCTGTATTACAGAAGGAGACTCAAGTCTTGATCTATATATATATATTTTTATTATAAGATGGGTTAACTCTTGACCAAGATCATAGATGAGGTCGACGATGGAGCGAGTTAACCCAGAAAAAGCCTATAAGGCACTGGTACTCCTACGCACCGACGGAACACAGCAAGCTGTTTGGCGTCGGACTTCGGTAGGAGGGTGGTCGCGCACCAGACGGCCCTTTACAGAGCCTACCACACCGCATGAGACCATAGGACGATACCTCAGATTCAGAAAAAAACATGAAGTGTCGTTGCCAGGGATGGATTACTAGGAGGCAGGTATCATTTGTGTTTCCTTAGTCGCCTCTTACGACACCCACGGATAGAGATGGGGTGGTGTTATTTTCAACCGATCACCACGCGGCAGAAAAGAGAAAAAGACAATCAATTGTCTCTTTCTCTTACTATCAAAATAACAAAGACGACTGCTATTCAATTAAAAATCAGAGTCTGAGTTGCGTTTTAAGGACCCTAAACTTTTAAAAACTCCATAATTTTGCTCTAATCTAGTTTACTTTACCGCCCGCGCATTATTAATAGCATTATTCATAAGGCAGTAGTAACATTGTGATTAATGAGTGCGGAACCCTAAAAAATCCTCTTACAAACGACAGTTGCGACTTTAGCGAGTAAAGAGAAAAACTTTTTCTGCAGATAAGAATTTGGCAACATTTGGATTTATATTCAGCCAAGATTCGAGACGATGTTTTTATTCTTGTCAGTGTTTGTTTAACTTGTTTTATACTACAATACCAAGAAATCCAATTTAAACCCCGCCGCTGGACTGGGCCCCGATTCTGTAACTTCAGTTGTGTGTCGATGGAATCTTTACCAGCTCATATACGTCCCTATCGAGGGGCACGGGCCTCCATTCGAAACACAAAGGGGATTTAGGCCATAGTCCACCACGCTGGCCCAATGCGGGTTGGTGGACCGCTCGTCTTTTGAAAATGAATTTTCTTGGACAGGCGGGTTTCATCACGATGTTTTCCTTCACCACTAAGCAAGTAATAATTAGAAATCCATAAATAAGTCCGAAAAGACGAATTAAGTGGTACAGGCCCGCACCAGGATTTGAACCCGCGACCTTCCGATCACAAGTCTGGCTCATTACCAACTGAGCTATCACTGCTTTTTTCGACACACAACTGAAGTTATAGAATCGAGGCCCTGGAATTGAAAGAGAAAATCAAAATGTGCCAGCTGCCAACTTTTCTCAGGAATACTATAGAAGCCACGTGGGATGTGGGGATTTTTCTGTATTACCCCGACAAAAAAGAGGCGTGTTATAAGTTCGACTTGTGTATCTGTGTATCTATGTGTCAGTCTGCATCATAATCGAGATGGTTTTTAACTTCTTCTTCTTATCGTGTAGGTATAGTCAAGTATGTGGCGAACTTGGCTAACCTTGGTGTCAGAGTTTTCAAACCGCACAATGGCCTCTGACTTGGTTTTAACGACTGTAGTCTATCGACAACAGCCGGGACCGACAGCTTAACGTGACCTCCGAAGCATGGAAACGCTCGTGGCAAATTGCCACTTTGGTCACCCATCAGGTTCTCTGCCTCTGTGTACGTTGCTTAACCTCAATGATCGGTTGAGATCAGCGAGAGCCACTGGGCTAAAACTATATTTGATCAAAATTGGTTCAGCCGTTTTAAAGTTAAAGGCAATCAAATATTGGGGTTGCTAAAACATTTTTAAGTTTAGAGTTATTGCCGAATCCGCGCCTGAGATCTTAGAAAGTCGCTCTGTAGCCAATTTGATTTACTACTAAATAATAATAATAATAATAAACGTTACACACTCAAAGGCCCACATTAAGATTTTCCCTTGTGTCGTGGGTCCCCCGCGGAACACACATAAAGACAAACACAAATACCCATGACCCGAGAACAAAACAAACATTTGCTTTTTACACAAATATTTGCCCCGACTGGGAATCGAACCCAGGACCCGTCGATCAAGAGGCAGCGCCACTACCACTAGACCAAACTTACTTAACTAGAGATATATTGGTGTGTTGAAATTAAACATCCTCGCGCGATGTCTGCACACCCGCGTGTGCAGGATTTGTATCGCACGCGCCGTAAACAAGCGCGCGACGGGTAATTATAATAATGACTCTTTTTCAAAAAATTATCACCCCTAACTAATTTTATATCTATATATGTATATATAATTCTTCTGTACGGGAACTCCTCCTAAACGGCTGGACCGGTTTTAAATGAATTTTTTTGTGTGTGTTCAAGTAGATTCGAGGATGGTTTAGATTCACAAAACAAAAGAAAATTCACTGGGAACGAAGTCGCGGGCGGACAGCTAGTTTACTTATAAACCTTTAGCTATATTCTTAGACATATTTTGATCATGATCATATGGCTAAGAACTTGATCAAGTCGTCTTTAAAACAAATAAAAAAGCATCGAAATTGGTCTATTTCTTAGGAGCTATAATACCACAGATAGATAGACAGATTAAACAGAAATACAGACACACATGTTATACTTATAACATCTCTTTATTTCAGTCGAGAGTTAAAAAATAATTACGATTGCATTTCTATCAAATAAGATTTCCATCAAATTCGTATTATAACAAAACCTCAGCTCCAGCCGCTGCTGTGTGAAATCAGTCCATTCAGATTTCCAGCCAGTGACATAAATACGCGCCAAAATAACAGTTCTTTTTACAAATGGCTGCGTCGACGCCAGGGTTACCAACACTGATTTTTTATATGGAGTGGTTGACAACATTCGACAATCTAGCATTTCGGGATTATTTTTTGACGGATTTTTTTGTTAGGAAAAAAGTTTGATGATGACTAAGTACATAAATGCTATGACGTAGTCTATAATTGGTTTTAGGGTTGGCGGAGCCTTAATATTTTAAAAAAAGCTTGGCCTCACGGACAAATATTTTAACGATGGTTTTATAAACAATTGTACTTAACTCGATATTTTTTAAATCAATGTGACAAAAAAAAGTAATAACAAAGACTTGAAACACGCAAACGCTCACCTCAAAACCTTCAAGAAGCCCTCAACAATAAATCAGTAAGTCTTGACCACGTAATGTCAAGGTCGCCATAGATATTCCCAAAGAGGCTGAACTTTAATATATCATTGTATGTACCACATGTTAGATTTTCCTACAATGTATTTTTTAAAAACGGCAATTTCAATTTCCTGTAAGATTATATCTCTTTTGTTACAGATGAAAAACGCAGAAGAAAACATAAAACGAATTTACCGTAGCTTTCGTATCCACATAGAAATTTAATAGAGATATGATAATTAACTAAAAATACAAAAAATTAACTGACAATAAACCAAGCCAAATTATTTATCGTACATTAAAAATATTAAATTATTTAAAAGAAGAATTTTCGATATACACATACCTATTATTTTCTATAAATAGGCAGCCCTAGCAAAGAACGGATTTAAAATTCGAAAATTGAAAAACTTTAATTAGTAAAAAGTTTTTGTACGAAAGAGATTTGTTAATTAAAAAATAAAAATGAGTATTGACTCGACGTCGTCGTCAAAGCGTTTGAATTTGGAACGCGCTTCGAACTTTATGCGGCAGTTCAGAGATCCAGACTCGAGGGAACTGAAGAAGCTGTCTGCTAATCAGTTTATGGAGGTCTGGAGCCACTACGACCGAGATGGTAAGTACTATGTATACATATACCTACACAGATATACACCATTCATATAATGCACATCTTCGATCAACAATCCACCAATATTGATGATCGAATATGCACCGCGTATCACAATAACTTTTTCTGCTACGGTAACATACACATGTGATAATAATTGAATCACAATTTATCTCGATATGATCATTTGACATCTCGTCCTAAGGCATACCTAGCGTCAGAACGGAACTGTTGTAAGTTAGTGTCGTCGACGTACTGACGTTTGTACAGTCAACAGCACATCAGGTTACCACAAACTGTCAAATTTCCCCAATGGATAGTAAACTCTATTGCTTGGAGATAAAATTGAAAATCGATTGAAGAAATTTGACAGTTTTGCATAGCATGATATGCTGTTATCCCTGTACATTTACAGATCCCAAAAATACTCGACAAGGTGTCAAAACTCGACAAAACTCGCTGAAAATGAGAAAAAGAGAAGTTTTCATATTTGCTTCATACTCAGAATAAATATGTCTAGAATGACCATTCGCCAATGAAATAAAATAAAAAACATACAGTCGAATCGAGAACCTCCTCCTTTTTTGACTTCGGTTGAAAACAGGCCAAGATTTTTGGGAATGTGTGCGTGACAGATACGTCATACACACTCCATTTGTCATGTTTGTGTCACTGTGGGCGTGTCTTAATTTGAAAAGGAGGGAACAGTTCCTTCTATTTTTTGGACACCATCTTGACTTGGACTGTCTTATCTAAACATGTAAGTGATCGGTTGAGAATAACACCACCCCATCTCGGTGTCGTAAGAGGCGACTAAGGAAACACAAATGAGACCTGCCTACTAGTAATACATCCCAGGCAACGACACTTCATTTTTTTCTGAATCTGAGGTGTCGTCCTATGGTCTCATGAGGTGTGGTAGGCTCTGTAAAGGGTCGTCTGGTTCGCGACCACCCTCCTACCGAAGTCCGACGCCAAACAGCTTGCTGTGTTCCGTCGGGAGTACCAGTGCCTTTATAGGCATTTTCTGGGCTAATTCGCTCCATCGTCGTCTCATCTTTGACCTTATGGTCAAGATTGAGGTCAAGAGTTAAACCTATCTTATAATAATATATATATAGTATATAAAGTTTCATATTCGTTTTCCTGTTGAGAAATTAGCCTATTCTGCAGCACATGTCTACAGTTTTTGTTTTAAGTAATTTAAAAAAAAGTATTCTTTATGCCATCATTAGAAGATTCATTTTCCGTTGAATGTGTTTCACCTGGATTGATGTCACTAAACCTTACATACTCTCAAGGACCGACCGAAGATATCTCAAGACGCTGTAATAATATTCTCTTTCGACCATTAATTTCAGTAATAGCCTAATAAATATGTTTCGGCAAAACGTATACGTTCTGTTTATCTTAAACTGTATAATAAAAACAGTAATACATATCTAGTTTTTAAACATAGTGTAATGGGTTTTTAACATGGTATCGATTTTAATGGCCACATTTAAACGCCAAAAAACTCTTTTTAACTCGTTTATTAACGCCACTATAAATTAACACTATGGACTCACTTTGTTTAACTTTAAGAATCTGTAACTTGCACTTTATAATATCTCGTTTCATGACACATATAGCGACATCTAGCGGATTCAATTTGCAATAGTCCCGTACGCTGATATTATACTTCGGCGCTGTTTCGAACACAAATGTAACTACTGGAAAACTGTAATATTCTATGATTTTTCTAGATACTCTATTTATCTAACTTTTTGTATAACCATCGTTTTAATTACTAATTTCTAAATATATTACATTTTAAACTTAACAGTAAAAGGAATCTTTTTACATTTTTTTTCAACGGATCTCTGTGAAATGAGTTAAGATCACCAAAAAAAAAAAAGTATCCTACTAATATTATAAATGCGAAAGTTTTTGAGGATGTATGGATGTTTCTTACTCTTTCACGCTCAACCAATTTTGATAAAATTTAGTATAGAGGTAGCTGACACCCAGTGGCGTAGCTAGGTAACCAAAGGCCTTGGGGCAAAAAATAAACTAGGACCCCAACTAAACTATTTAAATTGTTTGATCCGTATTTGTCGTAAACCAGATTCGTCGTAGGTACTTCAGATTTGTCGTAATTTAAAATTAAAAACATAATAAAATTAAAAACTAAATACAAAACTGAACAAATTAAAGATGTTCGATACTTGTTGGGAATTCCCCTGTATTTTTTCAAATAAGTTGTCATAATTAAAGTCGCGTTCCTGAAATCTGGTTTATTTATATTCCGAATGTGGGAGAAATTTTCACTAGTTCAGTTTATAATTTGTAAGTCAGAGTCCGAGGGGCCCCCTGAGCTTGGGGGCCCGGGGCACTGCGCCGTCTAGCCCTCCGGTAGCTACACCACTGCTGACACCCTGGATTAACACATAGGCTACATAATTTTCCCAAATTCCCACGAAAACGAAGTACCGGGTGTACATAAGCACACTATCACTTTCACAACACATTACACAACACCGATCACACTCGCACTCGGCACACCTCGCAGGCGGTAGCTGAAAATCAGTGCTTTGTCGCATCCAGCGGCAAAATTGTCACTGAGCTACGGCCTGTTTCTGCAGCACATTTCCTTCTGTTTTATTTTATTTATGTAAGTCTAATCATTTACTTTTTTTATTGTAATTCAATTTTTTTTATTAGGTATATGCTTTAATTTTTAATTTCAATTTTAAATCAATTAATTTAATATAATGTAGTAATGTAAGTTTTTTTGTGTGCAGAAATAAACAATTCATTCATTCATTCATTCATTCAAATTCAATTCAATTCATTTATTCGTTTACAACATCGTCGTTGTGTTCGAAATTAAGTACATATTAAAATAATAATAAATAACTAACAATAATCCATGAATGTCAAATTAAATAATTAAAAACTCATCCAGCAATATAAAACATTTAAAAACTTATAATTAATTCATGCATGTCAAATATAATTAAAATTCATCAATGTCATAACAGCACCTTTCCAAAAGAAGAACCTTAAGTCTATGTTTAAATGTATTAAATTTAGTCTCGGTTTTTAGCTCAATAGGCAACCTGTTAAACAGTTTTACTGCCTGCTAGTATGCTATAAAAATGTACGTGTAATTTTGTATGACGTATGGAATATACATATGGATTAGTTCCTCTATAAGAGTATGTTGCCTGTCTGTTTTGTTTGTTTGTACGTCGTCGGTCGAGGAATCAATGCCGTCGGCTCGGAATGTTTGGATTGAACATACTGGAACAGATATTCTCTAACACTTTATTTATTCATACGTGAATTTTGTGAATAGGTTCCTCCTTTTATTTGCATATAAGACGGCATTGGAGCGGCTTACGCTTATTCAAAAGTGTACAGGGTGTAAGCCAAGTTCGCCACACACTTGACTACACGATAAGAAGAAGAAGGGTGTACGAGACAGCCTTGTATAGCTGTCTATAAAAGTCTGTATATTATATATAGACATTTATATATTATATACAGGGCTTTAGGTAAATCTCTTTCAATATCTCTTTCAATATTTATATATTATATACAGGGCTTTAGGTAATCTTTAACACTTGTTGATAGTGATGACCATGTAACAAGATCTGTGACCTCAGGCAAATTTGTTGTACCTAGAGTCACCAATTACTTTGGAGATATGACTCTAAAAAAGAGAGTACCTTATTTTATCAACAGTTTGCCTGAGTTCATAAGATCAGAGACCAAGATTTAAAAAAGATTTTAAAAAGCATCTGCTCCATTCACTTGAAGCTGAATAGATAGATATTTAACTCATTTGAAATTAAGTTTATACCTACTTACTATGTAATTAGAGACTCTTGCCCTCGCAGACAAACTGCTCAAGCAGTTTTGTGGGGCTTTATTTTTAAGAAACAGTGTAATTTTTATGTTTAATAACTTAAATAAATAAAAAATAATAACCTCTAATCTAAATAGTGGAAACTAACCATTACTATGTTCGGCTACAAGTTATTATTTTTCCCCGGAAACGACACAAATTTCATTATTTATTTACTTTGGCGCTACGCAATGTACCGCGAAACTGCGCCTCACTCGCAGTCTCCCCGCGCCACGCTGCTGTCAAAGTGCGATGTACAGACAGCAGCACGTCAGGTTACCCATTTCCACTACGAAAACTGGAACTATTACGAGCGAAATAAGGGTTCTGTCAAGGTCAACATATATAGCCTGATGTGCTGCCGTGTGTACATTGGTAGTTTTCGTGTTCTATTCTGTTAAAATTGTATTTTACTGCAAAACGGACAGTATTCGAATAAATAATGTAATTTTTCATCCTCCATGCTCGGGAAAGACTTGTTACTTACCTTCCCAAAAACAGGGATGTAAGTATACTATAATACACCTATAAATCCAAAAATATAATACTCGTCAAAAACGTAAGAGTCACCGACTTCAATCCCAAAAAGACAATTTTTTCGAGAGTTTCCCTCAATTTCTTCAGGATTCCACCATCAGATCCTGGTTTCCTTACCATGTGGCTCCAACAAAAAAAGAATGATCAAAATCGGTTCATAAACGACGAAGTTATCCGCGGACATACATAAAAAAAATATACGGTCGAATTGAGAAACTTCCTCCTTTTTTGAAGTCGGTTAAAAACAGGGATGAAAGTAAATTTGAAATTGAAACAAGATCTGCCTATACAAAAAGTTGGAATAAAATCTTCATGCTGAATAATTACGATTTTAAATGTCGCGTTCATGTTTCGATTTTGTAAATAGAACGGCGGGTTTTGTCTAATTTGCAAAAATTAAATTATTAAAACTTATTTTTCATTTACTTTCAATTGTTTTATTTACCTCGCATGGAGGATCAAAAGCAGAGTGTTTACCTCGGGTGGAAATATCAATAACACCCGAGATATTTAGGCGCACGAGCGAAGCGACCATTGTGTAACAATATACTATTAAAGCAGCAAATATTAAAAACAAACAAAAAATGAAAATGATTCAGAAAGATGGTCTGAATTCAGAGTTTCAGTCTTTGCCAAGCTTCTTCTTATCGTGTAGGTATAATCGAATCAAGTACGTGTGGAACTTGACTGACCCCGGTTTCAGTATTCAAACCGCCAAATGACCTCTAATTTACATAGTGAAGAGCCAAATATTCTAACATGGGCCTAAGGTGACAAACTTATTCACTGTTCATTACTTTTCTGTTTTTTTTATAATTTTGCATCCACAGACTTAATGTCCGTGCCCTTGTCTTGTTACATTTAATATTATTATTACCTATTTAACCTTTTTCATCCTTACTTATTTACTTTTTTACTTATCCATACTATTCCATACTATAATATTATAAATGCGAAAGTAACTTTGTCTTTCTGTAACTACTGAACAATTTTGATGAAATTTGGCACACAGATAGATTAGAGGCTGGGAAAGGACATAGGCTATATCTTATCCCACAGTTGGGCACGATATAACCTGTAGTCAACGCGGGGAGCCGCGGGCGGAAAGCTAGTTCCAAATAAGGAAACCACACGGCGCGTCGTCACAGGCTGTGATGGACAGACGGCTTAATGAACGATAAACTAAGATTAATAGAATGTCACCAGCCAAAGATCCTAAGTCGTATTTCATCCGTGTAATAAATTATCTAAGCCGGGGCCTTCAAGAACGCTATTTGTTACTCTGTGGTCAGACCAGATTTAATAACCATATATCGCGGTAAATGGGTAAATGCGGTAATGTGCAAGATTTTTAAAATAATTAGATTTTTTTATTTTAAATAAAAAATATATCAAATAATTTTGATAAGAGATAAAAAAATAATTATTTTTTTAAACTTTGGTTACGATTTGTTGCTTACTACATTCTACGCATTCTACGATTTGATTCCTTTGCCAAAATAAAAAAAAGTCGTTTGACAGTTGGTTGACACATAACCTAGCCATTGTGCTTTTTAGTTGTTGGTTGTTGAGTTTGTTTGTGTTTCGTAGTTTTTATTATTTGGATATTTACTGACGACTTGACTTTGCTACCTGGACTCTACCGTTACCTTCTGTTTCGTGGTTTTGATTATTTGGATTGATATTTACTGACGAATTGGCTTTGATTCCTGGACTTTCGAACTTTCGCAATAGTACACTATGGATACTGCTCAGTTCGTTAGAGCTAATTCTACCAACTTACCTGAAGTAACAACCAACCAAACTCGGAAATAAACAACCAAATACAAAATGAATTAGGTTTTTTTTAGTTGACATGACAGCTTGGCAAAGAAATACGATTGCATAATGCCGTACTTAGGATTAGTTTACCGTACTGTGAATCAAAAGATAGATTTTTTAAATATATTTTTTTAAGAAACGGGACCTTATTCCTTTAAGTTAAATAAAAAATTAAACGAAATTAAAAATATTTTTAAAATGTCGTACATTAGCCCATTAGTATAAGTAAAATAACTCTAAAATTTAAAAAAAATGTTCAACCTCCGAAATTCATCGCCGATAGATAACTATTGAAAGGCTGAACCAATTTCGGTCAAATATATCTAAGAACCATCTTAATTATTAAAAAAAAAACCGCATCGAAATCAGCCCATTAGATGCCACATCTACGATGCCATAGACAGACTCACAGATACACACATTAAACTTATAAAACCTCTTTTTTGTCGGAGGTTAAATAATAGTGTTCAACAAAATTCAATTCAAGTACTAAAATGGTACGTGCGCCATTACCATCAATATCAATTTGGTTGCTTTTATACGTGTGGAGTCGTATTTTTTGAGGATTTTCGGTTGATAGAGATATATGGAGCCACAAATTTGGTTTGACTTTTGTTTTTTATTCTCAAAGGGGTCTAGGAAAAATACTGTTCATTTCCTTATCTGCTAATACATAAACGCTACACACTCAAAGGCCTATTCACTAAGGATTTCCCTTGTGTCGTAGGTCCCTTGGGAGATACATAAAGACACACGAACACCCATAACCCGAGCACAAACATTCGCTTTTTTACAAAAATAATAGAACCCAGAACCCGTCGATCAAGAGGCAGCGTCACTACCCCTCGACCAAACCGGCCGTCAATGACGTTTTAATGGCAATGGAATTAAGAATAACCATTTTATTAGTTCAGGTGGTGAAATTAAGAAACATCGTAAATTTAAACTTTTGATGACACTAAATGAATTTGATGAATTTGTGCCAAACGTGGCATCAAGTAGTTCCCTAGAACCACTAATGCTCTACCTACCCTGTTAGGTAGGTATTATAGGCGTCAGCGTATGTATGTATGTATGTATGTATGACAGCAGCCGTGGAAAGGCCCTATTGAGGCTTGAGGTCAAGAACAAACCTATTTTCACAAGAAAAACTTTAAAATGAAAAGAACTTGCACTTGTGGGGGGAACTTCGACTCTTTAAGTTTCGTGTTGAACAAGACCTGGGAAGCTTTCATAATTTTTTTAGACCTTTTTCAGTTTTTAACTTTTTTTTTACGAAATTTTAATAGAAATACGAATAAATAACCAACTTATTCTTACACTTTGAATTAAAGTTAACTACCTAATTTACTAACTAACTAACATTATTTTAGAATCGTAAACAATTGAAAAAATAAGCAAAGTAAGATTATTACATAATTCAAAGCCAAAAAATAATAACAATCTTAGAGCAACTGAATAATTGACTGTTGAATTACTTTTTAGGGTTCCGTTCCCAAAGGGAAAAGACCCTATTACTAAGGCTCTGCTGTCCGTCCGTCCGTCCGTCCGTCCGTCCGTCTGTCCGTCTGTCACCAAGCTGTATCTCATGAACCGTGATAGTAAGATAGTTGACATTTTCGCAGATGAGGTATTTCTTTGTGCCCTATAACAACAAATACTAAAAATCAGAATAAAATAAATATTTAGGAGGCTACCACACAATAAACGTGATTTTTTTGCCGCTTTTATAGAGGTAATGGTTTTTATAGAGTCCGACTCGCACTTGGCCGGTTTTATAGGTAATGGTACGGAACGAAACCCTTCGTGCGCGAGTTTGACTCGCACTTGCCCGTTTTATTAGTATTACTAGCTTTCCGCCCGCGGCTCCGCCCGCGTGGACTACAGGTTATATCGTGCCCAACTGTGGGATAAAATGTAGCCTATGTCCTTTCCCAGGCTCTAATCTATCTCTGTACCAAAATTCATCAAAATCGGTTCAGCGGTTTAGGCGTGAAAAGGTAACAGACAGACAGACAGACAGACAGAGTTACTTTCGCATTTATAATATTAGTAGGGATTTTACGTTGGTAGATGTTTATAATCCTTGGTAAGATACTGCGAAATACTGGAATTACAGTATTTCGCAGTATCTTACCAAGGATTATTACCTTAGTATTAAATACAGGGTGTAAATACTTTTAAATGGTGGAATCTGCCCATACTAAAATTAGATTCACGTAATCATTTCTCCCGGAAACGAGAAATGAAAATAATGAAACTCGATTTTCTGGAGTTTCATTATTTAACTACTTTAGCGTTACGCGATGTACCGCGAAATCACGTTTCGCCCTCAGCGTTACATCGTCGCTCACAGAATGGATTTCGTGTTATTATTGTTATTGTTCTTCATTAAAAAATGGAATGTGTTCGATTTGCTTTAAATTTTATAACAAAAAAAAACATTAGAAACCGGAAGAAAATTCACTGGAATATCATTCAGAATGATGGTTTCAGTTTTTGCTAAACTGTCCCTTACACTCTGTATGAATATTAGTGAAGCCTACTGCATGACTGATTAACAGACTTCAGTCGTAAAACGGCTGATTTATTTACAAATTAACACTTAAATACCACTCTTCTGGAACTTAAACAATATTGAAAGCATCATTCTTCGAACTCCACAATATTACCGACACCTATTGATTATCTAAATGTCAAGTTAAAGTCTAATTGCGACAGGCGATGCCAAGCCAAGTTGCACGCTAGGTCTCAAGGTTTTCTTATAAATAGAAAAGTCGAAAATAACCACCTTTGTAGGCGGGAACAGGTCACTTGACCATGTAGAAAGTACGAGATCTCGGGGTAGCGTTAAGAAGCGCTGACTTCTTGACCCTACATGCAACAGCTATATCTTGGCCCAACAAAAACTTATCCATATACAACTGCTTATGCATCAAAGTTCTATGCCGAAATAGTATACGCTTTAAGAAAACTAGAATCTTTTCTTTTGAAAAACCGTATTAAATATCCGTTACGATCTGTAAGTCTAATAAATCGAACAATTTTCTACAAAATCAAAAAAAATCAAGCGATCAACTGATTAGGAAGTGGAACTTGGTACAAGTTCCTTGAGAAAAAAAAAATATGTTCACCGTCAGATAAAAAATCTGAAATTTCTCTAACTTAAAATCAAGCAATATAAATGCATGCAGCCATTGTCTTGCAAGGAATGAAACAACAATTCAGGAGTTATGACACCGTTCTCCACTTATGTTCAAATCGATTTGTACTAAAGTTCCGCTAAGTGTTAACTTCCCACTCAGCAGAGTTTCAAATACTTCCGAACATCGACTGTTAGCGACATAAATGAATTTAAGAGCACCCTTATACAGCTTTAGGATGTTTAAGAGGTTACTACAAAGCGTTCGTTTTTGGTGTCTGACACGGATTTTATCACAAAGAATAGACATATTTGAAATACAGACTCATTTGTAACACTTAAAGTGTAATTCATATTAATCTTGATTTAAAGCACTCAAACTAACTCTCAAGCTTAAACAAGAGTTTAGCAACACTGTACACACTACTATAACTCTCTTCTGGGACTTAGAACAACAAAGCATCCATTAGCACTACTTAAGAACTTAGAAGCAAAGAGATTTACTAGTGTTTTGAGAGTTTGCAACAGCAAGCTGAAACTCGCAAGTTGCGAAAGATTTCTTGCTTCTTGATGCATGTGCACGTCCCAAGTAATTATTAACTTGGGTAGTTCTATACACTCAGGTCAAAACTTAGGTAATTTATTTTAGTAACAAGGCGGAAGTCATACCTCCTTAGTGGTAGTAATTTATGGAAGGAAATATTCTTCTACGCGAGAAATTGTTACAAAATTAAATAACCTGATAGAGTGACTGACTTGCGTTCATACCGGTGGCTGTGCTTAAAAGTGTTATTTATATGCGAGCGAGTATCTGTCTGTTCCGTTAGGAATTTTCAATTGCTGTTGAATTTTTATTCACCTTTTTTAATTCGGTTGAAATAATAAAAATAAAATCAGTTATTTTCAGGCAACTAGGCCTTAGATAAATTACAGACTAACAAACATATGAAATATAATTAAACAAAATAAAATTAATGTACAGTATTTCCCAGGTGTTTTAGGTCCTCTTATTATTATTATTATTATTATTTGTGTAACTTAAATTACTGTAAATGCTGTAATATATCTATTCAGTACTTTTTGTGTGAAAGAGTTATTTTCAGATGAGCAAGTGTTAGACCTGAATTCAATTAATTTTGTTTTTCTTAATATTTGTAAGAACGTGACGAAAATGAAAAGAAAGAAATGCGCAAATTCCACTGTTTTCACACAAAAGCAGAAAAAGTGCAGGTTTTCATTTCTAAAAAAGCCATTGTGAGAAAACCTGCACATTCAGGCAACTGAACGTGTGACCATGATTCAATTCGGTCAGATTCCCCTGTTAACAGGGTCACGGAGGTCAGATGGCAGTTGCTCAACTGTAATGACTTGATCTGCCAAATCCTGGATCAAGGTCAAGTTTACCCCGAATTAGAAACGGGATTAAGCGCTAGACAGAAGAGAGTAAATCGGAGTCAAAAAAAATTAACGGAGCAAGTTACAAAAGTCTATTGTCAAGCTTTTGTAGGAATATTTTACAGTCAGGAGCAAGAAAACCTTTACAGTGTTGCTATTATTTTAAAGGAATAAGGTTGATTATCTCAATGTTCATGTGTTTCTGACTGTACGTGTGCTCGGGAAATTCGTGCCAAGAGATAATAAAATGTTATATCTTCTAAGTGCGTGTCTTCTTGACGTAAGTACACACGACATCAATTGTCGTTTGTAATATCCATTCTCAGCATTGACCTACAATAACATACTCTTACGCCTAAAATCCCTATCGAGGTAAGCAGAGCATCAGTGGTTTTAAAACTGCTTGATGACACGTTTGACATTAATTCAGAGGATTATAATTATAAGATGAAATATGATGTAAGTGCTGAGAGGTTGTCAGTCGTTCGCCCACAATACAGCAAAACCCTCACGTCCCACTTACTGGGCTTTAAGAGTATGCCTGGGAAGAGTAGGCAGCTGGCACATTCTATGTTTTTCTTTTACTCTCAGTCCAGCATGGAGAACCTACAATAAACAACATTCTAAGCCAACTGAACACGAAATTAGTTTACATTTTTACATTGATTTTTCATCGAACGGGCAGCAAAAACTGTTGAGAAATAGAATTTTCTGCATGCGTTTTTATTTCCGAGCTCATACAACTTGAATTTCTTTAAAGTTTTATTGAATAGGCATCTTCTGGGTGAGCTTGATACATCCTCGACCACATCTTCACTTGTCTACTTAATTCCGTGTCAAAACTTAATTTTCGCGGTGTTAAACATATTTTGACGGGTAATATCATATCTTATAGAAGAAACGAACAAAAAAGAGGGTAGACTGCTTTATCTGTACACTACCCGCAGTTCTCCAGTTCATCCCTGATGATGGTGCTTGCAACAGCGCTGAAATACCGGATACTCATTTAAAACAAAAATCGTGGCAAGAAACCGTTATAATATGTTTAAAACTAGCCAAACTTAAAATTTTACTGTACTATAGGTCTTCTTCTTATCGTGTAGATATATTCAAGTGTGCGGCGAACTCAGCCATCCCTGGTGTCAGAGTTTTCAAAGCGCCTCTGACTTGGTTTTAACGACTGTAGTCAATCGACAACAGCCGGGACCGACAGCTTAACGTGCCCTCCGAAGCACGGAAACGCTCGTGATAAATGACCACTTTAGTCACCCATCAGGTTCCCTGCCTCTGCATACGTTGCTTAACCTCACTGAGAGTTAAGATCAGATGAGATCAGCGAACGTCACTGGGCTGCGGAGCGCTTCACTATAGGTAGTATATAAATAGTCCTGAGTGGCGGTGGAACGAAGTTAGCAGACCTCTCGAGATGTCTTGTCGAGTTGTACACTTCACACAATGCAAGTGTCAGACTCGACACGAAGACAGCGAAACAGAGTGCACTAAGCCTGGCTACGGTATTTGTATTATAACGTAGCGTAGTCTTGTGAACGTAATAAACTGCTCAGCTCTATGTAGAGAAATATCAGATTTAGTTACAGTTAGAAAATAAGGTTTGTAATGAGATTTTCAATAATTTAACTCTAAAATTAGAAATGTTTTATAAGCCCCAACATTTATTTAAACAGCTGAACCAATTTTGACAAATTACAGCTTAGAACCATCTGATCAGCTTTCAAACAAAAAACCGCATTGAAATCGATTTGACGATAAGTACCACAATTTGACGAAAATCGCGGCGTTTTAACCAACCGATTAAAAAAGTAAACTTAGAAAAACTTAACTCCCAGTCATACTTTGTAGTACAAAAGTGTACACAAGTAATATCTTTTCGTTCAAACACAAAGACGCGAAATTACGTACGGCAAAGCAAACAACATAAAACAGTGGAAAGGCAGGGCTGAGTGAAAGTTGGCAATAAACCAAACCAAGCCGTGCACAGAGTATAAAAGTAGGATAAACATAATCCTGTATTATTAATCCTATTATGTGCCGCTTGGTATCAAAAGAGATGTCTTCAAAGCATTGATTAAATAGTCTTGAATTTTTTTAAATCTCTATTTGTCGAGGCTTTGCTTGGGGCGCCTAATTATGCTTATGATAGGAGACTTCAAAAATAAAAATATATTGACTGTTTTATAAACACTTTATGTATCTCCACCTCAAGGCTAGGCTCTGGACACACTGTAAGAGAAGTTTGTAGCCATTATTTTTAGCAGTGAAAACTCTTTCTTCCTATTGAAAATTAACAAAATTTTGGGGTCCACTTTTTATGTAGGAATATGAGATACTATCTTTCCGCCCAGGATTTCGTTCCCGTGGGAATTTTGGAATATTATATAGCCATGTGTTAATCCCGGGTATTAAGCTACCTCCATACCAAATTTTATCAAAATTGGTCTGAGCGGTTTGAGGTTTGAGTACAAACTTTCGCGTTTATAATAAGATAAGATAAGATAAGATAAGATAAATTTTATTCAGTAAAAATAGCTCAACATTAACATAACATACAATTTATGTTGTAACGGTCGCCAATGCTCACACGTTCCCGTGGGAATTCGGGAAAATTATGTAGCCTATATCTATCGGGGATAATGTAGCTTTCAAATGGTGCAAGAATTTTTCAAATCGGTCCAGTAGTTTCGGAGCCTATTCAATGCAAACAAACAATCAAATCTTTCCTCTTTATAATATGTATAGATATTAGTTAAAACCACGATAACTTCCTCCCGTGCCTTAGTCATTAACTTTCTACCGATCGATTTTTATAAATCAAGATTACATAGAAGACAACAAAATTCCCCGCTTTCCCGTATTGCATACACTATCTTTACCTCCATTCTTATTGCTCTGAGGTCAGGGATTATCTCTTAAATATACGACCATTAAATAAGTATTATTTCTAAATCCGTCGAAAATGTTTCTGTGAAAACATTTTCGACGGATTTAGAAACAATACTTATTCAACTTTGAGAGTAGAAAATATAGAATTGTTACATTGAAAATTTCTTATGTACCTAAATATCGTTCTTCAAGTGAGCAGAAGAAACGAAACATAATACATTATTTTTTCAGTGTCGAGATAGGTTTTTTTTTATTATTTAAAATGGGTTCGCTCTTGACCACAATCTACACTGGGCGTCAAAAATAAGTAGTACACTTTTCAAATTGCAATTACTCCTAAACTATAGTAGTTACACTTATGAAATAAAAAGCAGTTTATAGTAAACTTAACGAAGTTTATTAAAGTTATATTTTATTTGGCATGAATAAAGTTTCAAACTTAAAATTAAGATAAATACTAAAAAGTATCAATTTTTAACGATATGTCAACCACTTAATTTTCACGTTTTGGAACTTTTTCACAATTTAATAACTTGTGTTGCCGCCTCGGGCTCTAATTACAGCTTGGATCCGGTTTGGCATGCTGAACACTAAGTTTCGGAGGCGGTGTTGGGGAATATTTTCCCATTCTTCTATCAGCGCATGTTTTAGAGCCCTGAGTGTGGCAGGAGGTGGACTGCGCCTTCTGACTAGCCTCCCAAGCTCATCCCAGGCGTGTTCAATCGGGTTGAGATCTGGGCTTCTCGATGGCCAAGCCATCAAGTTGATGCCAACCTCCTGAATGTACTCTTGTACGTGGTGAGCAGTGTGTGGCCGGGCGTTATCATGCATTAGGATGGCTCCATCACCCATATTTATTAAATATGGCCCTGCATACTCGTTGAAGATCTCCGAGGCATATCTTTCACCAGTCAAAGTCCCATTTTCTATTACCACAAGCTCTGTGCGACTCTCTGAAGAGATACCAGCCCATACGTGTACAGAGCCCCCGCCATATTGGACTCTTTCCGAGATACAAGCTTGAATGTATCGCTCACCGGGTCGTCTGTAGACTCTCCGCCGTCCATCTGAAGTGTATAAAGAGAATCGAGACTCATCTGTGAATAAAACTCTAGCCCATTCTTCTTCGCCCCATTGTACGTGTTGACGGGCGTAGCGTAGTCTTGCTACGCGATGCTCTGTCTCAAGTTTGGGGCCATTTGCTGGTCTTAGAGGCTTCAGGTTAGCTTCAGCAAGTCTTCTTCTCACTGTACTCTCACTGATGTAGTCTGTTCGGGTCCGAAGAAGCTGTTGCTGAACCTCAACTGCATTAAGGTGTCGATTTCTTAACACAGTGGAAACAATAAAGCGATCTTCTCGGGTACTTGTGCACCTGGGTCTGCCATTACCTCGTCTCCTTAGATGGTTTCCAGTCTCTTCGTACCTTTGCTTTACTCGCTGAACCGTTCTTAAAGTTACACCCACCCTCCTTGCAGTACGACGCATACTGATGCCCACTTCGAGAAAAGCTAAGATTCTTGCACATTCTTCTGGTGAAAGAGGCATGATTAGTCAAATTTACTCTCTGAAGATACCTATGCTTTTCAATTACAATTGCTTTATCAGCAGCGAATGTGTCAAACACAAAAATCCTAAGTAAGACAACACCTTTCAACAGTTTAAAAAAAGTGTTTTTATTTATTCGTTTTTTTTAAAGTCAAGCATTATAAGTTCTTATAATGCATGAAGTTTTTATTGAATAAGATTAAATTTTCTTTTTAACCTTTTTTGTTTCAAAGGTCTAAGTTTTATAGTTTGGGAGAAATCGCAATTTTAAAACTGTACTACTTATTTTTGACGCCCAGTGTAGCTTAGGGCAAAGATGTGGTCGAGGATGTATCGAGCTCACCCAGAAGAAGCCTAATAATAATAATAATAGGTAGCGTTTAATATTGTTTTAAAACATACTATTACAGTTAACAGTCATCCAGCATAGTTAGCACGGCCCGCGACAAACTCGCTCGTCTCTCCGATATCGTAAAACTTCACTTTGATTGCTCGAGGGCACCGCGCAAAAGGCTTGCTTGCCCTCTGGCATCGTCATTTTGACACTTTTTTGAGAAATCTTCGAAACACGAAGGAATTTAGGCCATCGTCCACCACGCTGGCTCAATGCGGTTTGGTGGACCGCTCGTCTTTCGAAAATGAATTTTCTTTGGCGGGCGGGTTTCATCACGATGTTTTCCTTCACCGTTGAGCAAGTATTAATTAGAAATCCGTACATAAATCTGAAAAGACGAATTTAGTGGTACACACCCGCACCAGGATTTGAACCCACAACCTTCCGATTACAAGTCTGTCTTATTACCAACTGGGCTATCACCGTTTTTTAATAAAGAGATATAAGGAATGTAAATAATATAAAAGATATCCTTGTACTTTACTACACTCCAACTATACTCAAATCACTTATGAAAACAATTTTTATTGATTTAGTAGGGTGTCGGCCTTTCGCACACACTAAAGCAATACCACTTTCGAATCCTTAGACAAAATTTAAAATTGTAATTCAAGAATGAAGCCCCAATGAAACCGCTCGTGTGAAATTAGAAAATGTATTTTACAGGCAAAGTACTGTAATTCGCGGTTTTATTTATAAGAATACCTTTTTCGGCGTTTGCAAAAGCTTCGGGAACCTCGTCAGTGGGGTTATGGGTTGTTAAGTTTTTTTTTTAATACCACCTGAAGAACGCACAAGTGACTAGTCGCCGTGGTAATATAAGGTCCATGATTAAAAAAATGATAACGGACCAGGTTAAGAATCTATATATTTATCGTAACTGTAGGTAAAAAAGTTGACTTTTTTACACAAGTACGGGAAGGAAAAAATATGTTTGGTTCTAAACTTTCTCGGATAATGAAAATTTCATAATTTATTATCTTGACTTCAGAAATAAATTTCGCAGAAGTCACCTTTTCTAAATTCCCCAAACCTCAATTATAAATAATTGGGTCCGTCAGTTCTAATTGCCCTCTCTCTAGCCTATCGTTTTAGCTTTGTAAATAAATAATTGCTTTTGGGAATCCAAAGCACGCTTTTAGTTTATTTACACGAATAAGTTCTATATCAAAAATAACAAAAATCTCGACTACTGGACTTACTTGTTTTTTTTTCAGTTTTTATTACGCAGTCGGGTAATTAATTTATTTTATTTTACAATTTTTAGTTAGGATCAGATATTTATATTTGTTTATTGATTTTCTTATTAGCTGTACATATATCTCACTTGCATAAAAATTTAACAATTTCCGAATTAAAAGCCTACATTTAAATGAAAATCGTTACTAACCAACTTTAAATCGTCATAGATCCTAAACAGTAATTCTGATTAAAAAACGATATGAGAAACCTAAACATGACTTTTAAATACCTATTCAACGATATCCCACTTGATATAGTACGTCAATTTTCTTTTTTTTCTTTTTCACATTATGGCGTCCAAAATCGGCCATTTTGATTTTTTCAAATTTTTACACTTTCTATGACATTTGCGCCGTCATGACAAATCCAACGACGTATCATTTATCAAAATCGACCCACGCGTTTGGTCTAAATAGTGCCGCAAAGGTACAAACATACATACATATATACATAGGCTGATAAACACATTACTCTCCTTTGCGTCGCGCAGTCGGGTAAAAAAGATTTTGGGAGAAACGTGATTTAAAAAATCCAATTTGACACATGCCTCTCGCTCGAGATACCATTGCTGTCAAGAATTGAATTGACACGCGCTTCTTTCGAAGTCTAATTGGGTCACATGTTTCTATTGTAAATCAATATTCAGCTACAAAAAGAACCTCTGTAACACGTTTGTCATAAGTAACTTTTGGAAACAATTTCGTTATTAGGATTTTAAAACATTGTTTTTAAGGAGCAATTAGAATATAAGTTACATAAACAGCTTTTGGGAGAACAGTGTTCTGAACTAAATAAAAACATCAAATTCAAAGCTCTCTTAGCGTCCTATTTACGGTTTCTTACCTTCTTACGGCTTATTTTACCCAGGACTTAGTAGGGCTCACTCACTTTGCTCGTATTTTGTGTACTCTCTGGTTATTTACTGTTTACCGCACTTATACGGTAAGTAACTATGTCTGGTTATTGCAGGTAATGGCTACATCGAGGGCACGGAGCTGGACGGGTTTCTTCGAGAGTTTGTCTCCAGTGCCAACTTCACTGACATCAGCCCAGAGGTCAGCAATTTATTTACATTAATGTATTTTAATTATTAGTGAAACCCACAGCGATAATATTTTTACTTAAAGTTGAATCTTAACTTTAAAAGGACGGCCATAACAAGTTTCTACGAAGCAATGAATAAAGGCTAACTTTAAACCATCTTTATTGCAAACCTGTTCTTATTTTAACAGGACAGAGTGCACGCAGGTGGTAACTTGATCTGGGTCCCTCTGCACCGTACCCAGTTTGTGGTAATAAAAAAAAACCGAGAACTATGCTGCATATCAGTTTACTTAAACCAATTTTCCATTTTTTTTAAAACGTTTTAGTTGATGTGCCTAAGGGAATGTTGTTTAGTGCAATCAGTCGATAGGTACACGTTCTGAAGTGATCATAATTTGCCTGTGCAAAAATACGTGCACTGTTATGTAAGACTTAAGATAAAGTGTGAGTAAAGGTATAACAAAACACCTTTCGGCAGAGATCAACAAAGTAACAATTTTACCAAAAAAAAGTTCTTAGACCCATAACTTTGCTTGCTTACATAAAAAGTTCTCAAATTAATTTTGCTCAACCAAGGCTTCGTGGGCGGAGGAGAGCCCCGTGGCGATTCTGTTATAAAAATAGCTTTCCAATATAATAAGAAGTGCGATTCTTTTCTCTCAGTTGAAATAACTTAAGTCCCAAGCGGTCAAGGCGTATTTATTATCTTTGGAATTTTGTTTTTATCGTAATATGTATATATGTAATCGTAACATGTCCACCAACCCGCATTGGGCCAGCGTGGTGGACTATGGCCTAAATCCCCTTCGTGTTTCGAAGGGAGGCCCGTGCCCCTCGGTGGGGACGTATTATATGGGCTGGTAAAAAAACCGTAACATTGGTTATTTTACTTAGTAAGATTATAAACTCTCTGAATTTGTGAATTTTTTTCACATTAACAGACTTTTTTATCATATTAATGCAACCTAACCTAACCTAAAAAAGCCTAACCAAACCTAACTTTTCCTAAAATTTTTAATTTTACTAGACAAATCGCAATACCGCGAGAGATTGTAATTTACTAGTAAAAATTAAAATATTACGGTTTTTACAATGTTACGATGACTATTATACTATATATACTCCAAGACTTCTATGTAGACAATGTCACACTCTTGTCATTTTTTTTAATATACCATTCATTGTTTCCCATGCCCCTTGATGGGATCGATCGTATATGGGCCAGTGATGATGATGATCTTAAATTAGCAAGGCTTCAGTTGGCCATAGAGTCAACCACAGCGCCAAGGGCGGATCCAGGGGGGGGGGGTCACGGGGGTTATGACCCCCCCCTGGGCTGGGTCCAGGACCTAAGCGAACCACTAATTAAAATTATTTAAAAAAAATTTTTTCGTTCAGTAAAACGTTCAGTAAAAAACGCCGATTCCGCGAACACCTCCTCGATTTTATCAATCACTTCTGCCATATTCAGCGAACATGACAAATTAACTATCGAGTTCTCAAACAGATTTGGAGACTCCAATCGCTCTATGCGGCGATTTCAATAGTGATCCAGACCACATTACTTGTATCTATTATCATATTATTAAAATTAAAGTATAACTTCTTGTGACTTGATCACGACTATGTGACCACCCCCTGGCGCCAAAGCTGGATCCGCCCTTGCACAGCGCACAAATATCAAGATTTGGAAATTAAATCAAACATAAAATTGTAAGTTAAACATATTTATTAAGTTAATATGTAAAGTAACAGTTTAATCCATCCTTTTTCAAATGCTTCCTTCCCTCCCTTATCGTGCAGGTACAGTCTATTGTATTGCGAACTTGACTAACCCCGGTATCAGTTTTCAATTCGCTAAATGGCCTCTAGAATGCCAGCCACTTTTGCTACTTTGGTTCAAATACCACTATGGTTCAAAATCTAGCACAGGCTATTTAGAAGCCGATTCCCGATTCCCGGTCGAGACAGTTTGTTTACAGCAGTTTATTCTCGGGTCTATGAGTTGGTGTCTCAAAAGAGACCCGAAACCTTAGTGTGGGCCTTAAAGTGTGTGGCTTTACCCTCTCCTTCAATCAGATAAAAGCCCTCCCAACGCTCTTATAGGTGCGGTAACACTGATGATGAAATAATTAATGGCACTGCCACCACATAGTCTCTCATCTCCGTTCGATCACGTCTAACATTACTTAACTTCATTAATGACTCCAATCACTGAGCACTAGATTAGCATTTTTTGTGATTATTCCTCCTAGTCAATATCCACACAGATTTGCCCAAATCTCATTAGTCCTGTAGCACAGGCATCACCGACAAAAGCTGAATACAGCACTATATCTGGATTCTTTTTGGTCTTATCACTCTTGTTAACACCAGAATTTTCTGTCCTTGTCTTACTGGGTATTTCATCGGGAAACACTATCCTGGAATTGATATTTGTTGCTGGCGGTGTAGCCTCTCTCTTTCTCAATAATTTAAAATTAAATTTTCTATCACTTTCACTTGTTATTTCTTTTATATTTCGTTTTATAACTGATCTTGGAACCACTATCTCTAATAACACGAAAAAAGAAATAAACAAAACTAATTTCATTTTGATGACTGTTCAAAAGCTGTTATTAAAATGGAATAACATTTTTTTGATTAAACAACCAGTTTTTATAAATGTTAAATGGAGTCTTCATTAAATATTAATTATACTTTAGTAACAACACGCTTGACAAGCAATTAGGAGACCATTAGTTAAGTGCTTCGCCTTAACCGTCGTTCTTTATTATGAAAGTACAATGCTACTATTACGCATTAAGAGCATGTCGGTAGCTTGATGACTAACGGGTCGTCCTCTTAAGTGAGAGGAACAGAGTTCACCCCTGTGCCGCACTAAGTACCAATCACTTTTCTGCAGGCCGAGTACAATAGTGACAGCGCCGCGATAACACCGCGGTCCTATGTCAAAATGTCAACATTGATAATGCCATAAGGCGAGCAAGCCTTTGCGCGGGACCCTCGCGCAATCAAAGTGAAGTTTCAGCGTGAGCCGAGTGCGAGTTTGTCGTTGTGGTGTACGTTAGTACTATTATTTATTCTGTGGTGGTGCTAGAGCTGCAGATATATTGAGTGACTTTGAATTAGTTTGCGAAAATTTAAGATGTGAATTAGACTACAAAACTGCAGAACTTTTTTCAAGAAACAAGCAAGAATACTCAAGAAAAATAAAGATACTTTCCCCAAGCTATATTAAAAAGTCGGTTAAATATTTAATGAAATTGTTTTCGTTGACTATATGAAACAATATTTAAGTACGAGCATTAAAATAGCATTTGTGGTATGGAATCCATCACGTGTGTTCCAGAAATAGCTTTGTTTTGTATCGGCTTCACAAAGGGAAACAATAAACTATGATGGTTTCACATTAACCGGAGATGGTCATACCAGATATACTCCGAATATATTGAGGATCGATACCAGTCATCACATTATGCCTCTATATTAGTTTATTTATAGTTGTTTGGTTAATTTTCAATGCAGTGGTCGTGGTCGGAAATAGTTGCATAATTATGAGTGTAAAGTGTTATGTTATATCCCAAAATCATACCTCGCGTAATTAATTTGGAAAAAAAAACTTATAAATCAGTAAATAGCCGGTCTTTCAGAGAGTAGCATATTCTGCTATTTTCGTTATTTTCCAAGCTACTGCTTTGTAAAACGTTGAATCTTCTCTTTTTAAACCTTCGCTTCGCTCGTGTTTCAAGTGCGCCCACGTAACAGATTACTTAACACACTTGTATCGTTAATAGCTATATAATGCTTCTTATCTTATTATACGCTGGAAAAACTCTAAGTGTAGTGTATTAATTTCAAGCGTTTGGAAACTAGGGTCTATGGCGTAGTTTTTAAATTAGCTACCAAAAAAAGTACGTGTAGTACCTAGTCCATCAAACTGAACAAAATTCCTCGACCACGCGCTTTTCGAAAACGAATTTTCTGAGACAGGTTTCATCCGAAAAAACGAGTTTATAGTGGATTAGAGCCCGTAAACTTTCGGTTACAAGTCTGGCTCATTATCAACGAGCAATACTAAAACACGAAAATAATAAACGTTTTCTCTCCTCATTATGCGTGTCAGTCATCCGAGTCAAGTGTTCCACGAGTAGCTTGAACGGTATTTTTACAAACACTTCAACAATAATTCTGAAATGCCTTTACTTTTTGATAGAAAAATATAAACAAATTAACGCTACACACAAAAAATTTGGTCAAGTGCATCTCGGCAACACATATAAGTAGTGCCAAGCAGGTTAGCCCAGTGACGCTCGCTGATCTCAACCGATCAGTGAGTTTAATCAACAGAGGCAGGGTACCTGATGGGTAGCCAAAGTGGCAGTTTATCACGAGTGTTTTCACGGCTGTTGCCAGTTGACTACAGTCGTTAAAACTAAGTCAGAGGCCATTTTAGCAATTTGAAAACTATGACATCATGGTTAGCCAGGTTCGCCTCACACTTCACTATATCTACACGATAAGAAGAAGAAGTAGCGTTACTCCTCAGGTCACCAGATGGTCTGTAATATCCTAGCTCTCTGCCTCTATGATGCGTGTTGACTGTGTGTTAGACCAACTGCTACTGAATAGATTTAAAAAAATGGAAAGGAAAAGCAAAAAGAAAAAAAAGCATTCGGAAAATTGATTATTGCCGACACACAACAAGAAGTAAGAAGCGTAACACATGCACTGAATAATACGCTCACGCCTGCTATCCCTAACGGGGAACGCAGAGCATCAGTAGTTCTAGAACCATTAGATGCCAAGTTTGACACAAATTATGAGGATTATCAGATGGAACAAGTTGTATGATGGTAAGAGGTGGTCAGCACCCTCGCATCCCACTTACAGACTTTTACTGTATACCTGGGAAGAATAGGTAGCTGGCACATTCTAAGTTTTTTTTTCAATCCCAACCCAGCATGGAAGAATTATTGTGGGTTTAAAATCAGCTAACGCTAGCCTCACTATCACAGATGAAAACACTTATGTACTTAATAGTTCTAAAGCTATTCTTAGCTAACAATTAAAACAATGAAACCTCGGTCATATTTCGCCGGCCGTTAACGCTGCCACTAAACAGTGTAATAGGTGAGGACTTAACAGCTGCTTGCCAGTAAAACTATCGATCGACTAGGTAGTACTTGAGAAATGTTCGATATAGGTTTTTCCCATGTGGTGATCGGTTGAGAATAACACCACCCCATCTCTTTCCGTGGGTGTCGTAAGAGGCGACTAAGGAAACACAAATGAGACCTGCCTCCTAGTAATCCATCCCAGGCAACGACACTTCATTTTTTTTTCTGAATCTGAGGTGTCGTCCTTGGTTTCATGCGGTGTGGTAGGCTCTGTAAAGGGCCGTCTGGTTCGCAACCACCCTCCTACCGAAGTCCGACGCCAAACAGCTTGCTGTGTTCCGTCGGTGCGTGGGAGTACCAGTGCCTTTATAGGCATTTTCTGGGTTAACTCGCTCCCATCGTCGACCTCATCTTTGATCTTTATGGTCAAGATTGAGGTCAAGAGTTAACCCATCTTATTATAAAAAAAAAACATTATTTATAAAAACTTGCAGAAGAACACGTTCAGCAGGTGATGAACCTTTACTAATATTTACTATGTAGTGGCTTTGTGACATGGATCTCGTGAACCAAATTTTTCAAAATGGCTGAAATATGATATGCTTTACGTTTTGAACTCCCAGAAACGGAATCAAAAAAATTCCCATTCACAAAATTTCACGAGAATTTTGTGGACAGGTTCCGTAGAGGAGAACAGCCGGACAGTCATACGAAAGCATTTTTGACCAAGCTGAAACGGAGACCCTTCGTACGCGCTGCGAGCTCGCTCTGTCAATTAGTGCGAAAGAACCTTGTCAGTTATTTTTCACGTATAAATTACCAAAAGGATATATTTACAAAATTTTGTATGGATATTGTTTAAGGTACGAATATGGACATAGGGTTAGGGCTACATTTTATCTAGAAACACAGAAGAGTTCTTTCGGGAACGCGGTATAACGTGGGCAAAGTGCTATTATAAAGTACGAATATTTTACATTTTCAATTTATATTTCATATTTTATAAAATAACTTAGTACCATATTATGTATTTGTCACTGTCAAGTACCTTTGGTCTGAAATAAAGTTTTTTTTCTTCTAGCAATTTGAATAATCCTGTAAGTATCAGATATGTTTGTTCTTGGTTCTAGATCAGGGGTTCCCAACGTTTTAACCTATGCGCCTCACCTAACGTTGAGATAAAATCCTACGCCCCCTCTAGGGGCTGAAATTGGGAGTTTATATAAGAAAATTAAACAAACAATGATAGAGTGATAAAAATTTGTTTTTTTTTTATTCATATGACAATAGAATAGAATCTATTCAATAGATAATCAACTATAAAAAAGTAAAAAAAATTATAGGCAGAAATCTGGGACCTCTGCGCCCCCCTTGGAACCCGCTCGACGCCCCCCAAGGGGAGCGCGCCTCACTGGTTGGGAAACCCTGTTCTAGATAGATAGGTATATTTGTGTCTGTTTTAATCCCAAAAGACCTAATACGTATAATACGACGAATTTTAGAATAAGTAGGTATTTAAATATGTAGCCTTGGCGTTACAAGCGCTTCATTTTATCTCCATGAAACAAAAAAGCCAATAATACCATTCAGTCAATGTACGTCGAACGTAAATCTTGTCACGTCAATTACGGAACCCTCTAGAGATTTCCCAAAGACAGTTTATTTACGGAGATTTGTAGCTTCGACGGCTTATGGTATTAGGGCTCTTAGGTTCGTATTACAGAACGCGACTCAGACTCTGATCTATACTTAAGTAGCAAACGTTTTTGTCATTTAAATATTGAGAGAAAGAGACAATCAATACTTAAGTATAGATTAAGACTTGAGTCTCCTTCTCTAATACGGACCTTATTTTTTCTTTCTTCGAATCAGGAGCTCTACTGTGTACTATCTACGATCGACTAGAGATGTACTGACATTCAACGCTTCGTTTCTATCCTATATAGTATACAGAGTAGAGCTCCAGGCTGAAGTTACGAATCACGCGCACAGCCTTTCAGACTACTTAGAGATATTGGGCCTTTTTATAATCCGAACGGCACGGCAAAATTGTATTACCATTGCCTCCTATGTTCCCAGCTTCTAGAATCACTAGGAACATAGTAGGGGGCAATGGTACGTATAATTTTGCCATGCCGTTGCATGGGGTGACGCTCTAGAGTTTCGCTAGCTAATTTGAAGTTGCATCATACAAAACAAGTAAGAATAAATAAAGAAGTAGAGAAATAAGGATTAAAATAAACAGCCTTGGTGTTTTAGTAGTTTTTCTTTGAGCAGTGATGTTTGGTGAGGTTCTATTTATTTTAATTTCTATGGGAGCACAAAACTCTCTTCGCCAACGGATCGCCGTGATTTTGGTACAAGGATAGCTGGAGCTGGAGAGCTGGCGGGTGCTGTAGGGCCTGTAGGCGACTTCTCTAGATGAAGTCGCGGGCGAAAAGCTAGTATAGCAACATGTCGACCCGCTAAGAGGTGCTTTGTACTTCAAGTCACGTAGGTAACTAGCTGTGGACAGCTGGCTTCAGTCCAGCTGGCACATAGCAGGCAATCTTGATAGACCTGCCTTCGCGTTTTAATTCAAAACCGACTTATATTGAAAGGTTTGAAATAAATTTTGGAACTGGGGCAGCACCCAAAAAAAAAGAAGAAAAAAATAATGAAAAAAGAATAAATTTCGATTTTCATATACCTAGCTTCCTTTCTTATTGTGTAGGCATAGTCAAGTAAGTGGGAAACTTGACAAACAACGGTGTCAGGATTTTTAAAGCCAAATAGCCTCTCACTTAGTTTAACGACTCGACTGTAGTCAATCGACAACAGCCGGGACCAACGGGTTAACGTGCCCTCCGAAGCAAGGAAATGCTCGCAGTAAATTACCGCCGTTGTCACCCATCAGGTTTACTGCCTCTGTGTCTGTTGTTTAACCTCACTGATCGCTTCAGAACAGTCAGCGCTTTATACTACCTCACCCCAGCTGTATAAGTTATTTATTAACTACTAGCATCCCGCTCGGGACTTCGTTCCCGTGGGAATTCGAGAAAATTATGTAGCCTATGTTACTCAGGGATAATGTAGCATCCTAGTGGTTAAAGAAATTTTGAAATCGGTCCAGTAGTTTTTAAGTTTATTCGTTACATACATACAAAAATACAAATCTTTCCTCTTTATAATATTAGTAAGTATGGGTTAGTGACTTTAAAATAGCGAAAATTGAGGATGTGAGTTAGCCCACGAAACTAGACAACTTTTACATAATTTATGCGGCAAATGGCGCCACAGACACAACTTTGACAGCTTATATCTCGGAAACGTGACACTTTAGGAAATATTTGTTTGTATAGTTTAGTTTGATGTTTGTTTTTAGTAAATGTAGCTATCGATGCATACTATTTATTTGTATGCCAAATTCCTCATTGCCTTTTAAAGAAGTGTTTATGTTAAACTTTCCGACGTAGTGCTCCAAAATCATCATCCTCGCCTGCTGCCGGTGCACCCTGCTGATCGACGGACGAGTCTCTGACGTACCCCATAAAGGTTTTCTCTGCCTGATATGGCCGACTTCGCCATTCTATATTTTAATTTTGATTAAAATACTCAAACATTGGCAAAATCATGAAAGTTAACGCAACTTTTCAAGGAATTGAATTGAAATCTGCAGATTCTGAATTTCCTACCCGGATATTTGAAACCTTGACTCGTACCCTCCCAACTTGCAGTACTCTTCGATATTCTTGTGGCCGTGACCTCAACAGGATACGCTAAAACAGATCACGGACGCACCTGGGGAAATTCAGAATTTTTAGCTTTAAAGTTAGACTAATGTTTAGTACTCCAACGCCGTCTGTAACTTTCAGATTTTGATTTCTATATACCTATTTGATTGTTATTGTACGTAACGTTTTTATGTACTTACTGGTTCTCTGCCAACGATTTCGTTTACGTGAAAAATATATGGCTCATTGGTGATAAAAAGCTAGTAAAGAATAATCTCCAAAGCCTAGCTCATAGACGCAAAGTATCTTCCCTATGTGTTTTTTATAAGATGTACTTCGGGGAGTGTGTTTAGGAGCTGCACGAGCTCGTTCCGCCTGCCCCTTTTTTCCATCGGAAATCCAAACGCACTGAGGGGTACCCTCTTATCTTATTGAGATACGTTCTCCATATTTTTATTGCGTACTGCCAAGAAATGGAATACTCTTCCTACTTCCGAGCTCATATTACCCGAATATCTTTAAAGTCCGAGTCATTAGAATTCTTCTGGGTGAACTTGCTACATCCACGACCGTATTTTTGCCCTGAACTAGATTGTGGTCGGGGAGTGTTGGAGAAAATTATAAAAGGACATAGAATTAGGCTTTATGTCTATATAGAACAAGATCCCAGGGCCACCAGACCTTACTTATTTTCTCATAAAACAAATGTGTGGGAAAAAGTAGTGCCAGTACGTACTAGTAATGTATGAATACCAGCTAACCTGGACCGACGGCCAATTTTCAGCTACCAGGTTCTGAAGGTACTTCCAAAAATTGCTTACTTGTCTTGAAGTCAGGGTGCTATAAAAAGTATTGTTATAGTTCCCTGAACATCACATAAAAAAATCACGGCTCAGATTGTAGGTATAATCGCATACTTGCGAAATGTAAAGTGTCGGGCAAAAATTACAGCCGACGGAGAGGGTATGGCGGTGTTGAACATTATTTTTTATATTTAATTAATTATATTCTATAAGACATCAGCAGCCAGACTTCAAGACAAGTGAGTAATTTTTGGAAGTACCTTCAGAACCTGATAGCTGAAAATTGGCCGCCGGCCCAGGTTAGCTGGTATTCATACATTACTGTACGTACTAGCACAAAGTACTATTTCCCACACATTTGGTTTATGAGAAAATAAGTAAGGTCTAGCGGCCCTGGGATCTCTGTCTAATAGAATCAAGTGCGTGTTGATAGGTGCGTTGATTATGACGCTATCTGTTCGCGCGGTTCACCTAATAAATGTCTACTTATTACTATAAGTCATAAGTATTCTTGTTCTACATAGAATCTCAAGTAGCAATTCATTCTTAATACTTAGATAAAATTTTAAAAAAATACAAGATTAACTCGTATAATAATTAGACTTTAGGTATCTCTCTTAGGTTTTTTTTTTATTATTATAAGATGGGTTAACTCTTGACCTCAATCTTGACCATAAAGTTCGTAAAGGAGCGATTTAACCCAGAAAATGCCTATAAAGGCACTGGTACTCCCACGCACCGACGGAACACAGCAGGCTGTTTGGCGTCGGACTTCGGTAGGAGGGTGGTCGCGAACCAGACGGCCCTTTACAGAGCCTACCACACCGCATGAGACCATAGGACGACACTTCAGATTCAGAAAAAAATGAAGTGTCGTTGCCTGGGCTGGATTAATAGGAGGTAGGTCTCATTTGTGTTTCCTTAGTCGCCTCTTACGACACCCACGGAAAGAGATGGGGTGGTGTTATTCTCAACCGATCACCACACGGTAAAAAAAACCTAAGGTAACCTCTCTTAGGTCTCTTAGGTCTTTAACATATACAGGGCTTTAGGTATCTCTCTTTCAACCTCTCGGGTTGAAACATAAAAGAACGTAAAGGAAATGCAGCACTTGTACGAATTTTATGTAATGTGGCAATCTGCCATATTCCAACAATGCTTTATATCTCCGGGACAGGAAAACGTTTGCCTATATTACTTCCTTCTCGGAAATCCGCAGTTTTGAGCAAATATATTTTGCGACTTTAAATTTAATACATGAAACAGTCCACTAAAATAAACCATTTCCCAACAAATGTGCATAGTTACTCGTAGAATGTGCAATTGCGGTGTTTCTAAAAATGATTTTTTTCATACTTAATTTTTTGGATTTTTTGAAATCTCATTGAAATCCAAATGTAAATTTATGTTTTATTTTTTTATTATAAGATGGGTTAACTCTTGGCCCCAATCTTAACCATAAGGTCAAAGATGAGGTCGACGATGGAGTTAACCCAGAAAATACCTATAAAGGCACTGGCAAGCTGTTTAACGTCGGACTTCGTTATGAGGGTGGTCGCAAACAAGACGGCCCTTTGCAGAGCCTACCACACCGCATGAGACCATAGGATGACACCTCAGATTTTAAAAAAAATGAAGTGTCGTTGCCTGGGGGTGGATTATTAGGAGGCAGGTCTCATGTGTTTCCTTAGTCGGGTTGTGTTATTCTCAACCGATCACCACACGGTTAAATTAGTAAAGCTAAGAAATTTATCGATTATGTCAGCTTTCTAACAAAAAAAAATCTTATCAAAATCTGTCCATTTAGGAGTTGCAATACCACAGACCGATACACATATACATACTTCAAACTTATAACAGCTTTCTTTTTGTGTCGGAGGCTAATAAACTGGTGCAGCAAAGATGAACATTCCGTTGTTATTGTATAAGTAATAATAAAATATGTGACGAACTTGACTAACCCTGGTGTGATTGGTGATGCACATTGAAACTGGCAACAGACCAAACAACCTGTGTTTGAGCTTTGTTTTCGGTAAACAAATTCTAAGGAAATAACTATTAAAAAAATATGGGCAAACTTTAAATTAGTAGGTAAGCCAAACTTTAACTCCACATGAAACTGAACAACTTTTCCCGAGGAACCCATATGGGAAACTTCCTATAAAAGAGCAAATCAGCTTACCGCACAAGTTGTAGGTACGCAGAGGCAAGTTTTGTTTCTTTTTAACCGATTTCAAAAAAGGAGGAGGTTCTATGTTCCACTGTATGTATTTGTTTTATGTATGTCCACCGATTTCTCCATTAATTATGGACCGATTTTCAAACTTCTTTTTTTGTTCGTAACAGTATACTCCAGCGGTGGTCCTATATAAATTTTATCGAAAATGATTCAGCGCTTTTAAAACAATCAACAAAAACAAAAAATTACTACAAACCAGAACATCATCTAAATAAATGAGTGACATTTTCGTTTGTGGATATCTGCTAATAGGCATTGTAGTCTGCAAAAAATACTAGTTAACTACTATGTGCGAACTGTTGTTGGGATTGAAGTCGGTGACTCATACGTTTTTAACGTGAAAAATTATTTCATATTTCTATGTCGTTTAAATCTGGTGATGTCATTTTTATTCTGCATGAGTTGTACTGCAAATGGATTCACATGGTGCATTAAGCGAGTACGGCAGGGGAAAACTGAAACACAATTAATTTAATAGCTCGTTTTCAATTTACTCAGACTTGTCATTCGTTTGTCATTAACTCCGGTCCACATCAATTTCTAGAGCTCATTTTCCTGTGACAGCAATTAGTGCAGCCAATTGCATATCCTGAATGGTAATGGAGGTAAATTGAACACACTATCGCATATTACGAGCGCTCTTTTAAAATGAACTTTGCTTGTTTTACGTACTGGATGGCAATCCTGCTAATCAATGGCTTTTCAATTCAATGGGGTGACGAAATTGAGAAGTAACGAATTTTTTTACGAGGTGGCGCCATCAACTGAAAGTAAAATTCCAAACTACTTAGCAACTCAACATTTGGACAAATAACATTAAAATTAAAAAAAAAACGGTATCACTTAGACTTTTAAAAGGCTGAACCAATTTTGATCAATTATAGCTCAGACCCATCTTGATTATGTCAGCTTTTAAACAAAAAAACCCGCATTGTAATAGGTTAATTCGTTTAGGAGCTCTAGGCAGACACCCGTCAAACGCATAACACCCCTCTTTATTTGTCGTGGGTAAAAACATAGGTGCCTCGTCACATCTCGCGAGCATTATAATTTTCCACGACTTCAATCCCAGCAATGCCTATCAGCAGATAACCGCAAACCAAAACGTCATCTAAATATACCTAATGTGTGTGTGTGTTTTTTGTTTTTGTTTTGTTATGGCCCATATCACACTCCCCTCCCTAACTCGGAAGCTTAGCTAAATTAGCCAAGATCGTCCAATTTTATTCTGAACTAGCTGACCCGGCCAACTTCTTAACGCCTTTTTTCCATATTTTCTCACTTTTTAAACCTTCCCTGGACTTCCACGAATATTTCAAGACTAAAATTAGCCAAATCGGTTCAGCCGTTCTCGAGTTTTAGCGAGACTAACGAACAGCAATTAATTTTTATATATTAGATAATAAAGAACGCAAAAAAAGCTTATGGGAAATATTCCCACTGATCCTGCTAATATTACAAATGCAAAAATTTGTGCTCTTTCACACAAAAACTACTCAACGTGTTTTGATAAAACTTGTAGCAATCAAGCTTAGACGTCAGAAGAATATCACTCAGAATAATAGACGTCAGATTTACTTCATATAGCTAGTGATTGTCAGCAGGCCGAGTACGACAGCGTCAGCGCCGCGACAACACCGCGGTCCTATGTCAAAATGTCAACATTGACAACGCCATAGGGCGAGCAAGCCTTTGCGCGGGACCCTCGCGCAATCAAGGTGAAGTTTCAGCGTGAGCCGAGCGCGAGTTTGTCGTTATCGTGCTAGAGCTGCAGGTCTAATGTTCTTTGTGCAATTTAAAGTAGCTACGTATGTGAAGTTCCTAATGTTCTTAACAATGTTTATTTGTGAGTTTTCAGATTTTTGCTTTTACATTTTTTTTTTTCGTTTTTAGTTCAAATTATTTTTGTGAATGATTTAAAAACAATACAATAAAATACTCTTTATTGCACACAAAAAACATAACAATAAAACAAACAAAATGTTCATCATCTAGTGACTAAAACTGACTAATAATTTTCCACGCCAAAAACGCCAGAGTCGCCGACTTCAATCCCAAAAATAGTTAAAAGTAAATATCTATTGACAATAATAGGGCTT
This sequence comes from Aproaerema taeniolella, assembly GCA_949987775.1. Classification (NCBI taxonomy): domain Eukaryota; kingdom Metazoa; phylum Arthropoda; class Insecta; order Lepidoptera; family Gelechiidae; genus Aproaerema; species Aproaerema taeniolella. The sequence continues at coordinate 7,035,845 of OX465264.1, forward strand.
TAAAATTCTTTATATTGAATAATATTAAGGAACACACTAGTCGGAAAGACAATTTTTTCGAGAGTTTCCCTCAATTTCTTCAGGATTCCACCATCAGATCATGGTTTCCTTACCATGGGACCACCCTTGGGATACTCCCTTTCCAACAAAAAAAGAACAATCAAAATCGGTTCATAAACGACGAAGTTATCCGCCGACATACATAAAAAAGACTCCTTTTTTGAAGTCGGTTAAAAACGGACTTATCATAGGCTTATTTATAAGTTGTCGTAAAGTTCCGTGATTGTGAGTGCTGGGTGCACCTTTAATTTAAGGTTCTACACAGACCCTGCCTGCACTGTGAATTTTTAAGTGTTTATGGAGAACCTCTGTTGATGTACCCTTTTAATAAAAACAAAATAATATAAAGGCTAGATCGTTTTACCGAATCCTCACGGGAACAAAGTCCCGGTCGAAAAGCTAGTCTTTTAACACAATAGTAAAACTGTGGTTTGGCACTGAGCCACTTTTTGCGATTGCAAGTATATTAAATTGTGTTGAAAGCGTAATTTCGAAAAAATAAAGCGTTTTTTATGTCAGTGAACAATATAAACTACACTAACTCTTTTGTCGAGTGAAGTTATTTAAAATATAAGTATATAGGGTTTCTTTATAGTTATTAACGATACTAGTGTCGTAGGTAATGTGTAACGTGAGCCCATTTGAAACACGAGCGAAGCGACAACGTTTTACAATGCAGTAGCCGAGGAAACTAAAAAAAATGTTGTCAAAAACTTACATCGTATAGGTATATCCAAAGTTCTTAAAAGATAGTATTTCCAATCAATATTCACTGAAAATGTGTTACAATTGAACAATGTGCACTAATATTTTACAATTAAACACAAAACATTAAGGAATTAACATTTTTATAACACAAAAATAATTTTGTTGAACAAATAATTTCAAATGGCGGGCAAAACAAAGGCGAGCAAAATATTTTTCCACAGTTATGAGGCAAAGGCTAAGTAAATAAAATGCCAATCGTTCCTACAGAAATTATTCAATAGTTCAACTATTTGTTAAAAATCAGATTTGTTTTATTGAAAAAGTAAAATAAATTTTTTACTTTTATGTTTTATTTAACTGAAAATTAAGATTTTCGTCAGAAATAATTATTTTGTCAGACATAAAAACTCTTTGCTGTCATTCTATACAGTCAGTATGAAGCTTTATAAAAAAGATAAAACTCTCACTTGTCAAAAGGGTAACTAAAGTATCAAATCAGCTACTCTTTATTGCGTCATACATTTTTGTCAGTATTTTATTCACTTTTTGCTTACTTTTTATTCATCATTTAATAAAAAATAACTTTACTGGATCACAGAATAGCCATTGAAATTGAATTTTGGTATATGAAAAATGGTTTATTTGTTCATTAGTTCAAATATTTTTTTTCTTTTCAAAATCTTCTTCTCATTTCAAAATTACATGACATGACATGTGTTTTATGGGGTACGTAAACGTACACTCCGTGGCCATGTTACGGGGCCATTTCCGAGCAACTGCATTGTAAAATTAATTAGAGAAAACTAAGGATGTCAATCAAACTACAAAACTGAACAACTTTCCCCAAGGAACAAAGATCTTTTATAAAAACAATTCGCCAAAGAGTTGTAAGAAAATTCTGTTTTTGTTATGGCCAGAGGAACTTGAAAGACTTTTTTACAAACTTTTTGTTAACTTGCAATTATGTTTGCTCAGGTCAAATCTTGCAACTGAATTTTAATGCAGTTACCCTCAATCGATTGAGCTCAAATTATGCATACACGTTTAGTTCGGATAACAATGCATGGGTAATTATGTACTTAACGTCATCCTAAATCTAATATGCCGAACCGTTATTTTGCATTTCCATTACATACATGGGTACCAAAATGAGGGCTTAATAATATAATATTTATTTGCATAAAACTTAAGTCTAGATACATACTTAAGAAAACATTAAAAATGTATAAGACAAATGTTTCTTAATATATTAAACCCTGCCTCCCAAACTAGGTAAACCTGTATCTTGGGAGACAGTGTTCGACCACGGTAGAAAAAACCCTTTATTTTATTTTAGTCACGCGTACTTAGTTTAAATAGATTTAACAGGGGATAAGCATATAATGAGGGTTTGCCGAGAAGAATATAAAAAATAAACATTTAAATAGAAGTTTGTTTTTTAAAAATGTGTTTTTTTAACATTAAACTTATTAATTCTAGTCAAATCGGGGTGTGGAATCCAAAAATTTATTCTTTGTTTTTCCGACCACTAATCATTTTTTTAAATAATGTCATATTCTCGCAGGCAAACTTCTCTGGTGATCCAATGGTCCTTGCACTACTGTGCAGCTGCGATTAAATGTTTCAAAAGTGTCAAAATGACCTTTTCGCGGTGCTCTCACGCTATCAAAGTGAAGTTTTTCGTTATCGGAGTCACGTGACGCGCGAGTTTGTCGCGGGCCGTGCTAGCTATACTGGGTGGGCTAAAAAACTTCATCAATTCTGTCAAATTCACATCCTTTTTCGTAAAATATGAAAGGCACTGGTTTCATCTGGCATGCAGCCAAGCAGAAGAAACTGCCATACGCGCGAGCACGTTCGAAAACCACCTCGACAATTTGTGAATTCAACTTTATTGGATAGGAAGCTCATATAGGCCATGACATGATAAATTTGCCATATTCCAGCGTGATATATTACTCTACTTTTGGCCATGTTGGCTTTGTTAAGAGATTGCCTTTTGAAGCGATACTTTATGAAATTACGGCAGCTTTTGTGTCTGTAAAATATGTTTGAGTAATTAAATTTGATAAAACTTGGGGCTTTATAACAAAAAACTGAACAAAACTGTTTCTTAAGTTACAATTTAGTCTTGTGACTTGGCTACGTCGGCCATTAACATTAAACTGAACTGTTATCATTATCACCCAGCTCTAAAATGTTTCGTCAAGATTGAAGCAATACACAAAAAAAAAGTTATACTTAAGTCAATTCTGAATTTCTTACAAAATAGAGAGAAACTTGAAAAATTATTAATTACAAAGAATTTTCAAAGAAAATTCTCAATTTAAAAGAAGTTTAAAACAGTTCTTGAGTAATTAAGATTATTTCAATTTTTTTTTTTAAATATTTATTGTTTTTCTTTTTAAGGTGCATTATTTTATTTTGTAGTATGCTTTTCTGTGATAAGTAAATTCGTATAAATAACTACTCAAAACTCAATAAAAAATACCAGTCTGATACCAAATTAAATCAGCATCCCTTACAAGTTCTCCCAAGGGATCGTTCAACAATTACGTGATCATTTTTTGCCGTTTTTTTAACCCCTCCCCCCCCCCTCCTCGCCTTGATTACGTAATCTTCGTCCGTGCTTAAAATGTTTGCTGTTTATTAGCACTGACACGTATGTTATGTTTCTATGGGTCTTAATAAATGACCTAGGAATAAGCTTGTGGCGAGACACAACCCAGTCGTGGTGGGAAGCTGTATTCGGTACTCCATGCTCATCAGTAGCGGCGCCTGCTTGTTTAAATTGGCTTTACAATAATGTTCTCAGGTGGATGACTAAAGTCATTTTATTACTTTTCTAATTAAAAGTATTTCTAGCTTCCACAACACCTTTTTCATTTTTTAGAAAATTTCTTTAGCTAACAAGTTATGAAATGATGACGTAATCATGGATTCTCCCCCCCAAATAATCAGATGTATATACAAGCACCCGACCCCCCCCCCTTTCGGTGATCACGTAATTGTTGAATGATCCCCAAGTAGCAAACAAGAATAGTGATTATATCGAACATATCAAGACTCTTTTAATAACTTTTAGACTGGGCAAGTCTTTCTCTTAAATTTTCCTGATATTCTGTGTCCATTCTTACTAAACTGTGTCTTGAAGCTTTCCTAAGGGAAATGTTATCATAAAGGGCGTAATCATTTTGCCTTAAAGACTACTGAAACACCTCTTCAAGACATTCCTTTCCTACTTGGGCTGTAACGACTATTCTAATGAAAAACAAACTCTTAACTAAATAAATACGACTTTCAAAAGAATTCTTAATGTAGCAAGAGTAACCGCGAACTCCAAAAAGACGCTGACAAAAGAGATCGCATTACAGACCATTTCGAAACAGACTAGAAAGTCGGAATTCAAATTGAGAACACGAAACGCTCCGAGTTTGAAATTGCTTCCCTTTTCAAATGGGACTGGCCGGCGACAATGGCGACTGCGAAGTTTCCGGAGTAACTTTGTAAGGCATAGAAAAAGAAATGTCCAGTAAACACGCTTCAACCTTCGCGCGATTCTTGCACACCCGTGTGTGCAGGATTTATATCGCACGCGCCGTAAACAAGCGCGCCGCAATAAAAAAAAATGATATCACCCCAGACATTTGATTGCTTATAACTTTTAAACGGCTAAACCAATTTTGATTAAAAACTGATAATTTTCCACGTCAAAAACGTAAGAGTCACCGACTTCAATCCCAAAATGACAATTTTTCGAGAGTTTCCCTCAATTTCTTCAGGATCCCACCATCAAATCCTGGTTTCCTTACCATGGGACCACCCTTGGGATACTCCCTTTCCAACAAAAAAAGAGTAATCAAAATCTGTTCATAAACGACGAAGTTATCCGCGAACATACATTAAATAAAAATATATATATATACGGTCGAATTGAGAAACCTCCTCCTTTTTTGAAGTCGGTTAAAAATAGATAAGCACCATTTCGAATTGAAGAAATTTGACAGTTTTGGATAGCATGATGTGCCGTTGTCCCTGTACACAACGCTGCTAAAGAAGTTTTCACTTCAAAAAAGGTGGCAACCCTATCCTACGAAGATCACGGTCACGTGACATCTGAAGAATTTTCGATCAGGGTCACGTGACATCTGACGATCTGACGCGAGTTCATCGCGAGTTCAACATTTTTTCCCCGTACTAAAAGTGCTCAACGCCGCTAAAGAAGTTTTCACTTGAATAAAATAAAAATATTAGTGTAGATGTAGATAAGTTCTGTTTTTCGGATAAGATGTTAGTGGATGTTTTTAAAGCTGTAGTTTGTTGGCAGGCGGTGTCTGACTCGATGCTGGTGGAGCTGAAAGCCTGCTTCATGGAAGCCTACGACGACAACCAGGACGGAAAGATCGACATACGAGAGGTATACCATTTACTAATTAACGATTCGGAGTGTTACTCATAATTTATAATGTAAACAGTTTTACTCGCGTTAATCAAAATTGGCATGACATACTAATGACAAATTACACCAAACAACATATCTTACAAACATATTCAAGAGGTACATGCAAAGATTAAAAAAGCAAGTGAAAATATAAACAAGTTAATCTTAAAAATGCTATCCAATGATACACCACACAATAGGCGTTTAAAAAATTATTATCTGGCTGTCACAGGTGCAAAAAAAAGACAAAAAAAGGCATTTGGTAGTTTAAGAACTATTACGCTAGGATTGGTCAAACTTTTTCTTTGATAATTTTACGCTGTGGGTTCCTTGGAGTGAGAAAGTGAGTGAGGACGATAAATAAACTTAAGTTCAACTCTTGGTAAAGAGCGACCTTATTCTTAAAATAACAAAAAAGCTACTTACATAAAATAACATACTCGTACTTGGTTTAAAAGTAGATTTCTATAAAGCCACGAATAAAATAAAATAATAAAGTATGCGCTACGGTATGCTACAACCGTAGCTTCGTAGCAATTAGCTACGACGTAGCAACTGACCTCAAAAGCATTTGTGTCTTTGTTTTAGGTTCAATCTTTATTTGAGTACTAGCATGTATGTGGATTAGTAAGGAAAGTTACCTGGCAGAAACCTAGCAATAGGGCCACTTAGTTATTTAAAATCTTTACGTGTAGATAGAATCAAGTTTGTGGCAAACTTGACAAACCTTGGTGTCAGTTTTGAAACCGCCAAATGTTTCGAGACATTAAAAACATTAAGTCGGTTAACCAAGTCAGGATCCTGACTTGGTTTAACGACTGTGCCGTCTGAAGCACGCAAATGCCGGTAATAAATTACCATTTTGGTCACCCATCAGGTTCTCTGCCCCTGTGTACGTCGCTTACCCTCACTGATTGGTTTAGGGGCTCTACTCTGTACTATCTACAATCGACAGATGCCCGATAATTGTCACAACCTGTCACTGTCATCTGTATAGCACATTCGACGCTTCAAAAGTTCGGTCGTAGATAGTACAGAGTAAAGCCTCTACTCAGTAGCTCAAGCACAACGTAAAAACACCGCGGTTAAATGTCAAAATATTTTCAAAATGTCATAGCCAGAAGCGAGCAAGCCTTCTCCTTCTCACAATCAAAGTTTAGTTTTACCGCCATTGGCCGGCCACTGCGTGACGCGCGAGTTTGTCGCGAACCGTGCTAGCTATGCAAAGAGCGCCACTGGGCTACGAACGCTTCTCTACGTTTAACTGAACAAGTTTCCCTAAGGAATATACAGGGCTTTAGGTATCTCTCTTTCAACCTCTCGGGTGGTTAATCAGTCCATGGAACTGAACGAGTTCCCCAAGGAACATAGGTCAAATCAAAATACGAAAAAAAAAATTTTGATCTCCCATACAAAATGCGCTATATACTGATCAAGTTTGTATGGGAACTCAAAATTATTTTTTCGTATTTTGACCTATGTTCCTTGGGAAAGTTGTTCAGCTTCATGGACTGATTAACCACCCGAGAGGTTGAAAGAGAGATACCTAAAGCCCTGTATATATTTTCTTTATAGAGCGCCCCTGGGCTCGGAGCGCATTTCTATGTGTAAATGAAGTTTTCCCGAGGAATATCAATAATATTTTTTTGTTACAGCTAGCCCAGTTGTTACCGATGGAAGAGAACTTCCTGCTGCTGTTCCGATTTGACAACCCACTTGAATCCAGCGTAGAGTTTATGAAAGTGAGTCACGCTGTTCTGCTTTTTTTTATAAACAATCTAGCTCAGGGGCAAAGATGTGGTCGAGGATGTAGCAAGCTCACCCAGAAGATGTCTATTCACTCGAACTTTAAAGAGACTCGGGTTATATGAGCCCGGAAATACAGACGCAGGCAGAGAATTCCATTCTTTAGGTGCGCAATACTAGCGGTGCGCAATATTGAGGAATTTCGACAAGGTAAGGGTGGTACCCCGCGGTGCGTCTGTATGTCCGGTAGAAGAAAAGAGCAGGCTACTGAGATAATTATCTATAATTTTCCACGTTATAAAAACGTATGAGTGACCGACTTTAATCCCAACATTAGTTCGCAAATGTGACTCATTTATTTAGATGATGTTCTGGTTTGTTTTTTTCTTTTTGTTGATTTTTTTAAAAGCGCTGAATCAATTTCAATAAAGTTTATATGGGACCATCTCTGAATTATACTCTTTCAAACAAAAAAAGAATTTTGAATATCGATCCATAATTGGCGGAGAAATCAGTGAACATACATTAAAAAAAATACATACAGTCGAACAAAGTACCTCATCCTTTTTTGAAGTCGGTAAAAATAATAATATTACAAAATTTAAAATTCTTTTTTTTTCGGCGTTGGCCATTGACATTGGATGACTTTGAATTAGTTAGCGAAACGTTAGGGGGTCATTTTACACATAAATCTAAACAAGTTTCTCTAAGGTACCCTATATTCTCCAAGGTACTTACCCTTTTTCAACCGACTTCAAAAAAGGAGGAGGTTCTCAATTCGACGGTATTTTTTTTTTTTTGTATATTTGTTACGCGATTACTCCGGCAACTGTTGTCCGATTTTCAAAATTATTTATTTGTTCGAAAGAGTATACTCCTGAAGAGGTCCCATATAAATTTTATCGAAAATAATTCAGCGCTTTTTAAAAAAATCAACAAAAACAAAATATACTACAAACTAGAACATCATCTAAATAAATGAATGACATTTCTGTTTGTAGTTATTTGCTAATAGGCATTGTAGTCCGCAAAAAACTAGATATCTACTTTGTGCGAACTGTTGTTGGGATTGAAGTCGGTGACTCATACGTTTTTAACGTGGAAAATTATTATGTTATCATATGTTCCTTTCTTACATAGTAATATTGTATTATATGTATTAGTATATGTAATATTGTTATATTATGTACTTAAATAATAGAACTGTAGTTTATGTAGGTAATATATAAATACATATATTTTATTATTATTATTATTTTATTTTTTATTGTTAGCCACCACCCGCTCTGCTTTATATTTTTTTCATTATTTTCCTACCCAAAGGTTGCCTGGAAATTCTCTTCGCAATATATGGCAATCGATTGCTAAACTTGTATGAAGGGGCAATTTTTCTTTTATATTTCCACCTATGTTCCTTAGGCAAAGTTCTTTAGTTTAGTGGGCTGATTCACACTTCTAATTTTCGCTTACTAATTTAAAGACACCCAGAATAAGTGTTATTAATATACACATCAACACGGTCTGGTTACATTGCACGATTTTTCATACAAAAGAGACCTGTTTGAGAAGCTATAAAAGCATGAAGGGCTATAATTTTCAGACGAGCAAGTGCTAAACTTGAATTTTCAATTCTAGTCAATAAATTTGTTTTACTTAAAATTTTTCAAAACGTGACGGGAACGAAAACGAAAATACACTTTGTGTATGGAAATTTTCGTCACGTTTTCACAAATTTCAAGTAAAACAAAATTTATTGACTAAAATTGAAAATTCAGGTTTAGCACTTGCTTGTCTAAAAATAATAGCCCTCCGTGTATCTATTACAGCTTCTCAAACAGACCTCTATTGTATGAAAAATCGTGCAATATCCCTAGACCGTGTTGATGTGTATATTTATTAGTAAGGGAAATGAACGCATCAAGTTATCAAACCTCAGTTGACCGACCTATCTTCTGATTATTTTAATCAACTTGAAAAGTTTTTTTTTTCCTTAGTACTTCGCAACGCATTTAGCCAATGACAAAATATTAAAAATTAGGCAAACAAAGATAATCATAAAAATGGAACTTCAAAAGTTTCACAATATTCCACGTTTGAATAGTCCAATAGGCTTCGGTGTGCGACCGGCCACCCCATTGACAGTCAGTTCGGATTTCGAACGCGATATATTTAGACCAATCAATATCGTTACAGATTTGGCGCGAATATGACACGGACGGCAGTGGATATATAGAGGCCGATGAATTAAAGGTAAGTTCTATTTTCTTATTGTCTCTTTGCAAAGTTTTAAAAAAATACACTACACACTGAAAGGCCTACAATTAAATAAGATTTCCCTTGTTTCGTGGGTCCTTTAGAACATACATAATGACAGACACGAAAATCTTTATATTGTGGGCAAAAGGCCAGCGTAACCCTTTAACTCTAAAAATACAAGGTGTTTCAAAAAAACCCAAAAATAATAATAATTCAAAATTAATTAAAATTAAGTTATTGCACAGCTCTATTACAAATTGACAAGTATGTCATATTAATTATATGAAACTTTCATTTTGTAAATGTCAAACCGTGCAACTGATTACTAGAGTTACGACTATTTCACTTTCAAAATTAAATTTTGGAGTTTCTTTTTTTTTTTTGGTTTTTTTGAAACACTTTGTATATGTTCTAGAACCACATGATGTTATGGTTGGGTCGTGCAATTTTTAGTTTAATAACTTTTTTTTCTAGAATTTTCTCCGTGATTTGCTAAAAGAGGCAAAGAAAATCAACGACGTGTCCGAAGATAAACTCATCGAATACACAGACACAATGGTTTGTATAACTTTAATATAATCCACTTCTCATCAAAAAAAATCGTAACACCTCGTAAGTTTATCAGAAAAAATATTAGTTTTTTGTAATAAATATTAAATGCCACTTAACAGTGGATAGTATGAGGTTTATGTTCCACAGATGTTCTAAGTTTAAATTAAAATGATCATCACGATGGTGTTTTGTTTAATAAGTCATGAAACCCTGCAGCTCTACTTGAAAAAAAAAGGTTTAAAAGTTTCTTGAAAAGAAGTTTAGAAACAGTTAATTTAATTACTTGTATTTCCTCCCCTGGTTTTTAAAGCTACGTCCGTGTTTAAAAATTTTTTTATTAGCTAAGTAGATAAACTGACGTTATTTATGTCAACAGCTACAAGTGTTCGATTCGAATAAAGACGGCAGGTTACAACTCTCTGAAATGGCAAAGTAAGTTTTTTTTTTTACTTTAGATTATTTAGTTAGTGAAAATGATGAATCAAGTCAACTTGATCGCACAGTTGAATGAAGAAGCGATCTTTTTTCAGATTTATTTAACCTGTGTTCCTTAGTTTGGTTTAGAGGTCTGATTCAAATCCTTAATTTTCGCTAAAAAAAAACCCTCGCGCGATGTCTGCACACCCGTGTGTGCAGGATTTGTATCGCACGCGGCGTTAACAAGCGCGCGGTCCTCCAATACATAAAGAGGACCCTCTTTAAAAAGCATCAGTTCAAAAGAGGTCATATTACTCATTCCTAATTCAATACCATTATGAATGAACCGCGCAAACAATGCGTAATTTCGTCGAACCGCCGCTCGTGAAGGCAAAGGCTCGGCGTTCATTCAGCCCGGAAGCTAATAAAGGGCTTCGTTCCTGCCCTAATTTCATTATGTGCCTTTTCCGCTCATTCTCACTAATACTTTATTCATTACTCGATTCTAATAAAACCTTTATGTAAATCATAGTTAGTTGACCTCTGCATCTTAACAAATGAATTGAACAACGACTGTATGAGATCGGCAACGCCAACGTGTCACAGTGCAACATCAGTCCGCACTTGTGATACTCGTACTGAGGTTTCGTTGCAGAATGAAATCCTTCTATATTGAGCCTTTTAGCTCGTTTTTCAGCTTCTTCTTCTTCTTATCGTGCAGGTATAGTCTAGTGTGTGGCAAACTTGGCTAACCCTGGTGTCAGAGTTTTAAAACCAATGGCCTCTGAATTGGTTTTAACGACTTTACTCAAACGACAACAGCCGGGACCTACAGCTTAACGTGCCCTTCAAAGCACGGAAACGCTCGTGATAATTTGCCATTTTGGTCACCCATCAGGTTCCTCAGGTTACCACACGCGTGCACTCTGTGCTGTTGTGATAAGAGCGGTTTTGCAATGAAAATGGAGTAACCTGATGCGCTGGCCTCTGTGCGTTGCTTAACCTCTCTGATCGGTTGAGATCAGTGACCGCCACTGGGCTATGAGTTTTTCAGCTAAAAGGCATAACATAAGTTGACATCTATAATTTTTAATATTATAATTGAAGGTTCTGACTACCTGATTCATCAACGCCCTAACTCATGGGCCTAGAAAGCTGAAAAGCACAAAGATTTCTTTCCTATAGTCGGTTTAAATATTGGGCGAATTTTAATTAGCGAAAATTCAGGATGTGAATCAATCCACTAAACTGTACAACTTTTAAGGAACATAATGGGTTGAAATATTGAATAAAAAACGCTACAAACGCTACACACTCAAACGCCTACACTAAGGTTTTCCCTTGTGTCGTGGGTCCCTTGGAACACACATAAAGACAAACACAAACACCCATGACCCGAGAACAAACATCTGCTTTTTACACAAATGTTTGCCCCGACTGGGAATCGAACCCAAGACCCGCCGATCAAGAGGCAGCGTCACCACCACTCGACCAAACCGGCCGTCAAAACTTCAGCAATTAGCTGCCGCGGTAAGTTTGAACGTATTTACTAAAGCTAAACCGCTCACGTTTCCTTTGTATTCAGCTCAATAGAAACGTTGAATACTATAGAAACGCAAGCCATTTAGCTTTGGTAAACACGTTCAAACTTATCGTGGTCGGGGGGTGATTGCATCAGTATGAGAAGTCAAGAACTTCATATAGGTTGCTTGGGGGTAGGGGATAGTTGTTCAGTTTCATGGGGAAAATCACCCCTAAGTTTTGCTAACTAAAGTCATTATAAGACGTGGTTTTATCATCTATCTGTGTGTAATCTCCTTACTAAACTTTACTCTAGTCTCTTTACCGAAACGTTAATTTTGTTGACAGTGTAAAACTGATACTTTTCAGATTGTTGCCCGTGAAGGAGAACTTCCTCTGCAGACAAGTGTTCAAGGTGAGTGACATCTCATCTCCCGCCAAAACGCACAACGTCACGCTAGCGCCATTTTGTTTCGTCTTATCATGCTGCCTTATTACGTGTCTCCTTGCATTAATATAAATTGAATAAAAAAACAACTCTACACAGTCAAAGGCCCACACTAAAGGATATCCCTTGTATCGTGGGGTCCCTTGGAATATACACACAAAGGCAAACAAGAACACCCGTGACCCGAGAACAAGCATCTTTTTTTTCACAAATCAATAACCGGCCAAATGCCCAATGCCCTAACCGGAAATCGAACCTAAGACCGGTCGATCAAGAGGCAGCACCACTACCACTCGACCAAACCGGTCGTCCAGCAGTGTAGATAATTTTCTTCTTAATATCAACCACCCATAAGCTTATGGGTAGGGTATAAAACAGGTAAAATAATATATAGTAATATGTAACAAACGTCAATTTATATTGACAAAAGGAAACATATTGGGTAACAGGAATAGGTAGGAGATACAAGGAAAATTATTTAATCACTTCATACCAATAGTAAATCCATTATAAACAAGGAACATCAACCATCTTGTGACTAAGTGCTTTGTCTCTACATGAGTATGAAAAATCCCTAAAACGTAATTTTTATTAGTCTAGTTAGACATGAGTGAGTGACTCAGTAAATTTATGGATGGATGGAATTTGGCCACGAAGTCTTACAATAGAGGCATAGCTAATATTATATTCATGGATGAGTATATTCCAAGTATAGACCCAACTAAGTTACAAAAGCAATCTAAAGCCGCAGCAAATCAAATAGGTGACTGGTTGAATTTTGATAGAATAATCAATACGTAATCGGGCAGCTATTCATCATTCACATCTCGAATGAAGAGATCGCGTGCGGCCGCGCGAACGGAATACCATTGCCTTTTCCAATAACATTACGTAAAAAGAAAATTCAAAATACATTTTAGTAGCTGTTTGCGACGACAGCTCTTTGCGTATTATTTTTCTTTTAAAAATAATGCCGCGTTCTTTTAAGGTTATTTTTATTAAAGCACATTTTGATTAAATCGAAACACGTTTACGCTAGCGACACGATCTCATGCATTTTAATTTCAATCAAGACGTTTTCAACACGTAAAGGCTTTTAACAAATTAATCTCATATACATAATGTAAAGTAGAATAGTGAACTTCATTAACATACAAGCTACGCTATCACTTATCTTGGGATGCTATCACTTCATTACTATCCGAAAACCTTCTCAATTTTCGTGTAAACATCAATAAGAATCAATAGCTAATGTACACTGTACAGTGCTTCTATTTTCTTAATGACTCTCAGCAAACAGTGTCTGTCTCGTCTTTGTCTTTTGAAAATCAATTTAAAGTAAGTACCTATTCGAAACAAGTACGAAATTTTCCGAACCACAATAAGAAAATAGAGGCACTGTTGTAAACTAAATAATAACGTACGCGTTATTGTTATTAATTCTAAATTAATTGTAGAAAGCTATTTTGAGACCTCATATATTGCCAACTTACATGATATTATATCATCATCATACTATATCATTAAACAAAGTCAAAGCCCCGCCTCATCTATCGGTCTGAACTGAATGCGATATACTCAAAAACTACTGTACGGATTTCAAACGATTTTTAGTTATAGACGGAGTGATTCAAGAGAAAGGTTTATTATGTGTAATTTATAATATTGCAATTATGCACATATCTACGATAAAAATTGTATATGTTATAGGCAATGTGTATAATGCAGGTATTCTATACAATACCTAGGAAATGTATAGAATGCCGGGGTCGTTCAGGCAATGTATGAAATGATGTTCAATGTTTGAACTATTTTACACTTTACCTAGGAAATGTATAGAATACCTAGTCATTGTACAGAATGCCGGTTGAAGCATAGGTAATGTATGTAATCGATTTTTCTTCTCTTTACCGCCTCCGTGGAGTAGTAGTTAAGCTACTCGCTTTACACCAGGAGGTCGCGGGTCCAAATCCCGGCGGGGTCTAACTTTGTTAGACTCGGTTTGGTTGGCGGTAGGGTATTTTCTTAGCCCGCCTGGCTAGCAACCACCATCTTATCTAAGTCTTGCCGCCAAACATCAACGTTGACAGCATTGATGTGTTCTGTGTGAAGATAAGATAGCCAGCCCCCCATTGCGTTGGTAAGTCTTGGTTAGTCCGCTTCCATCTTCGGCATCATCATCACTTACGATCAGGTGAGATGATGCCAAAGGCTAACCAATAGTGATTAAAAAAAAAGATTTAGTTCCCGTGGTCGTTCATTATACACATTGCCTGATGCGCTTCGGGCATTTTATACAATACCTAGGCAATGTATGAAATGAATCGTATTATACACATTGCCTGAACGTTTTAGGCAATGTATATAATGCCTAGGTATTCTATACAATGCCGGATTATACACATTGCCTATAACATAAAGCGCATACCTAATAAAATCTCACAATAGTACATGCACTTATATTATTATGCAATTATGTACATGTCATATAAATAAGTTCACTTATTCACAAAAGTTTATCTATCTATCGTTAGCATTCACTTTCATTTTCACTATTGGAACGACTCAGTTAATTAACAAAATCAGCGGGATATTTGACATTAAGTAACCTAATAAATAAATAAAAATAATAGACATGGGTGAATTTCCAGTCACTGAACCAATTTTACTTACGTCAAGATCATATACTTATTTTTTTTATCGTGTTATACAAATATTTCTAGCCACATCACGTCCGAAGCGTGAAAATGCGTTTCAAATGTATATGAAAAAAATCTCATCTTAACTTAAAATGTAGTACTTAATAGTATTCTATAACACAATTTGCGAGAACCGTATATCTGAGTTTCTAAAAAAATCATCGCCTGAGACGGTAAAAAGGGGTAACAAAATGTATAAAAAGAAAGAAAAAGTTTGCCTTAATATTTATTCACTAATTAATAAGAAAAACGTAATAAATATATGGCGAGCGATTGAAAAGTCACCTGTATTACCTACCCATAGCCTTTTTCTCTACCTAAACTATAAGATTAGAGAGTTGTTCCCATAGTGAAAGTTCTGTCTATAATAATCATTATCATTAACGCTTTTTAATTAACTATTTTATACGGTTTTTCTCGTGTTACTTGAAGTCGGCGGCGTCGGTGGTCGGCGTCAGGTCGGGTCCTTGTTAGGATTGAAACTGTCGGCCCGACACCAACTTTCAGTAACATGAGTAAAAATCGTGCTAAATTGTAAATTATGCGTAAAACTCACGAAACCATTGATAGTAAAATAGCGCTTGTTCATTAGTATGAACTTTTTAAAGAAGGAGTTTAACCCATTTTATTTTAAAAAATCATTTAAACATATTGGGTGACTTAAAATTAGTTAGCGAAATTAAGGATATGAATTAGCCTACTAATCCGAACAATTTTCCTTAAAGAACTAGGTCAGAAAAAAAATTAATTTCGTCTTTAATGCAATTTGAGTGATCAGCTGATTGCCATAGTATGAGAAGTCAAATATTTTTTTGGGAATTTCAATTGGTTTCTGAAGCGGTGATAGCCCAGTTGGTAATGAGCCAGACTTGTAATCCGAAGGTCGCGGGTTCAAATCTTGGTGCGGGCCTGTACCATTAAATTCGTCTTTTCGGATTTACCTATGTACGTATTTCTAATTATCACTTGCTCAACGGTGAAGGAAAACATCGTGATGAAATCCGCCCGTCCAAGAAAATTTATTTTCGAACCAACCCGCATTGGGCCAGCGTGGTGGACTATGTCCTAAATCCCCTTCGTGTTTCGAAGGGAGGCCCGTGCCCCTCGGTGGGGACGTATATGGGCTGGTAAGATGAATTGATTTCTGCTTGAAAGTTGTTCAGTTTCATGAGGAGAATAAACCCCTCAAGTTTCGCTAGCTAACTGAAAGTCCCCATCTTAAACTTTTACTTTATTTTAAGTAATCACTTTCATACTTCATTTGCTTTTCTCCTTTCGTTTAAACATTCATACACACGATATTCGTTGTTAGGTACTCATATATTAACAACATTTTTTCACAATAATTGAAAAACATCACACTCATCTTACTGGAATTAAAATTAATAACATCAAACTCTTACATTGATCATAATTACTTTAGATTCATATACAAGTACATATTAAATCGTTTCTGGTCTTTACCTCTGAAATTGCCGTTTTTCATACAATATTTTTGGAAAACTGAATTTTCCATACTAACGTTTTTGGATTTTTCTCGGGAATGCGAAATGCAAATTTAGCAAAATTTTGTGGGAAGGTTTAGACAACATTAAGTTAATTTTCATCATACTTAGTTTATTGAAAGTTGTAACTGCAAAAATAAGCAATGAATCGGGCAACGGAAGAAACGAGCCATATTTGAGCTTCTTTTTCAGCAAATAAATCTAGAGTAAATATGTATTAATTTGACTCAATATCTCCGTTATATGCCCAAGGTTTTAAATAAAAAACAATTTTATTAATAGCTATTCAATCAAATAAATTATGAATAAAATAAAGCTTGAGAAAAAATCGGCAATTTCATAGGTAAAGACCTATTATATACTTTCTTTGATAGTACCATATTCTAGGTACATATAATATTATGTACATGGTACTACTTTAAAAATTTTGTACCATTCAATAAAATTTTACAATTAAAAAACTGAAAAAAGAACATATTTAAAATATCGTGTTCTTTTTTCAAATCGGTTAGCTTGAGAAAAGTCTGATAAAACTTTTGGCACAATGTGTGGTTACTCTTTTGCCAATTAAAAAAAATAATTAAGTAATTATAACAACTACACACCTACGATATTGTATTAATCTGTCTTGTACCTACCTGTACTGTCTTAACATAATGAACAGCATGTCCTTTGTTTGTTTGCCTGTCTGTCTGCCTCTCTTACACTTCGCTTGTCCTGCACCACTATAGGAGGGCATAGAGGTGAGTCCTCATTCTACCTGTGATGATACATTCATTTTTCATAAGGAACGAATCAAATAAATTTCACGTTTCGAACAATTTCACTTATATTAATTATATAAAATATACATACTATAAAATAATTCATAATGCCTTTTTCTTTTCGACGTAATAAAAAAACATATTCTACTTCGTAAAAATGCAATTAGCTTTTTATTAGTCTCCGCTCCAGCCACATTCCACTGAAGATTCCTGTTAGTATGTTAGGTTGTGTGGAAGATATATATGTACTTATATCTTATCATGTTATAATGGAGTGTGGTCGGAACGAAGCGGAGTGAAGCTTGGCATACCTTGCCTCAATATTGGCATAATGAACAGCCTAATGGCCCTTCAAAGTCTGGTTAGGTAAAGATCTATACCTAACTGTCTATACCTAAAGTCTGGTTAGGTCTTCTTCTTCTATATAAGGTAAAGATCTATCTGTTTATTTAAAAATAATAATGTTTGTAAATAATGTTTGATTAAAAAAAGTGCAATGTATCATTACTGAGTGGAAATTAAAAAAAATCTTATTAAAACCAACCAGCATAGCTAATATAGACGTTAGAGATAACTGTTTTGTCGTATGTATCTCGTCCCGCCCTCTCTTTCTATAGAATAGCGACAGTAGGGAACAGGCAGAACGACATCGATACGATAAAATTATGGCACGCGTCTATGTTAGCTATGCTGATTAATAAAACTAAGATATAAAATTGGCTGAATAGTTTGTAAATAATATTAATAAAATAATTTAAATTAGAAAATATTACCTTAGATAGTTATTTTTGTTTCGTAGCACCTAGGATAAGCAAAGGAGTTTAAAAGTGTCAAAAGAATGTATTATATATTATTTTTTCTACAATAAGGCGCACCCTAAAAATACTACGCTCATTTTGTGAATTATACAACCAGTTGCAGAAACGTCCACTAATATTAAAGCTTCTTTGAATTTAATGCCGTCCTTATTTGCAATAACAAGACGGAAAGTCACTTTATGATATCTAAAGTAGCATTAGGTTTAATGGGCGTGTCTAAATCTGAGCGTCAGCCTAACATTATCTATATGTATTCTATGTGTTAAGTATTTTTAAGTCACTCCGGTGGAGGGGAAATTTCAGGGGTGTCTTTGTTCGTTTTTGACATTGGTCGCCTAAATGGTTGATTTGATTCTCCCTTTAAATGAAACTGAACCAAAAAACTTTTTTGTAATATCTACTTACCCAAAAAAAAGACAAGTTATATGGAGGTGAAAGGAGAATGGGTAATTTTGTATGGACACTGGACCCAAAAACAAACATTTGACTGCAGCATAATGGTCCGTGTTGTTTTTTATTACCCTAGTGTAGTAGTTTAATTATTCTAAGAAGCAGGTTTGAATTCCATTGGAGAAAAAAGATACAAATTATTTTATCTAAGGTAATCACCTTAATCACTGAATATTGATTTTTAGTAATAAAAATAATTATGATTACCTACTAAAAGTGATAGCAACAGAATATATTCACAATAATATTTATTATTTATAATACTTAATTCGGATATGCCGCCTTATAATAAATTAAACTACTCCACAAGAGCAATGATTACCAATATAGGTCATAATGCTACAATCAACTTTGTATTTGGGTACGCTGTTACCCATTCTCCTTTGTTTTTCTTATTTCGACCCAAGTATGTTCCTTAGGAAAAAGTTTTCGTTGATTGTCCCTATGAATGAAACTGAATTAAGAAACTTAAGAAACTTATTTGAAATACCGAAAATAAAATTCTCATGTTATATGGAGGTGACCTATGTTCCTCAGGGAAAATGTTTCCTATGTTCCTTAGGGATTTTTTTTCATTTAAGTGGGCTGATTTATGTACGGCTGTACGCTAACTAATTTAAAATCACTTGACATAATTTATTTTTCCTTTGATGATCTAAGGCCCTTAATACAGAAGGAGACTCAAGTCTTGATCTATACTTAAGTATAGTCTCTTTCTCTCACTATCAAAATGACAAAGACGATTGCTACTTAAGTAGAAGTCTGAGTCGCGTTCTGTAATACGGACCTAAAAATTGATTAATCTCGCGCCCAGCGTGGGACTTCTCATAGACGCTTGTTATATATATGAATTTTATTAAAATTATTTTCTCAGGGTGCAACGAAACTTACGAAAGACGATATTGAAAGGGTGTTTTCGCTTTACGACAGGGTAAGTACCTCTTAAGTAGGTAATAATAATAAAAAAGTAATTTGGAATCACCCCCCGACATTCGATTGCCCATAACTTTTAAAAGGTTTAAGTCTTCTTACCAGCCCAAATACGTCCCCACCGAGGGGCCCGGGCCTCCCTTCGAAACACGAAGGGGATTTAGGCCATAGTCCACCACGCTGGTCCAATGCGGGTCATCTTTCGAAAATGAATCACGATGTTTTCTTTCACCGTTGAGCAAGTGATGATTAGAAATCCGTACATAAATCCAAAAATACGAATTTAGGGGTACAGGCCCGCACCAGGATTTGAACCCGTGACCTTCGGATTTCGGATTACAAGTTTGGCTCATTACCAACTGGGCTATCACCGCTTTCCAAGTGATTGTGATCAAATAAAACTAAGAACCATTTCGATCACGTTAGCTTTCAAACAAAAAAAAAACTTATCGAAATCAGTCTATTCGTTTAGGAGCTACGATGCCACAGACATACACACCACACACCTAAACACAGACAGATATACAGATACACAGAATACACACGTCAAACTTATAACACCCCTTGTGTCTGTCTGTGGCATCATAGCTCCTAAGCGATTGGACCGATTTCGATGCGGTTTTATTTGTTTGAAAGCTGACGTAAGCTGAATAATTCTTAGTTATATTTAATCAAAATTAGTTCAGCCGTTTAAAAGTTACAAGCAATCGAATATCGGGGGTGATACAACATTTTTAATTTTAGAATTGTTGTACTTCTGTAGTTCTACCTACCCTATTATAGATAGAAAGGCGTGAACTTATCAAGTATGTATATATGCAAATCATTTATTGTACAGTCAACAGCACATCAGGTTACCACAAACTGTTAAATTTCCCCAATGGATAGTAAACTCTAATACTTGGAGATAAAATTGAAAATCGATTAAAGAAATTTGACAGTTTATGATAGCATGATGTGCTGTTGACCCTGTACTTCTGTAGACTGTAGTTCTACCTATCCTTCTACAGGATAGAAAGGCGTCAATTTATCAAGTATGTATGTATTTAAATCTTTTCTTGTACGGACGGCCGCAACTCAGGTTACCACACGCGTGCAGTCTGTGCTGTTGTGATAAGAGCGGTTTTTCAATGAAAATGGAGTAACCTGATGCGCTGGCCTCTGTACATCAAAAGAAATACAATAAATTACAATTCAACCATTGACAAAAAGGTAACATTTGGTACAAAGGCGGACCATCCCACACGGCGGGGATCCCTTCCAGTCAACCTTGTAAAGTTGAGAGAAATCTTGAAAAGTATATGGATGTTTTACGGTATTTATTTTCAGGATAACAACGGATCGATCGAAAACGAAGAGCTGCGAGGGTTCTTGAAGGATTTATTGGAGTTAGTTAAAAAGGTTCGTAATAGTTATACCCATTTACTGTCAATTATAGTCAGATATTTACTATTTTTTAAATTTCTGCAGGTTCGCTATTCATGACTAGCTTTCCGCCCGGGACTTCGTTCCCATGGGAATTTGGGAAAATTATGAAGCCTATGTTAATCCAGCTACCTCCATACTTTTATCAAAATTGGTCTAGCAATTTGAGCGTGAAAGAGTACCCTCCGTACGCTCATCTAGATTGCCACTTCGGTCACCCATCCTGCCTCAGAATCGAACCGGCAACCTTCAGATCAGTAGCCAAGCTATCAGGCTAGTCAAATTTTCTTTTAAATTCCAGGACTACGACGCACAAGACCTTCTGGAATTCGAGGAGACGATCCTCCAAGGGGTGGAGTACAGCAGCGACGGCAAGATCAGCCGAAAGCAGCTCACCATGATCCTGCTGGCTCTAGCGAAGCACCATCAGGAGGAGGAGGTCCCCACGCCCTAGGAACCTCCAATAACACTGCACACTCCGTCCCGAACGAATTTCCCAAACGACATAAAAGCCTATTTTGCCACTAATATCCATCCGAAACCAACTGTCCAATAAAGACAAAACTATTTTGCGGACACGAAACTACACACATCAACAATGTCTAAGGATATTGCATGATTTTTCATACAAGAGGTGTGTTTGAGAAGCTATAAAAGCATACTCGAGACACATGGAGGGATATAATTTTCAGGTGAGCAAGTGTTAAACCTGAATTTTCAATTCCAGTCAAACGTGACGGAAACGAAAACAAAAATTCACTTTTTTTCTGCTTTTTTTATGAAAATGGTGGAATTTGCGCAATTTTTTTTTTCATTTTCGTCACGTTTTCACAAATTTTGAAAAAAAATGAAATTCATTGATCAGAACTGAAAATTTAACTTTAGCACTGCTCATCTGAAAATTATATCCCTCCATGTGTCTCGAATATGCTTTTATAGCTTCTCAAACACACCTCTTTTGTATGAAAAACCATGCAATATCCCTAGACAGTGTTGATGTGTGTAGTTCTGTATAAATGTTGCACATTAATTTCCATTGAACGAGCCGCAAAAACAAGTTGGTTTTACAAACTTAATATTGCAGTTAATACGAATGGTTTCCAATGGAACGGAGATGGTAGGTATAAGTTTTTTCTACTGCATTGTAGGTTTGTAATCGAAGGACAGTTGGCTTGGAATATATTATAGATGAAGTTTGGGATAGTCTTTTTCTTCATATACCCTTCAAGGAGTGTTTCTCCTCATGAAACATCTTTCTCAAAGCCATCCACATGACATTCTGAAGAAAAAAAATAAATTTCCATCCATACACTCACGCCTAATCCCTTTCGTGGTAGGCAGAACGTCATGTGGTTCTGGAACCACAACTTTTTGGCGGTCAGAAAATATTCAAATTACTGATCGAACTTTATAGTCTCAGCCCCGGATCTATGATTTTTTCGAACCGGGGCAAAAACTTTATAGTGGCGCCCCCTATTCAGTGTTTGCGAAAATAAAACTGACAAATGAGTAGCATTTTTTGTGACCCTTTGTAAAAATAATACCTAGGACGGGATTCCCCTGTGGCAGAAAGATCACGCACACTACGCACGCATTAAAAAAAAATACTTGATCTGAGATGCGTTCATAAATCAATAGTATGTGTTCAAAAACTAACTGGACGTATGGAAATACAAAAGTTTGTTTTTCAACCATACTATAATATTAAGACTCGATTACTTAATAAAAACCTATGAGATTGTAGGAAACGAGGCTTCACTTGTTCGATGTTTCGGATTCTTGTCTCAAGGATTTGGCGCCCCCATGATATCCCCCCCCCCGGGCAAGTGCCCCGGTTGCCCCCATTAGATCCGGGGCTGTATGTATAGTCTAGTCTAGATAGATCAAAGGAATTATTTAAAAACATTCGATTGCAATTGCGGATGACCTTCTTTAAAGCTAAAAGAAGAAGAGTATTTTTAATGTTTATAGATCAATGTTTTCTTATAGTCCTACCTAAAGGACAAAAATCCCAAAAGTTGTATTTATAAATGTTTACCAAAAATTGTAATTTTTTGTTATTTGTATTTAAATTCACGCGGAAATATAGTTAAGTTAATAGAATTACAGTCTGTGTCTATATTTCTGGGCCCCGATTCTGTAACTTCAGTTGTGTGTCGATGGAATGGATGCCATTTTATCTGTTCTAGTGGCGAAATTGAGAACTATTTAATTTTCATATACTTGTTGACAACCACCCCGACCAGCAGCGCCACCGCCAACCGAACGTAAAGTTGCAAACTACCTAGCAACTGAAAATTCAGTTGGCGGTGGCGCCACCAGTCAAAACAGCCGTCATATGCAATTTGGATAGTTCTCAATTTCGCCAACTGAACCGGATAAAATGGCGACCATTCCATCGACACACAACTGAAGTTACAGAACCGGGGCCCTGCTTTCTAGTTATTTAAATGACATCGGTACAGCAAGTCATTATTTTACATTTTAAATCAAAACATAAAAATCTTGCAACCACTATTTTAATAAAATATTCGATCAACTAAAAACTAACTTCTCTAATTTCATCTTTGCCAAATCAAATGCCAAAATACCTGTAGATTTACCTATTTGTATAAATGGATATCTCGCAGTTTCTCGATACATAGATTTCTCTTCGTTCTGTTTAGGTGCTTCGATTTTTCAAGATTGACAATTAATTCGTTAGGCTTACACACGAAACTTCCCAAATCATCATCTTCACTTACCAAAATAAAGATTACTCAGTATAGCCTACCCGCTGGCGTAGTATTTTCGAGGTGGGAATTTCCTTTCTTGTTTATTTGTATGACTTTGTTTACGTTCTGAGAATTTTTAAATCTTTTTACTCAAAAAGTTTAAAGAAAAAATTAAGAAAGAAAAAACTCGGCTCTATCTATCAAGAAGCTGCAGAGACAAACCAAATCTTTTAATCTCTTAGAGTCTGTAGTGTAGCATAAGATATCTATCACAGTAGAAAACCTACATATCTCTCAATA
Source organism: Aproaerema taeniolella (assembly GCA_949987775.1). Taxonomy (NCBI): domain Eukaryota; kingdom Metazoa; phylum Arthropoda; class Insecta; order Lepidoptera; family Gelechiidae; genus Aproaerema; species Aproaerema taeniolella. Next base: position 7,059,599 of record OX465264.1, read on the forward strand.
ACTCATCAAATCTTTATATTGAAAACTATCTGAAGTACCTAAGTACTAAAGAAACTAAGACAGTTTGTATCACTTGAATAAAATATTTTGATGTATACATTAACCACAAACTGCACTCAATATCAAAAAGGAAAAAAAATATATATTAATAACGATTGATACATAGCAATCCACATCAAATACGTCTTAAATTGAATTTGATTCAAAAATTGCGGTTTAGTATACTAAAACATTTACCTAGGTAAAATCTGAATTCTATTTCGAGCGACTATTTAAAAATTAAATCTATTAAAATTCTTATCAGAATATCTCAATCTTTACCTCTTACCTCTCTACCATATCAGCAAAACAATCATACCATTAAAGATGCTATTTCTTTAAAAAAATCTCGTAGAAAATTCATGTAAATTAGTCAACCCTTATATTTTCCTATTGATAACTTGCACTAAAATCGTAAAATCGGTGTTAAATCTAGCTTTAAAAGTAAAAGTACTAAATGTCTATGCTTTAAAATGTTGTATCGAAGTAGATTGCACGTTAATTTTATGAAATCCTATGTTTAACTTCCCCGTTTTGCTTTCGTTTTGGTTGGAAAAATTAGATACATTCATATTAAAAATAATGATATTGAACCTAACAAGTATAAAGCAGCAAAAATAATGCCAACATAACAGTTCAGAAAAATTATATCTAGATACTTAGTATCCTGTGTAAAGAACAATCGTCTAACTAAAATGGGAAAACCTTATACGTAAGCCTAATAAGTCTAATTTGAAAATAGTTAACCAAAACAAAAGCAAACGGGGAAAAATCGTTTTGAGTAAGTAAACTATTATAGAAACCTATTTGTCTTTGATGTTACTTTTTAAGATCGATGTTATTAAATGTTATTTTTGTAAGTTACTTCTAACGCTATGTTATATTATTCTAAAATCCTATACGTAATATTTTTTGTATCATTCATATGATGTAAAATAGAATCGGATGTCTCTATTTCGTGCTTTCATAAAAAACTTTTTCCTAAAAAAGATATATTTAACGTAATTAAAAATGTGATGTTTTGTAACGATGAAAATGTATATTAATAAATCAGTATTAACACATAAAATAAGTTTTAAGTTTTTGTAAATGTTAGTTGTTCTAATAATTTATAGTTTTCTCATAATCATGTGAAACACTACATATTTTTTCAAAAGACAGCACAATTTAGTGAAAGTACTTTTCTGATTAAATTACCTGGTACCAAAGTAAATAATATTTTGTACTTAAGCACAATTTTAAAGTGGATAGACTTACCTAAAAATTAACTTCGACAAAGCGACGACTCACATTATGAAGCCCTAATTTGCCAAAAATCATACACCGAATTAGATTTAATTGAATTGTAAAAGATGTTGTAGATGTGCTAGAAATAGTAGGTACCTGTAGGACCTACTAAACCTGTAGGACAGACACATACGAAACTTGTCACAACTTATACTTCATTATATTGACCTACTTATATCATTGACTTTAATTATAAGAGAAATACCTACTTACCTACAATGAGTGTTTCTTTTGTAAGTAAATCTTTTTTTGTAAAAATTTAATATATTAGAAATTAATTTACCTATTTTTTCGTTCTAATAAAAACCTGTTCCAAACTAACTTTCATATGTAAACAACGATATTTTATTACTTAATAGAAAAGTTTTCTCTAATACACAAATACATACTTATACATTATACACATAATAACATGTTTGGCAAATAGGTATACCTACTTATACGGAAAACATTCGTTTCTAAGTAGGTATAGGATGTTAGAATTCTACAGACAGTTTACTAGCCAAACTATTTCATTTTTCCAGCAAGCATTACGCAAATTTAACAGGAAACAAGTTGGTAGTTCCAGTTAACTAGGTAGGTACCTACTATTCTAACGTTTTCAATGAGAAATAAGTACCTACTTAGATGTTACACATATTAGTTTTGAACATGTTGTGGCGGGTTCTTATCTTACCATTGTTTTTTGTTTTAAAAGAGTAAATCCGTGATTATGATGCTTGCAACAGCGCCAAAATATCGGATACCCATTTATTACAACATTTTATAATAAAATTACTGATAAGAATATTAAATTAGGTTCAAAACTAGATAAATACCATTATACCTTACCATTCCTCTGATTTCTACTCTCACTCCTTTACAGTCCAAGCCATCCGCAAGTGGAATGCTTTGCCAGAAGAAATTAGGCGGGCTCCCTCTCTGGAATCCTTTAAGAATCGCTTAAAGCGCATTTCCTTAAGATATAATTGTCTTTTATTTTATCAACTGGTCTTTCTCTAGTCCTTTTGTTTACGCTATGTATGTATGTATGTATATATATTTATTGTTATAGGTAGGTATATACTTCTATTTATTTTATATACTTATATTTGATTTCTATTTCTACGTATTTTAAATAGTTACTAAGTTTTTTTTTTTTTATCATTAATATTTGCACCACCCGCTTCTGTTTTACCTTCTTATTATTTCTCCTCTACCCCAAGGTTGCCTGGAAGAGATTGCTTTTTAGCAATAAGGCCGCCCTTCTGTACACTTTCTTGTTTTTGTTTGTTTTTGTCAGTTTATATTTATGTGTGTGCAAATAAAGAATGAAATAATAATAATAAAATAATCGCGAAAATTTACAGCAGCACTGTCCCAGTCAAAGGACAGTTGGTTTGAAATTTAATATACCTACCTACATAATTATTAGTTAATAGATACTATTTCAAGCACATCTAATAATAGGTACAAATATTTCTGTTAGATACTCGTACGTTTGTTATTTATCTCAAATTGATTATTATACCTAGCTAATTGTAAGTTTATCTAAGTTATTCCCGAAGCCTGGCACTAGGTGTTGAAAATGATGAATGTTTGTTATAAAATGTTTATATTTGTAATGCTTGTGTTTCATTTACTATTTTTTTTAAACTTCAAATACAGTTACAATACATTTACTTTCATAGACATGAAAATATAAAGGAAACAACTGTCAAGTGCGTATTTGTATGCGTTATGGACATTTTGTGTGCATTTGTAAAATCGAAAATCGCCGAGACACAAAACAAAAGAAACTTGTTGGTATAAACTTGTCCAACTTACCGCTTAAAAGTTCGCGCCAGTGTTTTTTTTAATTATTATCTTTAAAGCGTCGTCCTCATATAGTCACGCGGCTTCGCGTGAGTGAGAGAGTAGCGTAGTTGTTCGATACAATCATAATCTCCGCCCTACTTGCCCCACCAACGCTCGCTTCACTCTCTTACGTCACTCATTTTTAGTGATACCCAAAAATAGTGTTTCCCCCAAATTTAGGAAATTTCAATGGTTTATGTAGCAACACATTCTTTATTTATAAATAATTGCATGTCACGTGAGTTACAGAGGTGGAAGTTATAATTAGAAGAACATATATTATGTGATGTCCTGTAACAACGTAGCAATTGTAGAGTTGCACTAACAAAAAAATTATTAAAAATACAGAAACTACAGAAACAAACTGATTTAAAATATTGTAGATAGCATTATAATGAACTAATAACTACTTAAGTCCTATAATATTTTTGAGATCAAATACTTATTCTCTATAAGTAATTAAGCTTTACTTAGAACTAACTTTTAAAAAAGGGGAGGCATTCATAAAAATTGATTTGCAAGGATTTTAAAGTAATGTGTGTATGTGTGTGTGTATGTGTGCGAGTGTATGTGTTGCCCTTCTAATCGATTTATCTTCAAAAAACTCTATTAGCTTTTTTATTGTGAATGTTTTAGTTCTCTGTTAGATAAGTTATTTGTTAATTTTTTTATGTAATTTGGTAAGTATATTATTACATATTTTTATCATCATTATATGTATAGGGAGCCGATATAACGTCAAAATCAACATGATGTGCTGTCTTTTTTTTATAACGAATGGGTTTGCTCTTGACCACAATCTAGCCCAGGGGCGAAGATGTGGTCGAGGATGTAGCAAGCAAGCTTACCCAGAATATTGGGCTGCCAATTCGAAATTCTATAACTGATGCCAAAATACTCATAACTTCACACAAAAATCATAAAAAAAGATAGATATAAGTAGTTATCTACAGCTGAGAAATCTACATACTTATTTATTATTACATACTATAATACTGTATTAGTTACTTTTGAATACACAGCGTATTAAGCAAGAGTACATTTAATTTTCGCCAGGCCCGCGGCCCCCCCTAGAAAATAACCCTAGATACGCCAATGGGCACAGTAATCGAATCATTCACGCAATCAAATTGGGAAACAATCCCTCACACAAATTTAAATAAATAAAAAATAAAATAAACGCTACACACTCAAAGGCCCACACTAAGGTTTTCCCTTGTGTCGTGGGTCCCTTGGAACACACAAAGACAGACACATACACCCATGACCCGAGAACAAACATCTGCTTTTTACACAAATGTTTGCCCCGACAGGGGGTCGAACCCACGATCAAGAGGCAGCGTCACTACCACTCGACCAAACCGGCCGTCAATGCAGGAGACGTCATCAGACTGCACTGCAATCTGCCAACAGATTGAATGCGTTGTAGTGCGCGAAGTTCCACTTCCATATCAATTAATTTATCACAGTAAAGAGTAGGGAATCCAATCCCGCAAACGCGGGATCCCGCAAATGCGGGATCCCGCACCTTTTTTGCGGGATCGAAAATGCGGGATTGGTCGTGCGGGATCCCGCATTGGAAGTTTTTTTATTTATTAAGAACTAAAAGTTTGTAAAATGGGCTCAGACGATGCTCTAGACAGTAAAGCCCCATTAATAAGTATTTTAAGACTTTTTCTATGGAATACGTGACTTTTCTATGAAGTTTTTAAAGAAAATAATGTTGTTTTCAGTCTTTATTTTACAGTTTGTTTGAATTTCTATTTTGTGTTATGTGAATCCTGCAGGTATTAAAACAGAACAATCGAACAATATACATGTAATTCAGATATGAGTCATTAACTTCACAATACTGTCTATTTGAATATTTTTGATTATAATTTATTTTTGAGTCTGAAATTATTTTTTCAAAGCTGCGGAAAATTTAAATATCTGAAACGCGTTGCTATTGGTAAGAGTCAATATGACGTCAAAGTTCATGACAACAAAATTACTCAAATAAATACTTGTATATTGGTTGGAGTACCTATGTTGTTCCATGGTGAATTAGTTGAAACTTTAGTCAAAATATATTAAAATCCACAAAATAGTCGTGAACTGTCACGCTAATCGCGCCAAAATGGTGGCCGTTTAAAGTACCTGTTTCAGTTAGCTACTTTTAACTTTCGAAAAAAATAATATTTATAATTACTTTTCAAAACAGATATTTTTCAATGATTATTTAGCGATATAAGTTATTTTTTTATTCTTTATTGTACATGATCATAAGTTATACAAGTCACAGTATAAGAAAAACAGCACAAAGGCGGACTCATCCCACAAGGGTAATTCTTGCAGTCAACCCAATAAAAATAATATATTAATAAAAAATAAAAAAAACATTCACGCATATTCCGTCGATTAATTATTGTGAGAGAAAGTTATTGTGTCATTTGTGTCTTAATTGTTATGTGAAAAGGTACGATACAAAGGTACCTACAATTATTTTTGTTTCAAAAGTTTTCATACTAAGTTAAACGAGTGAAAAATTCCTTAGTTATTATGAAAAACGAGCGTAAGTTTAGTTTATAAGGAGTTTAAAAGTTCAAGTGAAGTATGGAAATATTTTTTAAGACTAATAAATGGGCTTAAAACAAAAAATATATTAAAAAATCTTAATCCCGCAAATCCCGCGGGATCCGCGGGATTGATGACCTCAATCCCGCAGGCGTGCGGGATCACGATTTTGATGCGGGATTGGATTCCCTAGTAAAGAGTAACGATACGCTTCTATTTCCTTTTTTTTGTGTTTTACTTTTTTGTTTTTTTTGTTTTTTATGTGTGTAATTAATAACTATAAGTGTGCAGTGTGATTTTCTGTCACTACTTTGTCTCTTTCCTGTTCTTATATCTGCTTTCTGTGTTTGTGTTGTTTAATCTTTGCTTACTACGTATAAAATGATTATGTTGAAGTTGTCAATCCTGCTTCCTTTTTTCATTCCTTTTTATGAGTTATTATTATTTCTAATGGTACTTACTTATTGCAGAATTGGCAACAACTTTTATAATAAGTATTTTGTTTTTCTTTTTTGTTTTCTCTTCTAGGCTGCTGGCAGGTATTTAGATGTAAAACCTAACTCTTTTATTATTTTTTTTATTTTTTTTAATATATTATATTTGTGTTTATTATATTTATTTATTTATTTATTGCATACTATTTATGGATATTACTATAGGAAATTCATCTGATTTATTTCATTCTTGTTCCTCTGACTCTTATGACAGCTTTCATAGTCTTAAACCTTCTTTATCAGACTTTCTGGACGCCACGTTTTCTGACACTAAAAAGAATTTCAACATAGTCCACATTAATGCGCAGAGCATTCCAGGTCACTATACTGAATTGCTTGATTCATTCGACAGCAAAAATATTCATGCGGTTCTCGTGTCAGAAACCTGGCTTAATCCTTCTCTCCCTTCCACCTCTTTCTCTCTTCCTGGCTTTCAACTTGTGCGAAATGATCGTTGCGGTTCCACTCATGGTGGGGGGGTAGCCATTTATCTACGTTCTCATCTTTTCTACTCTATCGTTCATAGATCTCCTCAACCTCCTCCCCCTGGTACAGCTGAACACCTTTTCCTTGAGGTGAGCCTTTCCCACTGTAAATTTCTTCTCGGAGTGTTTTACAATCCCTCTATGCATAATGATTACTTTGACTCTTTAGAATCGCTGATTGTAAATTTATCTCCTTCCTATGCACACACTATTTTGTTAGGCGACTTCAACACAAATTTGTTGAAAAATAATCTTAATTCTCAAAAACTCAGCTCACTAGCTCACTCTTGTGATATGCATATTCTTCCCTTAAAGGCTACTCACCACTTTCCTAATTGTGAACCCTCTCTTCTTGATCTAATCTTTGTTTCTTCCCTTGACCACGTAGACAAGCATGGTCAGGTATCCGCAGATCAATTTTCGTATCACGATTTGGTGTATCTTTCATACCGATTACGACCGCCTAAAGCAAAAGCTAAAACCTTGATGCTTAGAAATTTTGCCGGTATAGATACTAATAAGCTTTGTGAGGATGCCGAGAGAATAGAGTGGTCTACCATAGATGATCTTGGGTCTGTGGACGAACAAGTGGCGTTTTTAAATCGTAAAATCATTGAACTGTATGACCAGCATGCTCCTGTGCGAGCTGTGCGTGTAAAACATCTTCCTGCACCTTGGCTAAACGATGAGGTCCGTGGCCTCATGGAGAGGAAGACGCGAGCCAAGACCAAGTACAGGACTGACGCAACGGACAAAAATCGGGATCATTATCGTGAAATAAGGAATCGCTGCAATACAAAGATACGGGATATACAGAGACGCCATTTTCACAAATCAGTTGAGAACGGTGATCCTTCTAAGGTTTGGTCGTTTCTCAATAAACTTGGAGTTGGCAAGTCACGTAACGAGTCCACCTCTAACAATGTTGACATTGATGCTTTGAACATTCACTTCTCCTCTTCTGCTTCGATTGATAGCAACATTAAGTCTAGTACCATCAGTAATCTTTCGTCACTGCCAGCTCCAGATTTTCCACCTTTTGTTTTTCGTCATATCACGGCTTGTGATGTTAAAAGGAATGCTCTCGCCATTTCGTCGAATGCGGTCGGAGGTGACTGCGTTAGTCGTAACATGATCGTTCCCATCATTGACATCCTTTCCCCTATCATTGCAAAAATCTTTAATAATTCCTTTGCATTAGGCGTGTTTCCTTCCACTTGGAAAGAAGCCCACGTTGTCCCACTGCCCAAAAAGCCCATCCCTAGTTCCTTTTCAGACTATCGTCCTATATCCATATTACCTTTCCTGTCCAAGGTCCTTGAAAGACTTGTTCAGCAACAACTTTCCTCTTTCCTTAACATGAACAATCTTTTCAATCCTTTTCAATCCGGCTTCCGCCCCGGTCATAGTACGACAACTGCCTTAGTTAAAATCTCTGACGACATTCGTACGGGTATGGAGAATCAGAAGTTGACAGTGTTGACGTTACTGGATTTCAGTAACGCTTTCAACACTGTTGATTTTGATATTCTCCTTGCGATGATGCGTTCACTTAACATATCTCCAACTGTGGTGGCTTGGTTTCATAGTTACCTGTATGGGCGTCGGCAACGCATCCGTATTGAAGAAACCTTCTCTACGTGGTGTAACACGTCTGCCGGCGTACCGCAGGGTGGCGTCCTTTCCCCTCTCTTATTTTCTATCTTCATTAATTCCATAACCCTTCCTCTTGTTTCTTCCTATCATTTGTATGCAGACGATCTCCAAATCTATACACAGGCTCCAATTTCACAACTCGGGAATGCGATTGATATCATTAATCAGGACCTTGTAAGTATTAATAGATGGAGTCGCTCTCACGGTCTTAATGTGAATCCAGGCAAAACCCAAACCATTATAATTGGAGGTCGATGGTACGCTGCAAGGATTGACTATAATACACTACCACCAGTTATTTTTGATGGCGTACGTATTCCTTTTAGCGATCAAGTAAAAAATCTTGGAGTCATTTTTGATAGTAGTTTGTCCTGGAAACCTCACGTTTCAGAGGTAAGTAGGAAGGTGATATAACGGTTGAGCTTATAAATAAATTAGAACGTTTGCAAAATCTTTGCATTCGTTTTATTTTTGGTCTGCGGAAATTTGATCATGTGTCCGACTACCGTTCCCGTCTTCAATGGCTGCCCATTCGCCTTCGTAGGGACTGTCACATCCTTTCGCACTTGTATACTATCCTGTCCAATCCTAATGCTCCCGCCTATCTCAAAAACTTCTTCACCTTCCGTTCAGCTACTCTAAATAAAAATCTCCGCTCTTGCTATAATCTTTCATTAAATATTCCTCCTCACACTACTAACTTCCTCTCTCAATCCTTCTCGGTCCAGTCTATCCGTCTCTGGAATAATCTTCCTGAATCCATAAGACGTTCTCCTTCCCTAGAATCCTTTAAGTTACGAGTCAAAGCCCATTTCCTCAACTCCGTTTCCTCTACCCAATGAACCCTTTTTGTTATCATATGTTCCTTTCTTTCATAGTAATATTGTATTATATGTATTAGTATATGTAATATTGTTATATTATGTACTTAAATATTAGAGCTGTAGTTTATGTAATATATAAATATATTTTATTATTATTATTATTTCATTTTTTTTTATTGTTAGCCACCACCCGCTCTGCTTCATATTTTTTTCATTATTTTCCTACCCAAAGGTTGCCTGGAAGAGATTGCTACCTTAGCAATAAGGCGGCCTTTTTGTACATTTCTGTTTTCTGTCCTTGTTTGTTATTTTAATGTTTTTGTGTCACGGTGTGCAATAAAGTATATATGTCTATGTCTGTCTATTTGTGGGTATTGGGTAAATTTACAAGCTGTCTGGCAACACTATCTCCGCGTCCGCGCGTCCCGCGCGCCGCGCGTCGCGTTGGTTGCCTGGGGGGCTACCATCTAAGCCAGTCTTTCCCAACGTGGGCGATAACGCCCCCTTGTGGGCGCTGCAGGCCTAAAGGGGGGCGGTAAGAGACCCAGAAAAAAAAGGGGGCGTTGTGTAGGGCTTTGGGGTCGATTTATAATTTCATCTAGGAAGACTCTTAGACACCGACTGAGCTCTCGACTCTCGACTACGTCTTGTGAACATCAACTAATATTAATTAAGATATAGCTCAAACTCGGTTTGATATAATAGACCGCGGGCAATCATGTTTTAACAAGTTTTTGTTAAATAATCCGATTTGTACATTCCTGTATCAATCGGCTGGTTCTATAATACTTGTTCTTGCTTGTCGAGTACGATTGGGCGTCGAATGAGATAAACGAGTTTATGCACGTTTGTCTTATTCCTGTTTGTGCGTGCTGCTTATGCAAGCAGCATAAGCTTGCATAAGCAGCACGCATAAACGACCCTATATAAACGACGTAAATTTATTTTATTTTCATTTGCGGTTTCGCGCATAATAGATAAGCAGTACTTCATTATAACACTTACGTATTTCTCAAAACAAAACAATGTTGGAAGTAAAAAAGAAGAGACGGCAATACTCTGCGGAATATATTAAATTCGGATTTATTGAAAATCCCATAAACCCGTCGTCGCCTTTGTGTCTTCTATGTCTAAAAACATTTTCGAACGAAGCAATGAAGCCTTCAAGACTGCAAGATCATTTGAATAAAATGCATCCAGATAAGAAAGACAAGAATGTAGCATATTTTCAAGACCTAGAGAAGAAGCATAATATTCAGCCAAGTGTATCAAAACTATTTTCGGCGGCTGCTAAGCAAGATGAAGACGGACTTCGAGCTTCGTACAATATCTCTTTGTTAATTGCTCAAAAAGGCAAACCACACAACATCGGAGAAGAGTTAATTTTGCCAGCAATAAAGGAAGTAATAACTACTGTGCTTCATAAGCCGGCCGCAGATATTATCCGAAAAATTCCTTTGAGTAATAATTCTGTGCAAAGACGAATTGATGAAATGGCTGAAAACATTGAAGAATCATTGTGCAATCATCTGAGGACTAGTCAATTCTCAATTCAGCTCGATGAGTCCACTTTACCAACTAATGAAGCGTTGTTGCTATCTTACGTGAGGTTTATTAAAGATGAGAAAATACGTGAAGAACTATTGTTTGCCAGAAATTGGGAGACAGATACAAAAGGCGAAACCATATTCAATACATTGGAAAAGTTTTGTGAAGAGAAAGAGATTCCTTTGAAAAATATTATATCAGTTGCTACGGATGGCGCTCCGGCTATGACAGGGCGCCATAAAGGCTTCATAGCGTACTTAAAAAATAAAATTGCGTTATTCATAGACAACATTTGGTTGCTAGAAACTTAAGTGAACGACTATTTCAAACACTGCAATATGTCATCAAAGCAGTCAATAAAATCCGTAGCAGCTCTTTGAATGATAGATTATTTCATCAGCTTTGTGTTACTAATGACGAAGATTTCAACCGTTTATTGCTTCATACTGAAGTTCGTTGGCTGTCAAGAGGCAATGAGGATCCGTAACGTTTTTAGTTGAGAATGCAGATTTATAGAGCTACGAAATCCATGACATACAGTGCAAAAATTTTTGTTCTACGATAAAAATTGACGAAGTTATGATTAAATTACTAGCGGAGTTCACTGACCGGCCGGCGCGGTAGGCTGTGACGTCACTGTGACTGTCCACGCCAGTTAGCCGTTGGTAGAGTTAAGGCGCGCAGGTGTTTTCATTGGTTAATTATGTCTTTGAAACAAATTAAGTTTCCGATTTGTGTCTAATTCAATCTTCTAACTATGTATAAATATTGTATAGTGCCGAAATGTACAAATACTTATTTTAAAACGCCTGACAAACTCTTCTTTAACGTGCCGAAAGACCCAAAACTACGCAAAAAATAGTACCTATACAAAAAATTGTTAAATCAAGTGTTGTTAAAGAGTGTAATTTTGTGATATTTAAATATATCACAAAATTACACTCTTTAACAACACTTTATTTAAATAAATTGCAAATAAAATGACCAATCGCGTCGCCCCGCCGCGTATATAGAAATGCTTCCAGTACTCAGATCCCCCATAGGTACTTCTGAGATGCGGTAGGGTTTACGGCACCCGAAGCGACGTTTAGGTGTTGTAAATGCTACCCGGGTTTGGGTTTTGTACTGCGGTAGGGTTTACTTAAGCATAATGAACCATTTTAGATATTAAGAATCCCTACTAGTATTCAGAAAGCAATTTTCAGATAAACCGCATCTGCTTCTAAGTTACAATCTGGTTACATAACTGAGGAAAAAATGTGAAAAATATGTATTTTACATAAATTAATAAAAAAGTCAGTTGTTTTTGAATGTATATTAGAAAAATCGAAAAAGTAGGTAGAGATACAGAATCATTAGGTATGTACACAGTCGTTTCTGGCACTTCGCCGGCCGCTGCCGCGGCACGCTCGCTTCGCTTGCTCGGCTCGTGCGTTGAGGGTCGCAGTTCTAACCTAACATAGCCCTTTAAGGGTTGGTTGGGTTAAGCTGCTAACAAACCTACTTGTCGCAGTTCCGTCTGACGTAATCGAACAAATAAGTCGAATGACTTATAAACAGACAAAATCAAGCATGTAATAAATAAATAAATAAAAAATAAAATTGTTTATTTCCTAGCCTAGAGAACAATTTTACATTTAAGTAAAAATTTTACTTGTGTTAGAAGCCCCGCTCTTCTACTATACATTATGTTATCTAAGTAAACATATTTCGATAGAATTTGACCAAAATTAATTAAATTAAATATAAGATAAGTATAAAAAAAACAAAGAAACTTAATAACAGTAATGCACATGTGCGTGTGCATAATGCGTGTGTGTCTGCTCGTGCGTATGCGTGTGTGTGTATGCGCGTGAATTTATTTATAAATGTTTGGTTTCTACTCACCTATTTTTATGTAATACATTTCCGATTGTTATTTAGGAAATGTATAGATTTCCTAGAAAATGTATCAAATAAAATCTCTGAGTTCAGGGAGCATAAGATAATTATGAAAATCCTCCCGCGGCTCAGATCGCACCTACTTTCGAAAGTGTATGATTCGGTCAGAGGGTCATGCTGAATAGTGGAAGGGTTTCCGTTATAATTTTCTGAACTACACTACGGAATCCATACCTGATTCCAGCGCGTTTACTGATCTGAATAGGGGAAGGATTTTAGTGATAGTTTTTAGAAATCTTGCTCGTAAAACCTCCCGCATCTCAGACCGGTGCCGTAGCTGAGATCGGGTAGCATTTCCATAAGCGCGTCGCCGCCGCCGCACCGAGAACTATGAGTACCGACTGCCGACTGCGCTCTGACAGTCACTATGACGTCACACGCACCCGCGTACACCAACTTTTAGCGGCCGGAACGGCATAATGTTTATAACTTAATATCTTCGTAAGTAATGGTCCGATTTGGATAATTCAAAAATAAATATCATTCTAATGTCATAGAGAACAACGTGGATACTATTTCTATTGAATTTGCTATAACATTACTGATCCTCATTGTCTGATTCGATTTTACAACCTGTTTGACTCTGTGATAGAGTTCTTGGAAACTAAAGATACAGAACTGCGCAACAAGCTCATAACATCAAAGAATGATATAGCTTACATGACAGACCTGTATAAATTGTTCAACGACATGAACCTCCAACTGCAAGGCGATGAACTAAATTTAATTAAAACAAAAAAAGTCGTTGATGCTTTCGCAGCCAAACTGCTTCTGCACAAAAAGAATATGGGCAGACGTGAGTTTCACAATTTTCCGAATTTATCAGTATCCTGCAGTAACGACGACTTGTTTGCCTACTGCCAACATTTGGAAAACCTCCACATTGACTTCACCGAACGATACCAGGACATTTTAAACTTGGAAATACCAGACTGGGTGTTGGATCCGTTTTCAAATGTCAACATAGCAATGTCACCTCAGCTGGAAGAAGAACTTATAGAATTGACAACAAACGAAAAAATAAAAATCAAGTTCAAAAATGGATATCAAGAATTTTGGCTTCAAAAACCGATCCTGCAATTGTACCCTGGATTGTGGTCAATTGTTCAACGATTCTTGATAGCATTCCCATCGTCATATTTGTGTGAACGTGGTTTTAGTGCTGTGGCAACGCTGCTTACTAAAAAGAGAAATCGTTTGCGTGTTACCGAACGTGGCGACTTGCGGCTGTTTTTGAGTAAATTGGAACCTGATATCAACAAACTTATTGAACAGCATCAGATTCAACCTTCACATTAGTTTTTATATAAGAATTGATTACATATGTTTGTTTTATTTTCAATAAAAGATACTCTGTCCGAATACTATAAAGTTGCGTTTCAATAATCAGTTATAAGTACTTATACTAGAATCAAGTAGGTATTTAAAAGAATGTAAACAAACTTAAGTTGTCAAATCAGATAGTTTTGCAGGCTTCAGATTATCCGGCAGAATTAAAAATCACCAATTGTTAAATATGGTCTAAGCAAAACAAGTACTCTTAAAATTGGTCGTAATTTATTTTTCTGTCAAACCTAGAATTGGGTGTTTTTTTGGTAACAGGTTTCTAATTAATTATCGTATTCAAAAACTGTTACTAAATTAATTGATTAAAAACGTTAAATTTGTAGTTTATTGGAGACGAATAATATATTTTCGTGTCTGTTAAAAGTGATATATTAAAAAGTTTTTTTTCCGATAATGTAAAATACAACGTATGAGAATCAAATATTGTGAATGTTTAAAAACCTTCTTCGTGTTGTTTACATTCTTTTAAGTACCTACATGATTCTAGTATAGCGGTTTTTAAGTATGTTTAAAAAGGGGGGCGTTAAAAAATAATTTATTCTTAAAGTGGGCAGTAGACAAAAAAAGGTTGGGAACCCCTGATCTAAGCGAAGCTGACGCTGGGTGAACAAACGGAATTTTGACGATTGCTTCTTTATAAGGAGACCTTGATTAATGATATGAACCAAACACAGCTATGTACATCATTCCATTCGTTCAATCAGCATCAACTTCACTTAGGTGGTAGCCCCCCTGCTGGTGCGCTAGTGTTTATATTCTCTTTGGCAACGCTAGTGTTTATATTCTCTTTGGCCTGCTGGCTGTGAGTTGACCGCCATTGTTGCGCGTTTTTTTGTTCAACGCCTAGAATTATTTTATTAAAAATTTGTAAATAGCTATTTTAACTTGACCATGGGTGTTGACGTGGAAACCATTTCGCCTGGAGACGGTAAGTGTGTTGTTTATTATTAAAAAGTGTGGTTATCGTAACATTAACTCTGAACCGCGCCGACAGGAAACAGCTCTTTCATCGAAATCTTATGTTTTCCTTGTAACCTCCTGTTGAAACAGAAAATATTTAGGTTACCAATCTATGTTCCAAGTTTTCGACTTTCATAGCGAGCTGTTTCTTTTTGATTTCACCTGAAATGTGTAGAGGGCATAACCTCTAAATCCGTTCATTTGATAAGAGTCCAACTTGAATTAGCAAACAATTGAACTAAATTACATAACCCATAATTTACCTAGCCTGACCAGTTTTATTTATGTTTGATCAACAGGAACTGAAATAATTGCAATGTAAAGCTGATCATTTATTATGTAGGGTCAATGTCAAGTTGCATTATTATTAGTAATTAGTTTACATGGGAGTTAAAAGAGTAAGGTTTGTGTTTAAATAATTCATGATTTTTTTGTGTAAATTAGATGAAACCCGAGAACTAACATGACCCTCTGACCGAGAAAAGTCTTCAGCGAAGCCATCAGGGTCGCTAGTAATACATAAGTCTGCTTCTTCCATACTGATATGAGGGTCAAATCTTTGGTAACTTACCATACTAACCAAACCTAAAATGCTACACACTTAAATGTGAATTTGCCAAATTCTATTGGAAGGGATTGAAGGAGGCTTATGCCAAAAAGTACACTGAACTGAACAGATCATTTAATGAAACAACACTTTAGTCAATCTGTATTTAAAAAAGTACAAATCTACCAAAGATCGATAGCAAGGAGATCCATAACAACACATTGAATTGAAATTAGTTCCCTAGGGACACACAATACAAGGATAATTAAACATGGTGTACGAGATTCAGGGTTCGAAATTATTAAGATAATTATGCTTCTTGCTAATTATCGGATAATTATCTGATAATTATTGGATAATTATCACCAGTGTAAGAAATTAATTTGTTATATTGGTTCGTAACAAATTGTAACAAAACATTATTATAGTGAGTGTGGCGTATGGATATTTGTTGCTCTTTGACACAAAAACTACTGAATGGATTTTAATTAAACTTAACAATAATATAGCTTTTGCATCAGAATAACACATAGGTAACACAATTTTCGGAAAGAGCGAAGTCCCGGGCAGAAAGCTAGTCGTAAAAGAAGCCAAAGGAGTATCTTCATCCGATGATGATTGTATTTCCATTGGCTTTGTTGCTTGTTATTATCAATCGATAATTATCCATATGTTATTATCATGATAATTATCAGTGATAATTATCCTTTCGAACCCTGATGAGATTTGTATCGCACGTAGCATAAACAAGCACGCGACGGTTTAACTGTGAGCTATACTATATGGAGTTGCATTATAACCTTTATTTCGTAATTCACAGGTTCCACCTACCCAAAGAAAGGGCAGACGGTGGTCGTGCACTATACTGGCACGTTGACTAACGGACAGAAGTTCGACTCATCACGTGACCGCGGCAAGCCTTTCAAGTTCAAGATCGGCAAGGGAGAGGTCATCCGAGGCTGGGACGAGGGTGTTGCTAGGGTGAGGAAACTTCTTGATTCTCAAATTTCAAATACCTACCTTTTTCATTTTTATACCTATAATTATGTCAGTGTTATTCTGTTATTATTAAGATTCTGATATTATTAATATTAAGTTCTCTGAATCATATTCAGATTAATCTGTGAACTTTGCCCTATTAACAAAAAGAAGCCTTTAAGTCAAGAATTCGTTCTTGTTGTCTCGGCAATCATCAATTTTCCGAATACACACGAGTAGTCACATTATATAAATAATTCATACCTACACAAATGTCTATGAATTATTCCGTTTATCGCCTACAGTATTATTATTTGAATTCAGAAGTAGATGGTTTATTGTGGTGTTGTTTTAATTTTCATGTCTAACACTTATTTTTTTATTAACATTCTTACTTTTTGGTAGGTATTTTCGGTTTGGTTCTCTGCCAAAATGCTACATTTTTATGCCCTAAGCTAACCCTAAAGTATATCCAGAACTAGAACGCAAATAATAGGCAAAATGAGCTAGCTATTGTGTTCCCTTCTACTTGGAATCTTGCCAGTCTTGGGATGTTTCCAAAACATTTCTTCAATAGCTAGTTTTCTGTAGTTTCCATGGCATTAATGGTACTTTGTATGACTAGTGAAAGATATAAATTTTCCCTTTTTGTTAATTTAAATTAAGTATGTCATAACAAAAATAATAGAATCAATTTTCAATTAAAAGCACCAACTGGTATCCGCCCATCGTAAGTACCACCAGTACTAATTTGGTAGCTTAAATCTTGGAAAAATCTTTAACTCTTCTCTTTATTCTATATTCCAGATGTCAGTGGGTGAGCGAGCCAAGCTGACCTGTACCCCGGACTACGCGTACGGGCAACAAGGCCACCCCGGTGTCATCCCACCCAACTCCACTCTCATCTTCGACGTGGAACTGATTCGCCTCGAGTAATGCGTGCCATTTTTTAAAATACCTACTACTGACTAGAACATGATGCATCACTTCTTAATATTGAGTGGGTATCTGTCTATTGGGTGACTAAAAGAAAATCAAAGGTTTGAAATCAGTCCATGGAACTTAAAAAACAGGGCGAAGTATGAGATGTCGAATTGTTTTAAAGGTTTACAAATTTAAAATCATCCTATATAGATGAGGACGCCTATCGGACGCTTGTGTGATCAATCACTTATACTATAAGGGGACAATTTCACCCTATTATAGCGCATGAATTGACCTACGACGCGCCAACAGTTCCACTTCTCTTGGTCTTGCAAAACTTATTAATGGCTGATCAGAGCTCGCATTTAGACTAAAGTTTTTAATTTATACTTAATTCGAAGCAAATTCCAACTACTCTCAAATGTATAAAACAAAAATCTTAAATGTGAATACCTAATGCTTTGCTTTAAAAATTCAGTATAAAATAAAAAGTTGTGGGGAAGTCATCCTAAACTCTTTAGTCTCTAGGTATTGACCTACAATCAAGAAGGCCATGGATTGAGTATTATGTTTTGAACGCACTGGCTGATTGCCCCCTCAGATAAGTTCACAAATTCTATTCAATGTTTCTGTTCTAGACCGTAGTAAGTACAACATGCGATATTCTTTAAAGCACGCACCACATTACGCGCAACACATGTGTTTTTTACTTACATTAATTTTTATGAAATTTTTGTCAATCCAATGGAATGGAACTGTTTTTCTTAAACTGTACGATTTTTTACTTGATACAACTACTTCTTAGTAACGTCGAGAATAATATCTTTACTTGAATATTGGCAGACATTTTACCTTCAATTTTAAAGATAAACATCAGATAGATATTTAAATGGATGGCATTTACGATTGTTGTACTTATAGTTTTCTGTCGGTCTCAAGTCTTAGCATTCCTATTTTCATATGAATGCTAAGACTTGAGATCAACAGAAACTTTCGTTTCTTAATAACTATGACAAATTATCAAATATCTGAAAAACGAAGTGAACAGAAAAATAGTAACATTCCATTTATTTAAAAACATGGAAATAATCGATTTTGCATTTAAGATTCAATGAACTTATTATTTTATCATACGTAATTAGACAAATGTTTTAGAGGGCATTAATAATTTTTAAAACCCTGAAACGTCTTGTAAAGGTGTAGATTTCGTCTAACCTATATAATAACAAAACTGCCTGTCAAACGAGTTTCTCAACAGAACAAATTACATTACAAAAGAAGAAACATAATAGCCCTGGCTCTTGTATTTAGTTACGACTCTTGAAATACAAGTATAATGTGAAAAGCCATATTGTTAGAGTATGTCAATCAAATTGTTTCTCAATAACGTATACACATGTATGTAGTACATAATTGCTAGATCTTGGAAATGGGTTTTGAGATGGGATAATTTAGATTAAGTATGAACATAATAATATTGACAGGTATTCATCAAAACTGCCCCAATAATTGCATCTTTTAGAATCAATTTTGAAGTGTATATTAGCAATTAATAAGTGTTCACCTTAACCCACTAAAGCAAATAGCATTCCTAATGCATTTTCCAGTCAATTTACTTTGATAATTATATATTGTACCTATTGTAGGTGTATCCCAGTTTCTTGTTTCTTGTGTATTGAAAATAAGCACAAATGTAATAAAATAGCGATCGTAATTTTGCATTTCATCATGGTTTCGAGAAGATATATTATGATTATGACCCAGAGAACTATAGCTTTATGGAAACTTAAGATTTAATAAACTCCAAAAAATATTTTGTATTTTTTATTTCACACGAGCTCATGGCGCACAATCAAATGCACCCTAGTGTAGAAGATAGAGCATTAAAGTGCATTTGATTCGCCCACGACCTTTTCCTTATAGGTGCTTTCCATACAAAACGGTAATTTTAGGTCAATGTTTAAAATCAAAGTCTAGCAGTTACTGCTACGTTAATTTTATAGTGCCACATTTAGACTTTCTTTAGCGTGTATCAATTATCCTAAAATCAGCTTGTAGCCGAAGTACCCAGCAAACAAAATTAAGTCAATAAAGTTTACTTAAAAAATATCGAACTTTAACCAACTTTGCAATTTTTTTCCTGCGATTGTGTTGACCTTACGCACGAAATTTAAAAATGGGAGTAATGTTTTAACATCTCCTATGTTATTAATATTTATATATACCAAATAAATTAATAATTGAGGCGTACTTGTGGCGTTTAGATTTCTTGGTTTTTAAATGTCGGGCACGTTACTTTTTGGACATTGTTTACCATTATTATGTATTAGAGGGTAGATGAAAATTATTTTAGTACTATTCAAACAACAAATCAAGGTGGGCAATCAGTACATACACAGTGTTGATTTACCTTGTGTTGTTGACGGAAGATACGGGTACGTCATAAATTTGTCGGGCACGTTACGGACATTTAATTGATAAGTGAAATAGTTATAGAATTTTATACAATTAGCTTATTTACTTCGGGTTTGTATTACACACGGAGAACATGTGCCTTACCGTACACTATGGAGTCATCTAAGCCAAAAACAGTTGCAGAAAGGATAAAAAAATTTCGTGAAAAGAAAAAAGAAATGGATCCCGGTTATCAGCAAAAAGAAAACGAAAGGTTAAAGGCATACAACAGAAACAAAAAAGAATCTCTTACAAAACGAGAATTGGAAGAACTACAGCTTGATTTTTCTATGTCTTATTCTTGTGAATATCAGAACGAGATACAAAGTGCACTGTGGGCAAGATCGAGTGTTACTTTGTTTACTACTGCTACTTTTTATAAAAATAAGTGCAAATCTTACATAATATGCTCCGATTGCCAAAACAAGAACAAAGACACCATATTTGTATTTATGAACCATCTTTATGGCCTCATCATGGCTGAGGATTCTAATCAAAATATAAGAGATACCGTATACAGTGATGGTCCATCATCTGAATTTAAAAGTAAGTTCATGGCAAGACTTATCCACTACTTGGCAATAAAATACAACAAACTGTTTTCTTGGAAGTATTTTGCAACTAGTCACGGTAAAGGAGTGATTGACGGCATTGGAGGCAATGTGAAAAGACTTGTAAGACAGAAGATGATGTCCCAAAGTGGAAGTACTGTAATCCAGACGGCTGAACAATTCGCCAACTTAGCTCGCCGACTAGTTCCAAATACAGAAGTAATTTACATTCCTGAATCTAAAATCTTAGCTGAAATATCCACCAAAACACCTAGGGAGAAAGTTAGCCCTGTGCCAGGAATATCGCGGTTCCATGTCATGCAATGTGATGAACAGTCTTTGAGAGCTAAAAGACATGCACTAGATGACGAAGAATCAGTTTTTCAGCAGAAATTTGCTCAATACAAGTCCCAAATTCGTACGTGTCGGGAACGTTACGTCATTGTCGGGGACGTTACGCGTCATAAGTGCCGGTGTGTGGAGTTATTGCGTGGATTATTTAATACTTTTTTTTTCGTTATATATATGTTTTATTAATGAGTATTTAAAGGTACAGAAAGATAAATATAATTTTGTAAAATGGAGCTAAAATATTATAAATAAGTGATCTACTGAAAACCTCGGTTGTTTTAATGTCGGGCACGTTACACAAACCAATTTATTAATATCAATTGGATTTGACAATCAAATCATATTACTCTTGTTATTTGTTAAAGCATATACCCTAAGCTATGCATATGTGCAAAAAATATTCCTTTAGTAATTGATGATGTTGTACAAATTAAGTTTATATGTTAAAAAGTGAGTACAAATGTCGGGTACGCTACGACGGAATGCACCTATACTTTTACTCGAACTATGTCATTTTATTGTGTTAACTTTTAAACCTTCGCGCGATTCTTGCGACGGGTTAAGTATCGACGGGTTCTATTGCGTCGATTAATTATTTTTTTTAGTTAATCAATCAATTCTTTATATGTATATCTACTGGTGCTACACAATGTTTCGCGACACCGCTCTCAAAATGTGATGTACAGACAGCAGCACGTCAGGTTACCCATTAGAACTACGAAAACCGGCGAAATGAGTGCGAAGTTAAGGTCAATATGTATAGCCTGATATGCTGCCGTGTGTACATTGCTATGTCGCATTAGAATTAAAAAAAAATAAAAGCAAATTCCTCTAAAAAATATTTAGAATGATCGTTTGGGGGTTGAATTCAGGGTTTAAATTTTACAAAGCCCCTTACACGGTGTATTTGTAACTAGCTTCCTGCCCGGGACTTTGTTCCCGTGGGAGTTTCGGAAATAAGTTCACAATCAAAATACAAATTCAAAATATATTTATTTTATAGAACATTCAGGATGTTACTTAAAATAAGTCACAATTACATTAAATACACAAACATACATTAAAGGATTTAAATACATACATACATATTCGTTCTTTAGGTCCTAATGTACGCCTATTCGCAAAGGTGTGCAGTAACAAACAAATAATGAGTAGGTAAAAACCGTATGAAAATCCGTTCAGTGGGTAGTTTTTGAATTTATCGCGTTCAGAGACAAACAGACAGGAACTTTGTTTTATAATAGGTACGACCATTGCCCTCCATAGCAACTGGATAGATTCTCAGCTGGTCAGAGTAGTAGGAGGTACACCTACGTGTATCGGTAAAAAAGATGCAATGCAGGAAAGGTGACACATTTAGGTCCAAATTTATA
This sequence comes from Aproaerema taeniolella, assembly GCA_949987775.1. NCBI lineage: Eukaryota > Metazoa > Arthropoda > Insecta > Lepidoptera > Gelechiidae > Aproaerema > Aproaerema taeniolella. The sequence goes on from OX465264.1 coordinate 7,081,750, forward strand.
GTAAACTGGTTGTAATTTGATAACCAATTCCTGAAAGTAGACATTTTTTTTTAATGTTAGAGTAATACGTTCTTTGTATAAAAAAATTAAAATCCAAGTAGGTTAAGAAGCGAAGGTAGGTAGGTTGAGCGAAAGAAAAAGCAGAAATTATAGTAATAGGTATCTTTTATTAAGTATTCAATATCTCGTACCTCTTGTACACACGTTATTTTATAATAGTACCACATTTCTGTTTTAATAAACTCAAAATCATAAAAAAACACTTCTTTCAAATAAGTAACTAATAAACTTAGGTAATTAATTTAACATTATAGATGACAGTTTTTAAAAATTTTATCCTTAATATCTAGTTATTACATATTGAAAAACATGCATTTGTACAAAGCTTAATACAATGTCGTAAGTCTGTCACATACAACAGCTAACTAACCTACACTCAAACTACTTAGAAATATGATTCACATTTCTGAAGTTACATTTTCGCATTGATTCTAAGACTATGTAAGGTATCAATGGTGCTGCAAAATTTTTGAAAAGGCTATGTCGCAATAAACTAACCAATGAAAATGTTGTGCTGCTGAATATTGACATCTCAGTCTGATGTCGGTTTTCAAACCACTAAAAGGTCCTATCTTGCTTTACGGATTTAAGTCAATAGACAACATATGAGAGCGGCGGTTAAAATTGGCCTTAGAAAATCTGGAATTTTAAGGCATTTTCACCGGAGCGATTTAGATATTTAAGGACTAGTTTTTCAATCGCGGGATAACGTCCGGGACTACATACATCGGTCCTAATCTTATACCTTTTGTTTTTTGTGAAATATCCATTTGATATGGAACACTTATCGTATACATTCTAAGGGCCATTGAAAAAGTTTTTAAAGCTTAAAAAGCTATGTAATCAATTGTCACATTTTACTCAATTTACCATGGATTAGATTTTTCTATTTTGATGATTTACTGTCTCACAATGATCCATCATAAATAAATGAATTCTCAGCTGCCTCTTAACTAGCTATAAGTACAACATATATAAAGTTTTAACAATTTAATTTTTTTGAGATCCTATAAAATGTAAACACACAAGATGTCACCATTGCATAGATTACATTTTGTCATTGCTGAAACTTTCTTTTAACTTAGAAAAATTAAAAACACAATTTTTTGTGATCAAAAACAAGTGTCGTACAATTTATCATGAATACGAGTCTTTGGAGTCAACAATAATTCTTATACTAAAACCCAATGTCATTAAATCATTACTTAATTTCAAATCAGGCCAAACCCTTACTGATCTAGTTTGGCCTTTAGGCCGAATGATTTCGATTTAGCGAAAAGACCTTAAGTATAGACCTTAGGTTGTGATCATTAAAGCCCAATTGCGACTCAGCAGCTCGAGTACGATGATGATAGCGCGCGTAATGCGCCGCGGTTCTATTTCAAAATGTCAACATTGACAACGTTAGAGCGACTAGCGCGCAAGCCTTTGCGCGGGGCCCTCGCGCAATCAGTTTCAGCGTCAGCCGAGTGGCGCGCCGCACGAGTTTGTCACCATCGTGCTCGAGCTGCAGTACTATGATGCAACGTTAAGTCATTTATGTGTGTCAAAAAATCATCACATAACTTGAGAAATATAAAAACTGAATCCGGAGTGATACAAATAGACTTTTTGTCTATTTTCCTAGACGCACCAAACAATTGTGTCGTCTGAAAAACTTTGCGCAGAATTTTTTATTTTACCGTGTTTTTGTCAAATAAAAAGTGTTTTGGCCTTGGCCAAACTTGGTTTGTCTTGGAATCTGGTTTGACTTAGAAATACTTACAGTAAGTAAATAATTACATAGTTTTACTGGATCTGTGGACATTAATTTAACAAATGCAAGAGGTTGTGCAATAAAGTATATTGTATTGTAACTTACTTATCTAAGATATAAAAGTGTGACTAATCGATTTCGCATCGATCGAATTTTAAAAATTTAATATATTTAAAAGTTACTACAAGCAAAGATTACAGTTGCGTCAACTAGTTATGTTATACTGAAATCTAATGTAGTTAGGGCTTACTTAGGTTCATTCAAATTAATTTCTCTTGCACGTTCCTAGCAGCTAAGATAGCTGAAAAATATTAAATAGTGGGAGCTCGAAATAAATTATGTTGACTTTTGAAGGATTTTGACTAAACCAACATAATGATTTACTTACATCACATTACAACATTAAATGTACAGAGAACAGCACGTCAGGTTACCCATTTGCATTATGACAAGCGAGATAAGGGCGACGTTAAGATCAAACTGTGTAGCCCGATGTGCTGCCATGTGTACATTTTTCGAGACCTTTGGGTCAAGTCTTATTTTAATCAATTCACTTAATTGTAGATCTTTTGGATGGTGTATTTGAAATATGTAAAACTGTAATCCTTTCCTACAAAAAGTATGGAGTTTTAAAACGACTCCAGTATTAGAGACAAGAAATAAATGTGACTTCTTTCAAATGCTTTCACAAAAACTAGTTTTCAGTACAACAGAATAATTGACCTAATCCTGAAAATGATTTACACACAGGATATTCCTATCAGAATTATAGCATTTTATATACAAGCTTACATACTAACTGTACTTAGGTAGCTAAGTATGTGTATGTAGTGTATTCATTCTAGATTTCAATTTTTTATTTCTTTTGGGTTTTACCTATAGGTGAGTAGGTTATAACACACAACTCTACCAACTCCCCCCCCCCGCATTTTCACAATTTTCAGGAAAAAATGTGGATGTATCAAAGCTGGACTGCATTGAACCACCTTGTGCACATATTGTCAGGGTCTTAGTTGCTTCAAAAGACTCTAAAAGATAATAATGATGAGACTGATTTGATTTTAACAATAATTACAATACAAACACATTTTTTGGAAAACAATAATAAAAGTAATTGATTTCTGTGTGTTAAATGTTATTTTCACACATTTTAGTAAATTTCGACACATCATATCTTAGAAACTATAAGTCGTATCAAAACAAATGTTAGAATTTATTTGTATGTAATTTATCAATAAACAATTTAGTCTTTGGTCATTTTGTCCTAGCTTGTATCGTTTTCCTGAAAATTGCGAAAATCTGAAAAACGGGACACTTTTCAAGGGGGGGAGGGTTGAAGCAGGATGCGGGGGGGAGAGTTGGGTGTTATAACGTACTTACTTATAGGTATAACCCAAAAGTAAAAAAAACTTAATAATAAATTTTGCCGCTAAAAAATCTAGAATGAATATACTAATAAACCAAAATTAGAATCAGTTTCATCAAGTCTAGATCTCTACTCCATATTGCACTTATCTAAAAATCGCATTTGTTAACTTATAAGATATACAAAAAGGTACTTTGTATTTTAAAACCCCAGATACAAAAAACAAATGTTATACATAGTATAAACCGCTTCATTTATAGATAGTCAGTTTTCGTGCTCATTACAGTCAGAAAAACAAAGGTTCCATAATATGTCTCATATTAAGAAAACCTGCCTTTTGCGTCTGGGGTTAGAATAGGAAAACTAATGCCTACAGTCATACTGAAGACTTTGAATTTGACACTTAAAAACTATTGAGTAATTAAATGGTGACCATTCCCATACTTCAGTACAAAAATAACGTCACATACATTCACGTATACAAAATACATCTTTTAGAAATCAAATCTGATTTTTATCAAAAAAGATTTATGAGTTTGGTAATGGTTTTAGAGGACCTAAACTTAACAATCCATCGGCACCCAGGGCTTCTAAGCCATTTGTCATGCCATTCTGCATGTTGTGAACGGAAATTATTGGAATCCCGAAAACTCCAGACGCTTGCTCACGATTGGCCAATGGAATAAAACTGTATATACCTAAATTACTTAATCTTTTGATGTTATCTTCTTGTGACAGATCTACAACTGGTAACCCTAATTCTCTGTTAGGTCCTGTTGCATTATGGAATACCCTCTTGTGGTGTTGAAGCTGTAAGGACTTCGGATACGATGCAGGACATTCATCGCACTTAAACACATTCATCTTAGCGTGAGGGTGAGCGTTGTTCATATGAACGGCCAAAGAATTTGTGTTCATAAACATTTTCTTACAGATCTTGCAAGTTTGCATACCTCCGCCTACTTTCGCTTCAGGTATGGAGAAATTACTAGATTTGGAAGTGTGTTTAATACTGACACCGGCTCCGATGTTAGGAATATGTGGGATAGGTCGCTCGGGACTCGGAGACCGGCTTTTTTGCTTCTGCTTCACACTTATTCCTCTAGACGCTAGCACGTTAGCCATCGCATTGGCTTCCTTATTCACTGTCTTTTTAGTTATAGATATTTGGCTGCCGAGGTTCAGTTTGTCTTTTGCACCCTGCACACTAGAAATCATAGGTAGACCCTGCCGCTGTTTCTGCAAGGACATAACCTGGCAGTCTTCGTTGTCATGTTTGCCTGGGAGCAGCATGTCAGGTCGTCGCTTTTGTGGCGGTGTGTTCGTCATTCCCGCTGGTCGTTTCATGGGCATACGTGGTTTGGCTGCACGAACTTGACTATGAACCTGGACACCAGGTCGGATCGATGGTCGGGCGCCTCGTACAGTCGGCATTCGAGGCCTTGTGCCTCCAATACTGGCACCAGCTGCCATCCTTATAGGCCCTGGTGCAGGCATCTGAGGCTGTCCCTGTACTGTCATTGGTGCAGATTGCGGCGGTCCCATATCCCCTGATATCTGTTGACCAGTCAACATTTGACCAGGCTGGAAAGTTTGCACATTCTGTATTCTAACATTACTGTTTGGTTGCAGCTTTATAGTTCCGCTAGGACTCGAAGAAGGAACGTAAGACGACCCTGGGGGACCCATTTGGTTATTAATAATCCCAGAGCTTTGTCCATAAACTGCTTGTTGCATACTTTGCAAGGGAGATGCAGTGGAGTAAGGTGTGTTTTGGGGAACTTGTCCTGGGAAACCAGAGGACTGGTATGACTGACCATATTGACCCATATTCTGTTGTCCCATGAAGTTTTGGCCAGGATACTGGCTGGGCATTTGCTGTCCAGGCATTTGTTGGCCTGGCATAGTGTACATGCTGTTCGGTGTCTGTTGATAGCCAGGATGCATATTAGATTGTCCCTGGGGATTATACGTACTATATGTGGGCGGTGGTCCCATCACACCTCCCGCTCCAGGGTACGCCTGGATGTTTATCATAACATTTTGTTGATGGGTAAAGCCTGGGCCAGTTCCTCCAATAGTCGATAACTTTCCAACTTGTTCAGCAAGTTGTTTAACAGGTAGCAAACTTGACAGGAGATTAGATGATGTACTGTATGGAAGAATATTCGAAGACGATGGCGCAACCAAACTCATCGAATGTCCGGTGACCCTTTTGTGGTCGTCTAAAAGTGACAAACTTGTAAACCGAGTGTTGCAAACTTCACATGAATGCTGTGGCCCTAATGTATCTAAGGATATGTATTCACTAGCATCCGATAAAGACGAATTTTCTTTCTTAGTAGAGAGGAGACTTTCAAAAATATCATCGGCACTTTTATCCATGAAGTCAATGGTTGGTTTTGTGTCTGGCGCATTCCAATTGAAACTATGCTGTTTTTCCGTTGAAGGTACGCTTAACCGTGCGCCTAAGACAGAAGATGTGTTGTAACTTGATTGCGATGTAGGATACGCTGGCATAGGATATGGAGTCGAAACAGTTTCAAGTTTGGGTACAACTGGTTTTACGTCAGGCGCCGGTGTAGCAGATACAACACAACAATCGTCATCCTCGTCATTTGAGTCACCGTTTATTTCTATTATAGTTACAGCACCGGTTTCTTTTTTGGGTTCAATAAGCGGTGTGGTATTAGGTTCACTAACAGGTGTAGTTTTATTTTGGAACAGTGGCGGTTGATACCCGACACTAACAGCTGATGCATCGGATTCAGTTTTAACTTTTGCAATGATCGGAGTTGAAGTAGGTGTGCTATCAGCTTGTGGTGATGGGGATGATCTCTCGGTTTTTATCTGACCCGAAAATAATGGCGTACTGCCTGATGTCTCACTGTTAGCTTCTACTTCTTGTTTAACTACTACATTGTCTGGTGTATTTTGTGCTTGGCTTGTAGTTGTGACGTCTTTGACTTGGGTAGTGTTCTGGTTTGCAGGTTGTTGCTGAATAGGTGTAGCATTCTGCATCTGTCGTTGTGTTGCACTCAAAGGAAGATTCGCCCCTCTTTTAGGTGTTTGTTTCATTACTGGTCTGCCTTGCGGCTTTGGTGCCGGTTGTACAGAAGTTTCCGACTTGCTAGATTCTGATTCATTCGATGTTGTGCGATTTTTCACGGCATTTGCGATAGTGGTGGCAACTTTTCTTCGCGCCAAAGGTATTTCTTCCTCATCTATTTCGTCTTCAGAGTGTTTATTGATTTCAAATGAGTCATCATCTTCGTTGCCTCCATTGTTGTCTTCGCCAAATTCACTTGATTGTTCATTATCTTGCTCTTCTTCATCATCAGAAGTCTTAAAGTCTTTTAAACCATTCACAACTTGAAACGTGTTTGTGTTCGCGCCATCGGATTTTAGTTTTAGTTTAATACCGCCTAATTTACCTAGTTTTTGCATAAGATCACTGGGTTCTTCTTTTACAGGGGTTTCCTGTTTGATCGGTGTTACGTTTTTCTTGATCGTGAAGCCTAGTCCGCTGAGTTTATTGAGTGCAGAGTCTGAACTCGGTACGGAATTTGTATTTGAAGTAGGATTTTTGACGGAGATACCGGTTTTTTTCATAAGTTGGGAGATGTCTATCTTTTGGGGAGTTTTTTGGGCGGGTTGAGGCGGGGCCTCGTCTTCCTCGTCGGACCAATCATCCCCGGAGGGAGGGCCATCTTCATCGTCGGACCGCAGCTTGTCGATTACCACCGAGGGCAGCGACACGTGCTGGAGCAAATGTTGTTCTTGGTTTTCCCAATCGGGAAAGTCTTCGTCACAAGTGTAGCAATGATACTCTACTTTTGGTTTCTTTAAGATAGCACCTGTAGACTGCAGCCGCTTTAAGATATCGGAGACATTTTGTTGCGGAGGTTTGTTTTTTACTTTTTCTATTGGTTCTTCTTCGTCAGCTTCCGCATCTGTAATAAAAAAAAACAATTTTAAATTCGGAGTTGGTTATTCAAAACAGAATTTTCGGGTATAGATTACAAGTTTGTATGATGAAACCGGCAAAAAGATAGTGTTTAGGTGTTTAATGACCTTTTTTGTGTCTGGCATGAGATGGCAAGAGGATGGCAATGCAATATTTCTTATCGGACCTGAGAGGTCTTGAAAAGACCGCACGTACATAGCGTCGTGAAGTAAGCTTAACGTAATCGTAATACATTCTGCAGCATTTCTGCTTGCGATCTTTTTTATTTTCTCTAATTCTTTCCGGTCTAGTTTTATTTTTAATTCAATAGATTTCAAAATTTTAGAATTTGTCCATTTTTGCATTTTGTTTGGGATTGAAGTTGTCATTTTGGATTCGACAAAAAATTTTGGTAAAAAGTGGACGAGTTTCCTAGTGTATTCATCTGTTTTTTTATTGAAATAATGTTATTTTCCTACTGACAACGTACTACGTTTTTATATGAAAGCATATGAAATAATTTTTCCGGAATAATATTGGAAGTTTACCTATTTTATTATCAAAATTTTCAGTGTTCTAAGTATTGACCTAATGAAAGGCTGGGCAGCAGCACTACTTTGTGAAGTCCGTTAGACGAATTCCCTGGTTCCAAGAGCCCCTAACTAGTTCCAGCCACAATTTCATAGTGGAAATACCTGCGGCCCCAAGAAGACCTATAGCTTAGTCCTTTAGTACCATACCCTAAATGTATTTATTTTTAACAAATAGCCAATTGTGTCAGCAATAGATTAATCTGACAAATAGGTAGGATTTTTATTCGTTAACGAATTTAATAATATCTTCCTATTTGCTTCCTATTTGGAGTGTGGATTGCCGTTGATGTGGATGACAAAATTGCAGTTTTCAACTCACATTTGACACAACTGTTTGATCAGCAGTTCGTGCGGTGCGTAATCTGCCCTCTCCGTGGCTCACTCCGGAGATTCGCGAGTTGGTTGCCAAAAAGGCGGCTGCTAAGGCTAAAATGCGCAAGTCCTCATCGGATGAAGTTCGCGAGGCGTATAAACGTATTCGAAACCGATGTCATACACTCTGTCGTGACGCCCAGCGCCGCAACTTCCACGCGTCTGTTGAGAACGGAAATCTATCCAAAGTTTGGAATTTTTTTCGGTTTCTCGGCATTGGCAAAGTTCGCCAGGATGCACCGTCAAGTGTGGATTTAAACTCTTTGAACTCCCACTTTGCCCTATCGAACGCGCCCTTCAGCCGGTCTAGCCAAAAGTCTGATGCTTTGGGGAATATTTATAGCAACTCCTCTCCTTCTTCCTTCTTCTCTTTTAGCCCTGTCTCCGATGCTGATGTCAGGAAGCATATCCCATCTTTTACTTCAAGCGCCGTGGGCAGTGATGAGATTAGCCGCGCTATGATCATTCCTGTCCTCGATGTTGTACTTCCTGTCATCACGCATATTCTAAATTATTCCTTAACAACTCAAGTTTTTCCCAAGGCATGGAAGGACGCTGTTGTAATTCCATTGCCCAAGAATAGTAACCCATCCTCTTTCTCCCACTATCGTCCAATCCTTCCTTTCCTATCCAAATTCTGGAACGACTTGTCCACCACCAATAATCCACTTTCCTTTCTCAAAACAATCTGTTGAATGCGATGCAGTCGGGTTTCCGTCCGGGACACAGCACAGTTACTGCTCTGGTCAAAGTGACAGATGATATCCGTCTCGGAATGGAGCAACAAAAAGTCACTTTATTAACTCTGCTGGATTTCAGCAACGCATTCAACATGGTTGATTTTGATATCCTTCTTGCTATGATGAGTTCTCTTAGGGCATCACCCTCTGTTTTGCAGTGGTTTCGCACATATTTGATGGGACGTCGTCAGCGTGTACGTGTAGATGATCAAAACTCTGATTGGGCATGTACTACATCAGGTGTCCCACAAGGTGGTGTTCTATCACCGCTGCTCTTCTCCATTTTTATTAATGGCATATCTTCTTCCATCTCTTCTTCCTTCCACCTATACGCTGACGATCTCCAACTATATACTCATGTGCCCGTACTCGACATTAATAATGCCATTAGTCACATGAACGCCGATTTATCACGCATCGCGCAATGGTCCGATTCCCACGGACTATTTGTTAATCCCTCTAAGTCCCAGGCCATAGTGATTGGTGGTAGTCGGCAGATCAGTAAGCTGGACATGTCATCTCTTCCCCCTGTCAAGTATAAAGGTGTTAACATTGCTTATTGTGACTGTCAAGAATCTGGGAGTCATTTTTCGATTCGACTCTGTCATGGTCGAAACAGGTGGGTGAGGTGAGCCGCAAGGTGTTTGCATCTTTTATGTCGTTGCGAAGGTTAGGAAACTTTCTTCCTATTCCTACAAAGATTGCGCTCGCCCAGGCATTACTTCTTCCCTTGCTCGACTATGCAGATGTTGCGTACCTCGATCTGACAGAGGAACGCCTCAATAAAATGGAGCGACTGCAAAATATAGCGATTCGATTTGTTTATGGAGTCAGAAAATTTGATCATATTTCTAAATATAGGGCGAATTCGGCCCATTCGGCTTCGCCGTGATACACACATATTGTGTTTGGTTTTCAAGACACTGCGCGATCCACATGCCCCGGCTTATCTTAAGGAACGCTTTGCGTTTCGGTCAGATGGCCACGGGCGTGAACCGCGCAGCAACACCAGATTTCTCATCGATCTGCCGGTCCATGAAACTAACTATTATACCAAATCTTTCACAGTACACGGCGCACGCCTTTGGAACTCCTTACCTAATGGTATAATATCCGCGCAAACCTTAGCCATTTTCAAGAATATGCTGAGGAGGCACTTTGAACTGCTTTGCAATTATTAGTTTCTTGTCGTTGTGTGATAGTCGGCTGGGTTGTCTTCATATAATATTCCTTGTGTATTTATTATTATATTATTTTAAATGTATATTTCGTTTTTCCTTTCTCTAGAATGTTAGGTGTTACTTTTCCATTGTGTGTTTCTGTAAGGTGTATGTTAAGTATAGTATATATTATATCTATTTATGTTAGGTATTTTGTATGTGTGTAATGTAGTTTATTTAAGTATATTTATGTATGTATTTTTGCACCCACACTTATATAGTGTAATACCGTCTTCTCCACACCCAAAGGTTGCCGATAAGATATTGCTTCTTAGCAATGGGGCCGCCATTTGTACCCTAGCTTTATTACTGTCCATAATATAACTGTTACTCTGTATCATATTCTGTAATGTTGGTGTGCAATAAAGTATATTTGTATGTTAAGAAATCGACATCTCACGGCTGTTCAGGTCCGAAATAGCCTTCAAGAAATTCACCACAACAATGTAAGCTCCGACGGCGGCGATTTCGGGAAGCTAAGCTTTAAAGGCCAGCAAATGGCCCTAAATTGCTCAGAGAACATCGAGTTGCCAGGTTGCGGTTTGCTCGAGAACACATCCGATGGACAGATGAAGATTGGTCCAGGGTTATGTTTTCCGATGAGTCAAGATTTTGTTTATTCGGACACGATGGGAGACGAAGAGTATATATAGGCGACCAAATGAACATTATCGTCAAGCGTGTTTTGAGGAATAGGTGCCATTCGGTGGAGGATCAATAATGGTTTGGGCTGGGATATTTTCAGAGGATCGTACGGAGTTAGTAATTATAGAAAACGGTTCTCTGACAGCTCCCAGATATGTAGAGGAGATTTTAAATGAGCATGCTGGTCCTTTCTTAGTGAATATGGGCGCAAATTCCATTTTTATGGATGATAATGCGCAACGCGTATATTCAAGACGTCGGTATCTCCCGCATGGAGTGGCCAGCTCGCAGCCCAGACTTAAATCCCATAGAGAATTTATGGGACGAGCTCGGGAGATGCGTTAAATAACGCTCTCCAGCTGCAGCTAACTTACGTGAGTTAAGAAGTGCGCTAGTAGAAGAATGGTCAAACATAGACCAAAACCGTATTAGAAATTTGATTTACAGCAGTCCATAATAATGAAGGGATATGGGCTCGTGGAGGAAATACAAGATATTAAATTTACAGAAAAGCTTTCATTTTCAGATTAACTGTGTTGTATATTTTTGTTGTCAAAAGTTAAAGTGTTTTTTTTTTGTTTTTTTTAGAACTTAAATAAAATTATACAGTTTACAAACGTGTTATGTATTTTCTTTTATGTATAAGTCAGTCATCTATAACATACTACAGTTTCACTAGTTTGTGTTGTGTATAGTTAAGAAACTATCACACTTTTTATAAGAGACCCGGAATTTTTGCGACCCAGTGAAGTTCGAGCTATCGATTGGTGCAAGTTTTGTAGGTGGCCGCAAAAAAATAAGAAAAATACGGTAGATATATACAAAAATCTTCTAAACCTTTTAAATTTAGCACCTAGATATTCTCGTAAACAGCCCAGCCGCTCTTCGGTGTGCGGTGCTGCGGTTTTTTGCTTTGAAACGAGGTGCGGGTCAGTGTGTTTTACCCTGCGGTTTTTGAATACAAGTCAAGATTCTACCGTCAAAGGTTAAAACCGCAATAGTGCGTTGCAGTATCCGATGCTATGTGATAGATGCCTTATTGCAAACCATGACATGCAAATACTAATAGCGAACACCGAACAGTTTGTTCAACAAAAAGTTAGTAACGTTCCCATTATGTTCTGTTTATGATCGCAGATTGTAGGTGCCCATTTTTAACCCACAACAAAAAGAGGGGTATTAAAGTTATATACCTATGTGTATCTGTGTACACATATACAGGGTTTTAGGTATCTCTCTTTCAGTCCATGAAACTGAACAACTTCCCCAAGGAACATAGGTCAAAATACGAAAAAAAAAAGATCTCCCATACAAAATGCGCAATATGCTGATGAAGTTTGTATGGGAACTCAAATATTTTTTTTCGTATTTTGACCTATGTTCCTTAGGAAAGTTGGTCAGTTTCATAGACTGATTAACCACCCGAGAGGTTGAAAGAGAGATACCTAAAGCCCTGTATATGTCAGTGGCACCGTAGCTCCTGAACGAACGGACACATTCCGATGCGGTTTTTTTTGTTTGAAGGCTTACGTAATCCAGATGGTTCTCAGCTATACATATATATGATCAAAAGTAATTCAACCGTTTAAGAGTTATAATTTATAAGTGATGAACGTCGGGGAGATATAAAAATTTTAATTTTAGAGTACTACCGCCCGTTTGCGACTGGGTACCTTCTAAACGGCTTCAAAGATGCGCGATTGTCCCATTTATATTCCCTTAAGGCGACTACAGCACCCGATAAAGGCAGCACACATAGGAATAGTGCCATCTCCGTCTCTCAACAGGCCTGGGCCGGCAGTGCGAACAGTGTCGATACACGAAGTTTACGGACTATGAAAGCGTGAGTGCGTAAAAACATGTTCGAAAGTTAGAAAAATGAGACTTATGGAAAGGTAACAGCTTAAATCGAAAAATGCGGTAATTACTTATCGAGAGTGTTCAATCACGAACATTTTGATAGCAAATTCAAGTTCCTGTGTGCATTTTACTATCGTTTTTACAGCTTAAAAGATACACAATATTGGTATTTAGAGGTGACTTTGTGAGCTTTTTCTATCGAATCAAAAGTGCTGAATCATGTTTTCAGCAAACTACTTATATCTAGTTGTCCTGAATATTACCGTAGTATTTTTTTCTTCGATTTATTGCAGTGCGTCATGCTTATCTACGCATCATAAAATCGTAATTTAGGTGCTGTAGTCGCCTTAATCACGCAAAATAGGCGCATGTTGACGTCGAGTTGCGGAAACCAGTTACAATTACAATTTATATTCCCTAAGCCTTCATCATGTGGGGTATCGAATGAAAGAACTTCCCAATTAGATTAGGGTTTATGGGCATATGGAACCTCACTACCCTCTCATCCTTTGGTAATATACAAATTAAAAACCTCAATGTACTTGATCGTGTTCTTGCGTGTTTAGTTGTTAGCGCAAAGAGGATAACGAAACGGGGATGCTTTGTATCTGTCACCGAAAAATTTTAAAAACTAGTAAAATTCTAAAACCAGCGATATTACATAAAATTATAAATTTACGAAACTTTAATTAGGAACTTATCCTAATTAAAGTTTATGTTAGATTTTTTTAGGTTAAGTTAGGTTGCATTTGATATTATAAAAAAAGTCCGTCAAAGTGAAAAAAAATGGGGCAGTTCACAAAGTAACGAGAGTTTATAATCTTACTTAGTCAAATTACAATATTACGGGTTTGACAATGTTACGGTGGCATATTCTACCTGAGAAAGGGACAAAAGGCCAATACGGCGAACGCAAACCACCCTACGTAACCTACCTAATTTCTAGTCTAGACTCCTAACCTTTTTATTGTTACCCTGTAACCTACGAGTAAAATTGATTTTACCCCCCCCCCCTTCAAAATGTTATCAAATCAAACAATACAAGCAGATATCAAATCAAACAATATATGCAATGTTTTATCTTCTTTGAGAAAAGCTTTTACTCTTTGTGTTCTCTTGTTTGGTACAGACAGCAACACGTCAGGTGACCAATTTGCACTACGAAAGCCGTATCATAAGTGGCATAAGGCCGACTTCAAGGTCAACATGTATAGCCTAAGTTCTGTTGTGTGTACCTATGTGGTGCAAAAGATAATTAAATGCACCAACTTCATCGCATAGAAATTTGAAGATTCTTGAGTTTGTAGCACTGCCACAAATATGGTTCACAATTGTAATTTTTTTACGATTCTAATAATTCGGTTCTTCGTCACCCCCGTAAAATAGCTGTTTACCCCCCCGCAGGGGTAATTAATCCCAGGTTAGGAACCCAGGAGCTAGAAGGTAGTGTGGGGAGGCTTAGAGGGAGGGACCCGGGATCGAACGCAAGGGTAAAAAGAAAAAAGATATAAAAGAGCCTAGCTCAAGCCGCCTAAGCCACGAGGGAGCGAGTGTAGCAAATATGAAATAACTCTATGAATTTAAAATTTAGTTTACCCTCAACATTGCGTAAAACTTTTAAACGGCTGAACCGATTTTGATCAAATAAAGCTAAGAACAAACTCGATCACGTCGGTTTCAAACAGATAACCGCATCGAAATCGGTCCACTCCTTTAGGAGTTACGACGCCACTGACATACAGAGACACACGTCAAACGTATAACACCCCTCTTTTTTTGTCGGAGGTTAAAAATAACGACGAAGTTAGAAATCTGATTTGGGTACAGAATATAGTTTGATTTGAGCTTTCTCCTCACTACCAGCAGCTCCTGCTAGCGGTTGCTGGACTTGTAGTTGCTATAGGCCAAACCCGAATTCAGGCGATAACCGATTTTAGGCCAAACCCGATTTTAGGCCTAACCCGATTTCGGGTAATACCTCATTTTAAGCTAAACCCGATTTCAGGCCAAACCACGATATAGAAGATAAAATATCACTATCTTCCAACTTTTCTTTATCTTTGTTCGCTGAAATGTGGTTAATACAGTTGCATAGTGATATTTAAATGTTTTTACCATTGCCCCTCGAAAAAGGGTCCGTTATTCTTCAAAAACAGTGAATAAAACGCCGTTTATTTCACTGAGTGAATAAAACATTTTGAATTTGTAACATGCGCGAGTATACGGATTTTAGTAAGAAAACAAACGAAAATGTGCAAGGAGGTTGCATACTCTCGCTATAAAAACGTACTAAAACTTGGCTGTATGGGATATGGCTCGGTTAAAAATTTTAAATTTAGAATAAGGAATTCAGCCAATTTTCTGTGCAATTTTCATGCAATTAAAAGTTTCTGTTAAAAGTTTTTGTCTCAAAATCATAAAATTAGTTCGACATCCGCAGTGATGAAAGTGAACCTCTCGTTCCAGAGTCATTTCGCATTAAAGCAGCAGCTATAGTTGATAATTTACTGTCACAGAGTAATTATTTTCTTTTTCTCGTAGTCAATGGTAAAAAGTAGAGTACCTAACACGTGAAAAAAAAATTCATCTCTGCTCTTGTATCCCTCTAAAAGAATTCACCTTTTTTTCACTTGTTGGGTATACACCACCTGCATCTGGAGCACGTATTATACGTCAAGTATTCTGTATTTAAAGTAAGCCATTAAAGCTCAAAGGAAATAAAGTTGTATGGAACTTCCCTTGGAAATTATGACATTTATACAAGGTGTTTCAAAAAAACCGAAAAATAAAAGATAATTCAAAATTAATTACATTTTAGCTTATTGCGCAGCTCTATTACAAATATGACAAGTATAACATATGAATTATATGAAACTTTTATTTTGAAAGATGTCAAACCGTGCAACTGATTACTAGAGTTGCGAATATTTCTCTTTTATTGTTTTCCTCGGACTTGACACTGGCAGTAATGGTCGCACGTTATGCTCGACCGGTTGCCATTATATATATAAAAAAAATACATTTTGGTATTTCTTTTTTCTGGGTATTTTTGAAACACTCTGTATATGGAACGCCAAAATGTCAACAAAAACTGCTATCATAAATAATTTCGAAAAAAAAACTAGGCTGTTAAAGGCTCTTCCTTGGTCAAAGTAGATTTTAACTATAAAATTTGATGTACAGGTGGATGTGTGGCCCTTAATCCTAGGATGAAAACTCCGAGAGATTCGCTCAGTGATGGATAAAAGACTTCATATTTGCATATTGAAATCATTTGTGACGCAATAGTATGGGCCACACATCCAAATGCCTGCGATTCTCAGTAATGAAAATAAGATGAACCGGTTGACGGAGCCCCAATTTTATCATTAACATCTACAGTGACTCAGAAAAAAATCTTTGGAAAATATTTACATTTATTTATGGGCCACAGGATTACGTAGGGCCCACTTCATATCTGGTAAACCAGCAGCCCGAGATAAAAATTAACGACGCTGGCTCTATCACATATAATAAGCCCTATCAGGCTAG
Organism: Aproaerema taeniolella; assembly: GCA_949987775.1. NCBI lineage: Eukaryota > Metazoa > Arthropoda > Insecta > Lepidoptera > Gelechiidae > Aproaerema > Aproaerema taeniolella. The sequence goes on from OX465264.1 coordinate 7,097,839, forward strand.
CATGGGCAATTTAGCAAAATTTAAAAAAAATGCCAAAATTTGTAGCTTTTTAATTGCTAATTATTTGCCAAAATAACAATTTTTTTGCTCAAGCCGATCGCGAGAAATCGCAAATTATGCTACCTTGATATAAACGTAGCAGAGTATCTCAATAAATTGCATACTTTTCTCTTGACCATGACAGTAGATTTTGTTGCTAATTAGTCGCGATAAGTGAGAAATAGCGGAAAATTCAAAAAAAAAATTATTTTAATTTTTCCGCTCCATGCTACCTTGAAACCCGCTTTTCCTTGAATAATGAGTGCTCTCAATTTGTTGCTGACTGAGAGAGTACTCAGTTACTCCTAAAAAACCAGCAACAAAATAGTTGAAACCGATCAGCCGATTTTCAAAATTTTTTTCGATTTTCCTGGTCCTTGCTATCTTGAATACAGTTTTTCCTCGAAAGTAGAGTGCTCCGATTTTGTTGCTGACCGAGAAAGTACTAAGTTACTCCTAAAGAACCAGCAACAAAATAGTTGAAACCGATCAGCCGATTTTCAAATTTTTTTTAGATTATCCTGGTCCATGCTATCTTGAAAACGGTTTTTCCTCGAAAGTAGTGCTCCGATTTTGTTGCTGACCGAGAGAGTACTCAGTTTCTCCTAAAGTACCAGCAACAAAATAGTTAAAACCGATCAGCCGATTTTTATCATTTTTTTCAATTTTTCAGGTCCATGCTATCTTGAAAACGGTTTTTCGTGGAATAATGAGTGCTCTGAATTTGTTGCTGACTGAGAGAGTACTCAGTTACTCCTAAAGAACCAGCAACAAAATAGTTGAAACCGATCAGCCCATTTTTTAATTTTTTTTCGATTTTCCTGGTCCTTGCTATCTTGAAAACGGTTTTTCCTGGAATAATGAGTGCTCTCAATTTGTTGCTGACTGAGAGAGTACTCAGTTACTCCTAAAGAACCAGCAACAAAATAGTTGAAACCGATCACCCGATTTTTTAATTTTTTTTCGATTTTCCTGGTCCTTGCTATCTTGAATACAGTTTTTTGATTGAACAAATTGAGAGCACTAATTATTCCAGAAAAAACCGTTTTCAAGATAGCAAGGATCGGAAAAATTGAAAAAAAAAATTTAAAAATCGGCCGATCGGTTTCAACTATTTTGTTGCTGGTTTTTTAGGAGTTACTTAGTACTTTCTCGGTCAGCAACAAAATCAGAGCACTCTACTTTCGAGGAAAAACCGTTTTCAAGATAGCATGGACCAGGAAAATCGAAAAAAAAATTGAAAATCGGCTGATCGGTTTCAACTATTTTGTTGCTGGTTCTTTAGGCGTAACTGAGTACTTTCTCGGTCAGCGACAATATCAGAGCACTCTACTTTCGTGGAAAAACTGTATTTAAGATAGCAAGGACCAGGAAAATCGAAAAAAAATTTTAAAATCGGCTGATCGGTTTCAACTATTTTGTTGCTGGTTCTTTAGGAGTAACTGAGTACTTTCTCGGTCAGCAACAAAATCAGAGCACTCATTATTCAAGGAAAAACGGGTTTCAAGGTAGCATGGAGCGGAAAAAAAAAAAATTTTTTTTGAATTTTCCGCTATTTCTCACTTATCGCAACTAATTAGCAACAAAATCTACTGTCATGGTCAAGAGAAAAGTATGCAATTTATTGAGATACTCTGCTACGTTTATATCAAGATAGCATAATTTTCGATTTCTCGCGATCGGCTTGAGCAAAAAAATCGTTATTTTGGCAAATAATTAGCAATTAAAAAGCTACAAATTTTGACATTTTTATTTTTTTATATTGCTAAATTGCCCATGCTAGCCTGATAGGGCTCATATAATATGTGACAGCATATAGCGGCAAAAATCTTCTTATGAAACTCTCATCAGAGAGAAAAACGTGAATCAAATTCTGAAGCATTTGGATGGGTGGATCACGTTCAAAACCTTCTGCTTCAGCCAATACTGCGTCACATAAGTTGCGAAGGTGTTACAAATGAAGAGAATTTCCGTTACTGAAGGTGAGTATTAAAAAAAAATGCAAAACATTCAGTATTTTAGGAGATATCGAGGTTTCATTTTTGTATAGAAAATTCGTCAGGGTGACAATGATGTAAGGAATCTTTTTCAGGACTTACTTACTTAACTTTACTTTAAGCTTTTATTTCCCTTACAAATTAATTACATATTTTGTTAGTTTTGTTAGTGTATAATAAACAAACTTTCATATTATATTTTGTTAGTTTTTGTTAATTACTTAACCTAGGTAAGGGCCACCTGTGCGGTAGGTATAAGCCTCCTCCAGATTCCTCCAAGCGTTTCTGTTTCTTGCTAGCCTGGACCACAGGCGTCCTGCTACTTGAACCTTTTTCAGGACAGGAAAATTATATTATGGTGGTGATTTATGACCATGTTAAAAGCATGATTCGTCGTATAAATAAAAAATAATAATAAAAAATCCATTTTATTTATCCAGCATAGTACAGTCAAGAGCAGGTCACGCTTTACACTACCAATGCTACTCTTTTCAACTGGACACTGGTGTATGATTTAAGTACAAAGGAGAGTCATAAGTAACAAACTCGATTTTTGAAATAAGTATTTATCCCAACATTTTTTATTCATTGTTTGTTACCCTAATTCAAGATTTTAATACAAAAATGAAACCTCGATATCTCCTAAAATACTGAATGTTTTGCATTTTTTTTTAATACTCACCTTCAGTAACGGAAATTCTCTTCATTTGTAACCCAGGTAGCACAAAATTGCTGCATAAGTGCTTAACAAATGCTGCCATCGATTCTCAAACCTGCATAATGTTATATAAATTGGTTCTATTAAAGCTGTTGAAGCGCTTTTACAGCCAAAAAGGGCCCCAAATTAACCAGCTTTTGGTGTTATAATGGCTGATAAGAAGCTGTGATTAGGCTTATAATAGGCTTTATTAAAGCTGTAAATGTAAGCCTGTGAAATGTTTAATTCTGTGCAAGACTCTCATATCCAGCTCTTGTACAGTTTCCAACGTTTGCAGCATCCAACTCAAACTTTTTCGACAGCTTTTCTTAAAAAAAAATAATGAAAAGTATATTTTGTAGGACCGCCGTCCATTTTAATGTTATGCGTTACAAGTGCTTGGCTTCCATTTTTATTAAGTGTTGTGTTTGGACTTAAGGTAAGTTAGACCAGTGATTGTAAGTGCGTTCAGATTGCGAGTGCAACTTTATCGTGAAGTTTATACCAGTTTAATACAAAAAATTAATGCGCCCTTCGAATTATTAATTTATGTATTGAGAAATATGTAGATAAAACACGAGTGCAAGAACTTTTAGTCTATTCTTGTTCGTATTTAAATTGAATTCCCTCTTAAATGTATTTTTTTATATTTTTAATGAAGTAAATGTTTGAATTAAATGTGTATTTTTGCAGAATAATTGATTTAATAAATAGTATATACAATTATCTTGAGGTTAGTTATGGCGTCCATCAGGTTTTCTGCTTAAATCGTTTAAAAAATATCTTATAACTCTATTTGCTGAACGGAATACCAATAATCAGCCACAGGCTGCTTATGTTCTGTATAACAAACTTTCATTTACACTTTTAGGTCTTAAATGGTTTAGGGGAATACAGTTCTAATGACGAATGAGTTATAGTGTATTACAGTTGCTACTTTTTGCGGCAAAATGGAGTTCCTCAGGCAAAATAAAGAACCCTTTTCAGTTAATTTTTTTTAAGTTGGTTAGATATAATCAGTAGTATAAATAGCTAGGAAGGTATCTATTGGGTCTGAGTAAATTGCTTTAAACTTCGTATGTAATAGTCAGTGTTGTGTTTTACGATGAAAATCTACTAAGCTCAATCTTAGGCCACTTTTGTAAATCGGTTGTCCGCATACTCCTTTTACACCTTTTGACTTAGAACCATGAAATTTTGCACATATACAAAGGTCTACAGTTCTACAATGTTACGTCGAGAAATTCGAAATCCGACTTACCACGGAGGAATAAGTAATTACCGAATTACGCGGAGGCTTATTCCACTTTTCTCCAAGAAACTATTCCACTCTTGCTCTAAAACATTTTTTTGCCTATTATTATTATTATTAAAATGCAAAAAGTATTCCAATTTTGCTCCAAGAACTTTTGTAAAGTAGGGTCAGCAAGAAAAACATATTCAAGTTTTTAAATCATTTATTAAAGAGGAAAAAGCCTACGCGTGGTAGGGAGTATCGCTCCGCTCAAATTTAATGCACCGGGACGGCGAATTACACCTAGTTATTTATTTCACTTATTCACCTTGTATAACTCTGAAACTGTCCATTAGATGTTTAAATGCCTACGTTATAATTAGTAATGAGGTCAAACTCTACACTATCTTAAAGTTTTAGACAATTGACTGAAACCTATTCCTCCATATATCCACAGCGGGGTCCTTTTTCGAATTTATTTAATTTCGTTTTGTAGATTGAAGTTAATTGTTTACATTAAGCGAATCAGCGTATATAATACAAGACTAATTTTCTATTCTTTTACAGCCCACAGTTGCAATGCCTTTCAAAATTGTTAAGACTATCGAGGGTGGTGAAGAAAAGCTTTGTATTGTCCCCAGCCTCTAGGAAAGCAAAGGGATTTTAAAATATCCCGAGAAAAGCTCAGATTTTAAGCTTTATCGTGATGGCAATTCTAAACCAAATCATGAATGGCCCACAATGCAATGTCAAGTGAAGAGATCTGCAATGTTTACCTATAAACAAGCAAACGAAATACTGAATGAGATGACGCGTACCAGCGACACTGATCACAGCTTATATATTAATACCAAAAATAATTTTGATGTGACTCATAATGAAAATACAGCAGGCAGTTACAATGCTTTAACAGAGCAATTAGTAAGTACCTTTAGAAAACAACAGTCCAAGTACGAATCTGCCCATGCACATTTTAGTTATCCGTAGTTGCCTAATAGATCGTAAGTTTGTAACAAATAATAGCTATGTTTTCTATTATATTGTTTTAGATTTCACGATATTTTTAAACTAAGAAAATTCAGAAAGCTTTCTTGTTTACTACGGAATTCTAAATAATACGTCGCGTTCTTTTGTAATATTTTATTACCTTAGTCCTGTGCCACAATTGTTATTAACAAAAGCTTTTTTTATTCTAGACATTAAATCGACCACAAGAAGAAAGGAATAATGTTTCGATCAATAGTACGTCTTCTGTTCAATATGAGTTTATCGCCCCGACAGTTAACACTGCGGCAGTTGTAACTGCACCAAATATGCAGCAGAAAAATGATAATAGCCAAATTTTGGAACACCTACAAGCAAATCAAACCTTATTATTGAATGTGCTCCAAGTTTGTAATACATCTTTAGAAAATCAAGCTTTGATATCCCAAAAAGTGGATGCTTTAACAGATAATCTCAAGAAAAATACTTATAAAGTAATTTCTCTGTCTTTGCAAATTGACGATGGATTTACCAGATTACAAAAGACAATACGTGAGTCAGCCGCAGTCATTCCATTAGGAATGTCTGATCCTGATGAAAGAAGGTCGTTCGAGATCAAACCAGTAGATTCAGTAGATGATCTAGAAAATCTGGAGTTACTTTTATCCGATAATAAATTGTTTAATTAAATACTTTCATTCTTTTTTAAAATCTCGTCTCCTTTATTTTTTTGTGTGTTTCGGCGATCTGTATTTTAAATTTATCGCTGAAAATTACAATAAAAGTGTTTATTAATGGTATTTTATTGTTTTATTTTACAATAACTTATTCCGAATAGGTATGAAGAAGAGGTATTAAAAAAATATCAGATTCCTGTTGGATTGACACAAATTTAAAATGCACGTCTTCAGGGGCCAACATTTTCTCGACACATCTTTTTCTGATCAACTTAGCTTTGTACATTTTTAAGTATGATGACTTTATTGGGTCATCAAAAATATCAACTGGGTCTGATATTTTTAACGCACGTATAATGACTGTCTTGCCATCAACATCTTCTAATATTTCTTTGGTTTCCATTACTTCACAATTTTTTGTCCTAAACCATTTATCCTTTGATTTGGACGATATTTTAAAATTTTCAAAATTTTAAAATATCGTCCAAATCAAAGGATAAATGGTTTAGGATATTGTTTGTGGTTCCAACTTTTGTTACATATGGCACAACACTTTTCTTTTCCTTGATTTTAACACTTACATTTCCACTTAATCTCTTTGCTACTTGCGCCAGCGGTCTCGGTCCACTCCTCAAAAGGCTTTTAATCATGTAGAGCTTATTTTCAAATGGGTATGCATTAAATGTTTGCAATGATCCGAATCTACGTACCTCTTCAACGATGTGAAGTAGATTATGGATATTACTCGTTACGTAGCCTTCCCCATAAAAATCTTTATAATGCACAACGAAATCTTTAAGTAGTTCGCTTGCAAGAGGTAGTAAGTGTTTGTAATTATCATTTGTGCAAATAGTTATACCACAAAACAAATTCAAAAAATGTTTAAATGCTTTTTCGGGTATTACATCTGGGAGAATTATAATGCTTACATAAAAAAGAAATCTCCTGAACTCTGAAGCCTTCCAGTGAGCCAAACAATCCAAACCTCTTAAAGATCTGTGTATCTCTGATGGTAATTTACATTTTAACAGTCTCAATATTTTTGGCACACCATTTGTTGTTTTTTTACCTAAATTACCATCACGCCATCCCACCAAGAGTCTTTTCATGACCCCTAAGTCGATCAAGTGTAAAGAATCCGCGACTGGAAAGTCCTCAATCATGTCAATTGGAAGTTGTAATAGTGGTGAGTCCATCTCATGATGTTGTCCGTATTGTTTTGCACGAAAACCTTCATTTGTTCTTTTCGGACACCCCATTTCTGGAAATACTACGGTGTGAGAATTGTGTGAGTATTCTCCCACTGTTGTACACTTTAAACATCCATGCTTTTCATTGAAGTTGCATACTCCTGAAAAACAAATAATTAGGTACTTTACTAAAGTGTAGAACACCACTTATAGCCGATATTGTAGATAGGTATAGTATTAGACATACACAATTATATATTATTCTAACCTTTAATGTATGCTCGAGCAGGAGAATCGCATATAAAACATCTAATTTTGACAATAACTTTGATATTTTTGTCTGTTAAAAAAATACCATTTTCAAGTAGCTCGTTCGCTTCCGACACAAAGTCCTCCAAATACTCTAAGAGATTTTTTGGTTTTCCAGTTCCAAAATAAATTCCGATTATAAAAGATTCATTAAATTCACCTTCATGGATTTTACACAAGATAGGCCAAAATTCTTGTCTTGAGCTTTTGAATATTGGCAGACCATCAATATTTATATTTAAATTGACCATACAAGGTGATACGTCCATGTTATCTAATATCATTTTAAGGCTCTGGATGAGACCTTGGTGCCAGTACTCGCCACCTTCAATCATTTTTAAATTAATGGGTCTGGCTGTTTTTAATAGTGTTCTAGGATCACTGGGCATAGCGTTGGGGATATAATCATTAATTATCTTTGTTAAATCTTTTAAGGCCACTTGAGAAATATTGTTTTCGACCGCCCACTTTCTTATTTTTTCCTTAAAGTATAAGTTTTTTTCAAATTGATTCAGTTCTTTCTCGTTTTCTTCTTCTGTACTACTAGACGTAGAAGGTTCTTTTGAAGACTGTGAAATCAAAAAACTGGAAATACTAGCAACGACAGGAATAACGTGTACAGAACACTCGTCTTCTTTAAATGGTACTAACGCTTGACCAGATGCATTGTTGTCACTGCTATGTCCCTGTATTTCCTGATATTCCCTTGCCAACTTTCTTTTTATTGCACCGTTACGTTTTCTTTTTGACCAGGGCGTGTCCATTTCTTTATTTATATATATTTTTAAACATAAAGTACAGTTTTCAGGCAGACTGGCAGCGGCAGAACGATCTGATTTGAGCAACGCTGGTAAGAAAAGCTGTAAAATGGAGTCAATAAGAGAAAGAAGTTTTAATGTGGTGTACCCGGATGTAATGATCTTTATAATAGTATGCAAAGGTGACACTATAACTCTTTGAGAATTACAAAACTCTAGAAAAATGCTCTATAACAGCTTCTCAAACAAAGCTGTTTAAACATACTACATAATACACTTTACCAGCTATAAGAATTATTATTTTCTACTCAAACATAATTAAAGCAGCTGCAAGCTGTTAAAAGTATTTCCCTTACGGTTTTAACCAGACAACTTTATAGAAGTTTCACATTACACCACAAGTAGGTCAAAAGTTTTATAAAAGATGCATTCAATGCCATTGTGCAGCTTTGAACGTTAAAATAACATTCGGCCATACTGTTAACCAGCTGGTGTTAGAAAAGAATTATTTTCAGCCATTCAACAGCCAGAAACATTATAAAACACTCATTATAAACTCATATACAGCCTATAGCTTAATTAAGTATTTTAAAAGTACTTTTTACCAGTTATAAAATATCTAACTTTTTTAAATGCTTCTTTTCAGCTTGGTGAAGCCACCAGAACCTTTAACCATCTCTAATAACTCTTTTGAGCTTATTTAGGCGTATAGTTCGACATTTAATCAGCCAATGTGCTACCTGGGAACACCTTCGCAACTTATGTGACGCAGTATTGGCTGAAGCAGAAGGTTTTGAACGTGATCCAAATGCTTCAGAATTTGATTCACGTTTTTCTCTCTGATGAGAGTTTCATAAGAAGATTTTTGCCGCAATATGCTGTCACATATTATATGTGATAGAGCCAGAGTCGTTAATTTTTATCTCGGGCTGCTGGTTTACCAGATATGAAGTGGGCCCTACGTAATCCTGTGGCCCATAAATAAATGTAAATATTTTCCAAAGTATTAGGTTTTTTGGGTTGATTTATAGCCAGAACCGATTTTTTTCTGAGTCACTGTAGATGTTAATGATAAAATTGGGGCTCCGTCAACCGGTTCATCTTATTTTCATTACTGAGAATCGCAGGCATTTGGTTGTGTGGCCCATACTTTTTTGCCAATAATTCTTGAACTATTGCGTCACAAATGATTTCAATATGCAAATATGAAGTCTTTTATCCATCACTGAGCGAATCTCTCGGAGTTTTCATCCTAGGATTAAGGGCCACACATCCAAATGTACATAAAATTTGACACATCAAATAGACTTTACTTTTATTAAAAATATTTAGCATAAAACCTTGCCCACCGTAAGACATACCTTAACTATTGACTTTCCATTGCCTACGGAACTAAATATTATAAGAAAACGTCGTCGGTGATTTTCGATCTGTGATTTTTACCGGGCATTATTAAATTGTTTTGTTGTAAGTTTTTAAGATAAAGAGACAAATTTCCAGTAATTCCAGCGACTCTGATATAGAAACGGAGGCTCAAAACATTATTGATGGGATGAATTTATAATTTCTTTTTTATTTAACCTCACAGTAGGTGTATAAAGTAGAGTAACCTCCTCGGGGATAAAAGTGTCTTAGTCTTGGGCAGACTTGAATCCTTCGCTTTATTCAGGATTCTTACCATAATTCTTCACAGAATCCTTCATTTCGCTCAGAATTCAATATGCTGCCCGTGACATAATACATTGTTTTATCCCCTTGTTGCTTTACTATTAAGAGCGTAGAATGGAGCCATACTGGGCGTGGCTCTTATTTTATTCCTGCGGGCTTTTCATTTAATGTTTAAAAGTAACTGTGCTATAAGCCAACTTATATCAACCGGGTCGGATTATGGACCGTAAACTTTAACACAGTCATGGCTGCTATGGATAATACATACATCAACACGGTCTAGGGATATTGCACGATTTTTCATACAAGAAGTCTGTTTGAGAAGCTATAAAAGCATACTCGAGATATATGGAGGGCTATAATTTTCAGACGAGCAAGTGCTAAACCTGAATTTTCTATTCTAGTGAAGGGAATATAAAAGAGACAATCGCATCTTTGAAGCCGTCTAGAAGGTACCCAGTCGCAAACTGGCGGTAATACTCTAAAATTAAAAATTTTGTATCTCCCCGACGTTCATCACTTAATTGAAAATTCAGTTTCAATTCTAGTCAAAAAAATTCGTTTTAGTTGAAATTTGTGAAAACGTGACGGAAACGAAAACGGAAATGCACTTTTTGCTTGCCTTTTGTATGAAAATTCATTTTCGTCACGTTTTCACAAATAAAGTAAAACAAAATTTACTGACTAGAATTCAAAACTCAGGTTTAGCAAGTGTAATAGCTTGCAAAGACATTGCCAACGGAAGCTAATTTTTCAAAGCATCATTTTTATCTTCAAGGGAGGCATCGTATGTGGCTAACATCCCTACTAATATCATAAATGCGAAGGTAACTATGTCTGCATGTTACGCTTTCACGACTAAAGTACTGAACCGATTTTGATGAAATTTGGAACAGAGATAGATTGGACCTCGGGAAAGGACAAAGGTTACACTTTCAACAGCGTCGCGATGCCGCGGGCGGAAAGCTAGTTCGCTAAAAAATGCCTCTTTGTATATCCTACACTATTTGCGCTGTAGCATGGTGCGGGTGACAGTTGCCTGTATGACGTTGACATCTTTCAGTACTACATGACTAGGGATGCACGTTGTGCAATAAATTATTATTTTTTTCGATAAAATAATTAAAATCGTGTTTTTGGTTTTTTTCCTGACACCATTTTTGTTCTATAATCTTCTACATTTTTCCCATATAATGTTGTGTTGTTTCAAATAATGAAAGACTTCTTAACAATAAAAATATAATTCCGCACAATATACGTTTTTTATTATAAAACATCGACTATCGATCGTAGCACTGCACCCCATCACTAAATACATGTATGGCGTTACGTTATACGCAAAACACTTTGTTTAATTATTTTTTCCAATACATTTTATTTGCAGATTAGAACATTCTGGTTGTGTTTAATTTAATTTACTACAGTTATTTAATGATTTAATATATTACGAATGTGGTACAACTGAAAAAATATCTCATAATTTGTAAATCATGGCAACTTTCAAGAGTGAAACGAAACGTTACAGAAACTGTCACCCGCACCATGCTACAGCGCAGGTAGCGTAGGTTGTTCAAAATATTCCTGCCATATTCAAAATAAACGTAATGTAAAGTTAAGTGACAAGTGACAGCCTCGTGGGAGCGTAAAACATTGTCTAACTTATATAGAACGTTTATAAATAACACGGTGATCATAAGAAGAAGAGAATTTGCCTCTGACAACCGGCTGAAAACTGAGTGAATGCAAATCTCAATGTATTTCCTAGTTGTAAAACACTTATAAAAATTAATGTTTAAGTAAGGGTGGTCTCAACCAAAATCTTTGTCCAATTTCTTTAATCTTTGATCTGAAAGACATCTGACAGATAACCCTTTTTGTTATTGTAATGTATTTGATGACGTCATATAATTTCTTAGAATATCACCCAAGTATGTGGACTCAAGCATTTAATTTACCTACATCTACACTATAATCATAAAGAGGAAAGATTTGTATTTTTATTGTAAACAAAAGTTTGTCGTAGTAAACAAAACAAGCTTTTTAGTTTAGTGTATTAACAGAACGTCGAAGAATTAATAAAGCAAATTTGTTGATAAAAAGAAAACAAGTCGATTTGATTAATACCTACTCCAGCGATAAATGTTCAGGTGGTAATCGGCAAATCACAAATGAAATAAAGAAGTCAAGAGTTATAAAATAACTGGGTTTAATCACAAAATAAAAATATAATTTAACAACTTGTTTACGAAAAACACGATAATTGGGTAAAAATAATTTTGAAAATACAGTCGAATTGAGAACCTCCTCCTTTTTTTGAAGTCGGTTAAAAATCGACTAGCATGAAGCTCCTAGTCGAGACGAATCAAATGAGCACAAACACGGCGGAATTGCTTTATTTTTTTATTACAGAGTTCCCATGGCTATTTACCGTCTCCATCATCAGACCCTGAATATCACATAGGATCGGAGTCCTTATTAATTAGACTCAAACACATTCAAATTCGATGGTATTACATAATTTTGTTACAGAGATCCCATACTCCTAAACCATTCATCATCAGCTTCATCATAAGCTCAGCAACATCAGATGGTGACCATTAGATGCAAAAATCTACATAGATTAAGATAATTTCTGATAAACAGTGTATATGCCTACAAAATTTGAAGGTTTCCCTCGATTTCCCCAGGATCCCATCATCAAATCCTGACCTGGTGACAACGGGACCACCTCTGACGTTTGACCTACCTAATAAAAAAATAATTATTCAAATCGGTTTATAATTGCCGGAGTAATCGCGTAACAAATATACAAAAAAAAAATACAGTCGAATTGAGAACCTCCTCCTTTTTTGAAGTCGGTTAAAAAATAACATTCATTTAGAGAATAAACTTAACTAAAATAATCAATTGGGTAGACCTAGTAAAGTGTTCTTGGGGTCTAAAATTACAGAAATTAAATCGGTGCTAAATGTGTTAAAGCTAATTAGTTTTGAACAAAAGTAATAGGTTGGATGCTCTTTAATTATTCATTGCCAATATCGTAAGTTCATGGTAGCAGAAAAGAGGTAGCTCGTTGTAACAATTTTATATTTATTACCTGAAGATAAACAGGTAATTTCCAAAGCAATGGACAAGCTCGTACCGATTCGTGATTTTAATTGAGAGGTACATTTCTGGAACAATTGTTTGACACTGAAAACGTTTAATAAATACCAAAATAAGCTTAATGGTCGGTATAAAACGTATTCGTGTCATACCGACCAACTATGAACAAGAATATAAATTGATCTAAGCATTACATGATAATTATGGTACCCGAATAATGAGGTACATAATGAAAACATTTATTTTTACTTCATCTGTTACTCAAATTTGTATTGAAAACCACTGGTCCGTACGAAACGAGTACGTTGCGTACCGACCAACTTGAACTAACTATTTCTTCTGCAGTCTAAAGGTACAATTTTTTTAATACTGGGTACAAAATAGAACAATTTAAGTACGTTCCTATGCAACAACGTATTTTTGGAATAAAAATTTGGTCGGTACCCAACGTATCACACGTTTAGTGTAAGAATTGTGGGCCAAAATGGAACGATTTATCGGGATGTGGAGCTCTTCTTGTAGCTGGAGTATACCGGGTCAGAAATGGATAACAGGAACTGATAAGGACGAACAGGCATTCGTCAATCGCCAATCTCTGGTAATAATCTCTCTAAAATTTGGCTTCGGGTTCTGCCTCAGTAGGTGGCCAAAAGCACTGAAACTACAAAATTCCAAAATGGACTAGGATACTAAAAAGGTCACAATTCACGAAAGGAGTTAAAAAAGGGAGAGAAATTAAAATATATGAGTACTTTAGTGTAGTAAGAATGTCAAGCAAGTGTAACCTATACAAGAAGGATACTCTCATCTTGCAGGTCGTGAAGTAATCCCCCAGGTCAGGTGATAAACAGATTTTATTTAAACCACAAGACCCAGGATTCTCGTAACTGTTCCAAGAACAGCCTGATTGTGTATTTCTGTAAAAACTATAACTATAACTGTAGTTTTATAACTGTTTTAAACTGATATCATTAATATTGTATTTAATATAGAAATAAAGTATTATAACTGTGCTGCATCGAAATAAGCAGTACTATCACAGAAAATTTTGTTGTCGAATGAATTGACAACTTCAAACACCAACAAAAAGCAAAAATAGAGAAAGTTCCAGAATTATAATTTAAAATTAATGAAAGAAAAAGAAAACTAAGCGGAAAAGAATTGGTAAACACAAAAAAGATCGCAAGCAGAAATGCTGCACTACCTATGAAAAGAACGCCGAAGAGTTAAAGCCAATTTGTTGATAAAATTGAACAAGTGTTAATTTGATTCAAATCGAAAACAGTTCTTAAGATTGATAGACTAGGGCTGAAGCCTTTGAAAATTTTAAAAAGTGAAACAAAATTATAGTAGGATGAAACCCACTGGAAAAGAAAGAGAACATAACAAAAATTAAAGGAAAAATAAATTACGGGCGAACTGAGGTCGGGAAGTGGAAGGGATTACCCCCTTAAGGCGACTACAGCACCCGATAAAGGCAGCACACATAGGAATAGTGGCATCTCCGTCTCTCAACAGGCCTGGGCCGACAGTGCGAACAGTGTCGATACACGAAGTTTAAGCCGGGTCCGCAGCGGCAATTTTCTAAAGCCGGGTCCGCTGCGCCGTGTTTTCGTGTTAGCTAACACGATAACATGTTTTGCTAACCGAATAGGGGCGTGGCCTAACAGTTTTGTTCGCAAAAACACAATAACATGTTTGCCGAGACGAATGGATAACATCCCCCGCGTTCGCCTGCGGGGAGGGAAAGGAACGCATTTTATGTTCGCACTCACAAGAAGAAGACGTCCGTCCTAATTTATCTATGGTCCGTCCGCCTATATTGTCTTTGACGTCCGCCATTATATGTATTATTATTCTCAGTTATTATTCGAGTTATTTACTCAGTATTACCCGGAACCTATTTTTATTATTTCTTTGGAGAACTAAATCAACTATTGCTAAAACAACTTCCACGTCTTCTTCGTCGGAACTCATTTTTGAAATGAAATAAAAACAATAACAAAAATAGGCGCAGCGGACGAGCGGTTTTGCAAACATGTTTTGGTAACATGTTTCGATAACATGTTTTGTTAGAAAATTGCCGCTGTGGACCCGGCTTAAAGCCGGATCCGCTGCGCCGTGTTTTCGTGTTAGCTAATACGATAACATGTTTTGCTAACCGAATAGGGGCGTGGCCTAACAGTTTTGTTCGCAAAAACACAATAACATGTTTGCCGAGACGAATGGATAACATCCCCCGCGTTCGCCTGCGGGGAGGGAAAGGAACGCATTTTATGTTCGCACTCACGAGAAGAAGACGTCCGTCCTAATTTATCTATGGTCCGTCCGCCTATATAGTCTTTGACGTCCGCCATTATATGTATTATATTATTCTTAGTTATTATTCGAGTTATTTACTCAGTATTACCCGGAACCTATTTTAATTATTTCTTGAAGAACTAAATCAACTATTGCTAAAACAACTTCCACGTCTTCTTCGTCGGAACTCATTTTTGAAATGAAATAAAAACAATAACAAAAATAGGCGCAGCGGACGAGCGGTTTTGCAAACATGTTTTGGTAACATGTTTCGATAACATGTTTTGTTAGAAAATTGCCGCTGCGGACCCGGCTGTTAGGCCACGCCCCTATTCGGTTAGCAAAACATGTTATCGTGTTAGCTAACACGAAAACACGTCGCTGCGGACCCGGCTTTACGGACTATGAAAGCGTGCGTGCGTAAAAACATGTTCGAAAGTTAGAAAAGTGAGATTTATAGAAAGGTGACAGCTGAAATCGAAAAATGCGTTAACTAATTATCGAGAGTGTTCAATCACAAACATTTTGATAGCAAATTCAAGTTCCTGTATGCATTTTACTATGGTTTTTACAGCTTAAAAGATACAAATATTGGGTACTAGCTTTCCGCCCGCGGCTCCGCCCGCGTGGACTACAGGTTATATCGTGCCCAACTGTGGGATAAAATGTAGCCTATGTCCTTTCCCAGGCTCTAATCTATCTCTGTACCAAAATTCATCAAAATCGGTTCAGCGGTTTAGGCGTGAAAAGGTAACAGACAGACAGACAGACAGACAGAGTTACTTTCGCATTTATAATATTATAGTAGGGAAGTAGGGATTTAGAGGTGACTTTGTGAGCTTTTTCTATCGAACCAAAGGTGCTGAATCATGTTTTCAGCAAACTACTTATCTATGTCCTGAATATTACCGTAGTATTTTTTTTCTTTGATTCAATGCAGTGCGTTATGCTTATCTACGCATCATAAAATCGTAATTAAGGTGCTGTAGTCGCCTTAAGGGAAAAAAACGGTTTATCTCGATTTCCGGCAAAACTACAAGACTTATGAAAATAAAATATTTTTAACAAAAAATTGACCCCCCTTCAAAAAAAGGTGAAATATTTTTTTAAAGCTATGTTCACGAGTAAGTAGTGTTTATGGGTAAAACAGTAAATAGGTGAATTCGTAGCGGAATATGATAAATAGAGAGGATTTTTTTTGACGTCGGCGCCGAACAATTATACTCGCATGGCATAACTATCTTAGTATTTATACTGCCAAAAAAAGCTTGTGCGAATACTTATTTCATTAAACAAGGTCCTGTTCAAACCGGGGCGCCGACGTCAAAATAAAAATTCCTCTCTATTTACCATATTCCACTATGAATTCACCTATTTACTGTTTTACCCGTAACTACTACTTACTCGTGAACATAGCTTTAAAAAATTATTACACCCTTTTTGAAGGCGGGTCAATTTTTTGTTAAAATTATTTAATTTTTATTCTTTTTAAAGGTTATCATTTATTTTAGGGTAATTTATATAAATTATGGTAAAATTATCGGCTACTTATGTATGATGCCGCGCGTGTTAAAACAAACAAACTTAAGTTTGGTAGATGTAGTGTTGCGTAACTATCGATAGTTTGGCCATCGATAGTTGACCTTGAAAAACAGTTCGAATATCGAAAGGGCTATCGATAGTAAATAGTTTGCGATACTATTGATAATAGACCAAACTATCGATACTATCGATACCTAGTATTGATTCAAAACTATCAATACTATCGATAGTATTAGATACTATTGAATTTTAATACTATCGAAAGTATCGATACTATTGAATTCTAATAATCGATAAATTGATATCATTAGAATTCTATAGTATCGATACTATCGATAGTTTGGTCTGTCATCAATAGTATCGAAAACTATTGGCTATCGATAGTATCGATATTCTTACTGTTTTTCAAGGTTTCGATATTATCGATTGACTATCGATACTTTCTACTATTGGTTGCAAAGCTAGTAGATTGAATATGCTGCCCTGCCGACAAACAGACTGTCTCGCCGACAAACAGACGGTCGGATGAGTGACTGGCTCCATCTGTTTCACGGACTCGGAACTTTTCTTAGTAGTAGTTAAATTCGTTTTTTACCCAATCTTACCGTACAATATCGTAAAATATCGTATTTTACCGAATTTTACGAAAGTAATTTTACCGCTTTACATCCCTAGCGGGGGCGCGCGCCTCTTCGCCAGCACCTAACCAAGTTTCATTTATGGCCATTATGTCCACATCGAGTCGTTCTCAAGCAGGGCTTGAAAACGGTTAAGGTATAACGGTATGGTACAGGTATAAAATTTCAATAACGTATCAATTTAAAGGTAGAGTCAAAACGGTTAGGAATTACGGTTACGCTACCGTTTATACCGATACCTTAACCGATATCTTTATCATTTTACAATAATATTATACCTTTATTTTTATAGCTACCGTAACCGAAATTATTTCGGTATACCGAAAAACGCCAGTGCGACGTTGCCGGCAGCGGTGGGGTGTAAAGAAAACCTTTATTTAGTAATCTGTGTACCACAATTTTAGCTACCGGAAAATAACGGTACCGTTATTTACGGGTACCTAAATTTAAAGGTATGACGTCATACCGCTAACCGTTTTGACCGATATTTTTTCGGTTATTCAAGCCCTGTTCTAAAGCTACCAAAAACTCCGTATACTTATTCCTATTTCCTAGTGAACCTGGGTTTAGTAAGCCAAGAGTAAGCTTTTTATTATTACTAAATTGGACAACGAACGAAAAAGAAATTTGAATATATTTACAGTTTCTTATATGTCGTTTTAGCAATGATAAATGACGCTGTAAAATATTATAAATGTATAAATAATGTAATATCATACACGAAGAAAAAGAATATTTATCGGAGTTTTGCGGAAGGCGGGGTCTACTAATGTAAAAGAGCAAACATAATATAAGAGTACTATAAACATGAGAACACGGCGTTTCACTTCCATTTAGTAAAGTTGCTCTTGTCCTGAAAATATCACTGAACAAACCCTTCATCACACCTTTTCCACCTTATTTTGACTGAATATCAAAAAAAGGACCTTATTTTCAATTGAAAATTCTCGCGTCATTTCTGCTATTTTGAAAAACCGGTCGGTTCGTTGAAATCTCTACTTTCTGATTGTGTAAAAAAATATATATGTCGCCGGAAATTAATAAGAATCGTAAGTTGATCAATTTTCGAGGTAGTTTATCAACTATCTAGTGCTCTGCCTTACGTCCAAAAAAGGCCGGAACATTTCGCTTCCGGAAACCAGCTCTAAATTTTTATGTGTGGTTAGGCATGTCACCTGGACCCCAAAACTGCCGGGAGACAATTCGTGAGGTGTCAAGGTCACCAGTTATGACGTCATCAATGCGGCCGCCGCCGCGTTTTGAAAAATGTAAATTACTCATAAATTACGCAGTGCACATGTACCTGTGGGGTATCAAATGAAAGGATATTAAATATGCTGCATTTTTTTCATTGAATGTAACTGCGTAAATATGAAAACAACAAAAATATAGGACAAATAAAACAAATTACAAAAAAAAAATACATATTTATTTTTATAGCTAAAGAACCATTTATATTACAGAGAAAAAATGTAGGGTACAAATAATTCTACGTTATTCGTCTATAGTTTACAATTTAAATCATCACAATCGGGTGAAAAAAGTCATAGTTATGCTGGTTTAACTAAAGCGCGGCGGATGCCATATATTCAACAGACGTCGCCGGCGTGTTTTGAAAAATGTTAATTATACTTAAATTACGCAGTGCATATGAATGTTTGGGGTATCAAATGAAAGGATATTAAATTTGCTGCATCGTTTTCATTAAATGTAACTGCGTAAATATGAAAACAACAAAAATATAGGACAAATAATACAAATTACAAAAAAAAATACATATTTATTTTTATAACTAGATAATCATTTGTATTACAGAGAAATAATGTAGCGTACAAATAATTCTACGTTATTCGTCTATAGTATAAAATTTAAATCATCACAATCGGGTGAAAATAGACATAGTTATGCTGGTTTAACATAAAGCGCGGCGGATGCCATATATTCAACCAACGTTGTCGCCGGCGCGTTTTGAAGAGTCTAAATACACTGAACTGCGCAACACACATGTCTATATGTATACATTCTGACATGAAATGAAAGCATATGTAATATGCTCTAATTTTCTAATGTAATGTACTCTGCGTAAATATAGAAATAAGAAAAATGTGTAACAAATAAATCGAATTAGAGAAAAAAATATGTTTATTTATTTCTATAGCCAGAGAACCATTACATTAAAGACAAAAAATGATTTCTTCGTATAATGTTATGTTATTTTTCTATAGTTTAAAATTTAAATCATCTAAATCTGTAAAAAACAGACATAGTTCTGCCAGTTTAAAGATAGTTCGGCGGACGCTAACAACGCGACATGGGTAAGGCTCACGAGCGTTTTGTCCGCCCGTTCCAGTGTGTTATGAATATTGATGCATACTAACGATGGCCGTTTCTACTAATAATCAGGATGAAGACTTCACTTGGAAGAGAAACTACTTGCATCAATGTTATGCATCCATATTCATAACACACTGGAACGGGCGGGTAAAACGTTCGTGAGCCTTAACCCACATTTATGCCTATGAGTAAACTAGTGTTTCAAGCTCTTTCTGATGAACTAAATTTTATATAGCCTCGTAAAGTGTAATTTTAAATTACATACTTTCAAACTAGTGTGCAGCTTTCAATTAACGCTAGGTGCAAAGAGGATTAAGTGTGTTACATTTTTAATTTTAATCTATCTAACTTATAAAAATCAGCCTTCATATATAATCTAAAAATAAAAGGACGGTCTACGCTCTCGAGCATGCACCTTCACACGCACAAAGGAGAGTGCAATTTAAATCGTTTTTCACGCATCGGCACCTGGAACACCTCTCCTTGCACTTGCATGACACAAGTTCTTTGCAGCTCAAGCTAGCATCCGGAATTGTTTTCCAGACTGATGTGTAGGCAGGACCGTAGTCTTTTTTTTGCCAACCCCAGCGTTCTTTGGAATCGGTAAAAAAACGTCGTGGAAAACATGGGCATCATCGAGAGAAGTCGATGTCGCATTTCATGCATATTCTTGTGAGGCTGTACCTTGCCAAGATAATGCCATCTTTGCACTTATAGAATCATTTGTTGTGCATATGTATTATCCTGCAAGTGAAACTAACGATATACATGTAGCAAGAAGGATTCTTTTCACAAAGAAAAATAAAGCTATCGAAAATATCCCACCAACGCGAGATGCAAAAACTTGGACTAGTTGCCTCTTGGACAACCCACAGCATTTAGATCCGTGCAACTGGGGCTGGCAAAAAAAAGACAACGGTCCTGCCTACACACCAGTCTGGAAAACAATTCCGGATGCTAGCTTGAGCTGCAAAGAACTTTTTAAATTTAGATGATTTAAATTTTAAACTATAGAAAAATAACATAACATTATACGAAGAAATCATTTTTTGTCTCTAATGTAATGGTTCTCTGGCTATAGATATATATATAAATAAACATATGGCTATAAATAAACATATTTTTTTCTCTAATTCGATTTATTTGTTACACATTTTTCTTATTTCTATATTTACGCAGAGTACATTACATTAGAAAATTAGAGCATATTACATATGCTTTCATTTCATGTCCGAATATATACATATGTAAATGTGTGTTGCGCAGTTCAGTGTATTTAGACTCTTCAAAACGCGCCGGCGAGACGTCGGTTGAATATATGGCATCCGCCGCGCTTTATGTTAAACCAGCATAACTATGTCTATTTTCACCCGATTGTGATGATTTAAATTTTATACTATAGACAAATAACGTAGAATTATTTGTACGCTAAATTTTTTCTCTGTAATATAAATGGTTCTCTAGCTATAAAAATAAATATGTATTATTTTTTTTGTAATTTGTTTTATTTGTCCTATATTTTTGTTGTTTTCATATTTACGCAGTTACATTCAATGAAAACAATGCAGCATATTTAATATTCTTTCATTTGATACCCCACAGGTACATGTGCACTGCGTAATTTATGAGTAATTTACATTTTTCAAAACGCGGCGGCGGCCACATTAATGACGTCATAACTGGTGACCTTGACACCTCACGAAGTGTCTCCCGGCAGTTTTGGGGTCTAGGTGACATGCCTAACCACACATAAAAATTTGTATTATTTGTCCTATATTTTTGTTGTTTTCATATTTACGCAGTTACATTTAATAAAAATGATGCAATAAATTTAATATCCTTTCATTTGATACCCCAAACATTCATATGCACTGAGTAATTTAAGTATAATTAACATTTTTCAAAACACGCCGGCGACGTCGGTTGAATATATATATGGCATCCGCCGCGCTTTAGTTAAACCAGCATAACTATGGCTTTTTTTCACCCGATTGTGATGATTTAAATTGTTATAGACGAATAACGTAGAATTATTTGTACCCTAAATTTTTTCTCTGTAATATAAATGGTTCTCTAGCTATAAAAATAAATATGTATTATTTTTTTTGTAATTTGTTTTATTTGTCCTATATTTTTGTTGTTTTCATATTTACGCAGTTACATTCAATGAAAACAATGCAGCATATTTAATATTCTTTCATTTGATACCCCACAGGTACATGTGCACTGCGTAATTTATGAGTAATTTACATTTTTCAAAACGCGGCGGCGGCCACATTAATGACGTCATAACTGGTGACCTTGACACCTCACGAAGTGTCTCCCGGCAGTTTTGGGGTCTAGGTGACATGCCTAACCACACATAAAAATTTGGTGCTGGTTTCCGGAAGCGAACTGTGTTTTCCGTAACGCCAGGCACTAATCGGCAAATCATACACGGCGGTTGAAATGTATTATTTATCGCAATAATTTTTAGCTAATTGATCAACTTACGCTGCCTGGCTTTAAGTTTATCAACTAACGATTTTGCCATACGCCAAATAACACACGAATGGACCAATCGCTGCTCAGTGTACATTTTTACGTTAAACTGACATCCGTAATATAATAGACTGTTCTCTGATTGGTCGATGCGACATCGACAACCTCTTAAGGCAACTAAAGTCGAGTCGTTTTTGGCACTTCGCCGGCCGCCGCCGCGGCACGCTCGCTCGGCTCGTGCGTTGAGGGTCGCAGTTCTAACCTAACCCAACCTAACCCACACCTCGAGTTTTCAACCAATCAACGTACTTACACATCGCGTTCATCGGATCATTTTACCGCGAGACGCCGTAAATTGATCAATTACCGGAACTGTATACGTTAAATAATACATTTCAACTGCCTTGTATGATTTTCCGATAGTTGATAATCAACCTCGAAAGTTGATCAACTTACGATTCTTATTATTTTCCGGTGATTTTTTTAATCATGTATAATTTTAAGACGCAAAGGAGGCTAATGTGCTGTGTCATAACGGCGCGAATGTCATAGAAAGTAAAAGTACAAAAATTTACAAAAATCAAAATGGCCGATTTTGGACGCCATAAAGTGAAAAAGAAAAAAACGAAAATCGACGAACTATGTCAAGTGGAGTAAGTATCATTGAATAGGTATTTAAAAATAATTTTTAGGTTTCTCATATCGTTTTTCAATCAGAATTAAAACATTTAGTATTATACAAATGTTACAAATCGTCTTAAATTTTTTCCAATAAAAATAAAATTATTTAATTTCTTTAATTTTTCAAAATTTCCACGGGACGGGAACGAAGTTATCGTCTTGTTGGCAATCCTCCTGGAGATTTCGCAGGCTTCGCGGAGCGAGCTAATGTCTGCAAGGATTTTTGCAGTGTTCTGCCACTCCCATGCAATCCAGGATTACATGGGCGACTGTTTCATCAGCCTCTAGGCAGCCCCTGCAGAGCGGGCTGTCGGTGACGTTTAACACGAATAAATGCTTGTTCAGTTTAGAGCATAGTGGCCCGTAAGGGTACCCACTATTATTCGTAGGTTATCTCTGGATAAGTTTAGCAGTCAACGCGTCAGGCGCGGGGAGGGTCCTGTAAAGGCTTCCTTCGACTGCCGATAAGTGGTTAGGATGATGGGTATTTTGGTATCGGCATTAGTATGGAACTTAGTACCGGCACCAATTGAAATAAATGATACATAATTAAAAAGGTATTTTTATGTAGAATAAGAATAGCCCAAGCGCTAGTCCTGATTCATTGTCCAATTAGAGTAATCCTGCCTTGAAAGTTACTTATTTTTCAACATTTTTTTTGCGACATTATTCTTTATTTTGACATAGTATTTTTATTTATTATACTAGCTTTCCGCCCGCGTGGACTACAGGTTATATCGTGCCCAACTGTGGGATAAAATGTAGCCTATGTCCTTTCCCAGGCTGTAATCTATCTCTGTACCAAATTTCATCAAAATCGGTTCAGTAGTTTAGGCGTGAAAGACTGACAGACAGACAGAGTTACTTTCGCAGTTATAATATTATAGTATGGAATATTATGGATTAATTATAAATGATCACCATTATGTTAAACATTAAATGAAAAAAAAACCTTCTTTCAACTTGTTTTATTTACTCAGAGAATAAACAAAATGATAATAATGATAATAATTAATAATGATCATTTAATTAATATAATAAATAAAAATACTATGCCAAAATGAAGAATAATGTCGCAGAAAAAATTAATAAATGATGAAAAATAAATAACTTTCAAGGCAGGATTACTCTAATCTGACAATGAATCAGGACATGTGCTTCGATTATTCCTATTCTATAGAAAATTACCTTTTTAACAATGTATCATTTATTTCAATTGGTGCTGCTGGTACCAAGTTTCATACGCCATACACTCAACGCCATACACTCAAAAACTCAATGGTCCCAAATAAGGTTTCCCTTGTGTCGTGGGTCCCTCGGAACACACATAAAGACAGACACAAACATCTATGACACGAGAACAAACATCTGCTTTTTACACAAATATTTGCCTTGACTGGGGGTTCGAACCCAGAACTCATCGATCAAGAGGCAGCACCACTACCACTAGACCAAACCGGCCGTCATACTAATGTGCCCATCCTCCTTTGTCTATATTTTCAAAATCTGTAATTTTTCAACATTTTTTTAGTCTCAATTTTTTAAAAAGTGCCTTTCCACGCATATTTTGGGAAACTTATGTAGCCACCCGCTGATATAAGAGCTTTATATTGGTAAAAGAATTTTTAAAATCAGTTCAATAGGTAGTTCCAAAGATTACTTACCTACTCCCTACAAACAAGTTTGTACCTAGGTACTTCCAAAAATACCTATTAGTACCGTTTCATAATACCTATTAGTAAATACTAATTTTCCTTTATATTGTGCTTTCTTTTATTATTTTCCTAAGATTTCATATAGTCATTTTCAAAAAGTTACCAATTTGCTGTTTTAAGAAGTTTGCTCTTACCGAGCAGTTGGCACAATTGTCAATATATGAAAGAAAACACCTATGATCAAGTTATGAATGTCTACCTTAAGGGGTTGTTACAAAAAAGGATTAAAATAAAAAGTAAAAAAACGTAAACAAACCTGATTCATCGTTAGGCGGTGAAGATGGAATATCAGATTTTACTTTAGTTGCCATGATGTACCTGTAAAAAATTACAAGTACCTTTTGTAAATACTAGGGAAAATTAAGAGAACTTTTTGGGTGCTTTAATTACATATTGGCAACGTAACTAACAAAGGTTTCAAAAACTATCATAATTTGAGTAGGTGGTTGCGGTTTGGGCTAAAAATAAAGTTATAATATATCTTAATACATGTTGGCCCGCAGGTTCGCACGTTGTACTAGGCCGGTTAAGATTACTCTTTTTAAAGCATATTGTAGCTCCCTGTACACGTGCAGCCTGTGGACACACTATACACAAAGTGCATACAGGGCCCTGCGCACTCAGTATAACAATGCTTTCAGGAGACTGATGGGGCTGCAGCTTCACTGCAGTGCCTCAGGGATGTTGGCGGAAGCGGGAGTGGATAGCTTTTCAGCAATCGTTAGGAAACACATTGCATCCCTGATTCATTGCGTGAGGAGCAGCTCCAACAGTTTCCTGAAAGTTATTGCAGGTAGGCTGGACGTGGACAGTGCTATTATGCAGCACTGGACACGTTTCCAGCTTACAAAAGATACTAAGATTTCATATGCTAATATAGGTAGATGAAATCTGCGTATGTTGGCATATGAAGTCTTCTTCTAGATTAGTTAATTTAAATTTTTAATTTTAATTTTTTTAATTTTTAATTTTAATTTATTCTAGATAGTAAGTACTAACATAGTTGTAAGTTTCCTTTGTTACTAACCATTTATGGGCCATGCCTGAAATAAAACTATTTTATTTATTTATAAAACAGCATTAAAGACACATTTTTTTTGGTGGTCAAGTACACCTACCTTAGATACATTACATTGGCATCTAGGTAGGTAGACAACTGCACATCAGTAGGTACATACAGTTACACTAAGCAAACCACCACTTTAATAAAGAAAACATTGAGCCTCAGGTAAGTATCTAAGTACCTAGTCTAATGTGCTGTCACTGTACCAGGCCAGGTAATTATTTATTTGTTAAGGGAAAACATGACCATCTAACCGAAATAAGTTCTAATTTACTAAAACTGGTCAGAGGGTCATAAACTTAACGTAGAAATAATTAATGTATGTTTGGAGCAGTAATCATAGCAAAAAAAAGAAGATAGGTAAGTAACTAATCTACTTACCTATAAAAAACTTCATGCCATCAAAACAATAAAATAAAAATCTCATAAAAACAAATACATGCAAAGACACTTGATAGTAACTTACTTTCATCCTTTCAATCAGTAACAATTTTCTGAATGCACTTTCTTTGCAATATTTTTCGGCGTTCACCGCATCAATAACAATCCACCATGAAAGCTCAGTTAGTGCTGATTTTCACTTCAATCAGTTTATTCAATAACACAGTACCAAAAAGAGTACCTAGTCACTTATAAAGACAGATAAAAACAGCAAGGAAACGACGAAAACTAGAAATATTTCCGCGAACTTCCAAGACGACCGATGCCGATGCGTACAAAATACAAGATGGCCGGCCAAATAAACGACTCGAAAATGTCAAGCACAATGCACAAGCAAGACAGCACTCTCTTTTGGCGATTCACAAAATGTCTGTGAAATGGTTTCAAATTGAACTATAACCTTACCGGTTATTATATATTTAAAATTACAATTGTAATCAGGGTATGGTTACAATTGTAATTGTACTAATCAAGAATGTACGATTGAATCGACGATTTTAGTTTCTACACTTTCAAATCACTCGGACTCGGAGCACAAGCGGGACTAGCGATCATCCGTCGCATACCGTGCCGTGCGGTCGGGTTCTAGCGAAGTGCCAAGTGCTTTGTTGTTCGCCACATTCTAGACGACCCAGACTTTATATACGTGTCTCTTTTGCACTTCAGCATTTAAATACGTTTATAGTAATGTTGCTGTTTCACTTTTTGCTTTCCTTGCTACATTGTGGAGTAGCGGATATGGATATCTGTGGATATCGTCGTCACAGAGAAAACGGGTCGTACACTCGTCGTATGCAGTACGCGGGCGCGGGCGTAATAATAATAATAATGACCTCGCCGGCGGAGTAGAGTGGCTTCGGTGGGGTGGTGCGGCGGCGACCGCGCGGCGGCGGGCGATGACGCCATTTCAAGTGGGTAATAATAATAATTGGTATTGACTGAGCGTACACAGCAGCGCGTACCGCGCACTAAAAACACAAAGCTCACACTCACACTGATTACCGAGCGCATATTTTATGCTGCCTGTAATTATTGTTATTTAAATTAGTTATTGTAAGTAGGTTAGGTAGGTACTTACCTACGGTTCTTGTTATTGTAATTTAGGTATAATGATCTAATGATGATTTTAAGATGATTTTATTCATTTAGCGCAGGGTTTCCCAACCAGTGAGGCGCGCCCCCCTTGGGGGGCGTCGAGCGGTTCCAAGGGGGGCGCAGAGGTCCCTGATTTCTGCCTACTAAAAAAAATACTTTTTTATAGTTGATTATCTATTGAATAGATTCTATTCTATTGTCATATGAATAAAAATAAACACCCTCATTTTTATCACTTTATCATTGTTTGTTTAATTTTCTTATATAAACTCCCAATTTCAGCCCCTAGAAGGGGCGTAGGATTTTAGCTCAACGTTAGGTGAGGCGCATAGGTTAAAAGGTTAAAACGTTGGGAACCCCTGATTTAGCGCGTAGTCGTTAGTTAATTTAAATACCTACAGTTGATAAATAGTAAATGTGACTAGTGATATTGAGTAGGTCGTTATCAATTAGTCACGGTCCCGGTGGACTGGTTAAAAAGAATGTAGGGAGCTAGGTATAACCCGAGAAGTTTAATCCTCGTTTCGGACTGGTAATAGTCTCGGACCATTCTCGAACCATTCTCGGACCGCAGCGGTCCGAAACGCCGCTTTGCTTTTGTGAATCGGTCGTTTCGGACCACTATAATGATTTTTAAAGTACAGGGTCAACAGCAGATCATGCTATCCAAAACTGTCAAATTTCTTCAATCGATTTTCAATTTTACCTCCAAGTATTAGAGAGTACTATCCATTGGAGAAATTTGACAGTTTGTAGTAACCTGATGTGCTGTTGACTGTACATACTGAAATAAAAAGCAGATCGTTTTTGATAAAGGGGCTTCTAAACGGGCAATGTTTTACAGGTATCTCGGTAATTTTATATCGGCAATATTGTAACAACAGTATATGGCCCATAATATATTTTCATAGACGAGCTACATAATTGATAAATAATGGCTGTCAAAATTGCACTTGTCGCAGCGGCTTACATTGTTTTAAAAAGAAGAAGAAAAAAATATAAAAATACCTATGTATAAATCTTTTTTATTAGGTAGGTACTTAATAAAGATAGAAAAGAGTATTGGTCATTTTTATTTTAATTACTTACCTTTCGCCTCCTTACAACAACAATGTGCAAACTAATGTTGCAACAAATAGTAGAAAGTATCGATAGTCTATACAGTAAGACAACAGTAAGAATATCGATAGGGCTATCGATATTATCGATAGTATCGATAGCCAATAGTTTGCGATACTATTGATGACAGACCAAACTATCAATAGTATCGATACAATTGAATCCTAATAGTATCGGTACTATCGATATTACCGATTCAAAACTATCAATACTATCGACAGTATTAGAATTCAATACTATCGATAATATCGATTCAATACTATCGATATTCTTACTGTTTTTCAAGGTCAACTATCGATAGTTTGCCTATCGATAGTTATGCAACTCTAGTGCAAACACCAAAACAAACAAAGCAGCAAATCATATGCAGCATCATGGCAAACTTAGAAAAGGATGCACAATTCCACAACAACAGAGAGCGTATGAAACAACAATAGAAATGGCCCGGCAATATTGTCGTATTTCGATCGCTCTGCGATCGTCCGGCAACCCATCAAAAATATGTGGTCATACCAAACATGTGTAGATATATGGCCAGGACATTCTACAAATATCACTGCAATGTTGTATAGCGTTGCAGCCACATATTACACTAAAATATTGTCCGTTTAGAAGCCCCTTAACACACATACATAGTGCAGCATTTCTGCTTGCGATCTTTTTTATGTTCTCTTATTCTTTCCGGTCTAGTTTTCTTTGTAATTCAATAGATTTCAAAATTTTAGAACTTGCTCCATTTTTGCATTTTGTTTGGGATTGAAGTTGTAATTTTCATTCGACAAAATTTTTTTGTGTAAACTGGACTAATTTCTCTGTGTAGTCTGAATTCTTTACTGTGTAATAGTCCGAATAGAATTTCCCTGTGTAAAAGGGACATAATTATTTCCTATGATATAAAATGTGGAAGTTTATTTTATTATCAAAATGTAAGTTTTTTCACTTTTCCCTTTTTTTGTTCTCACACGCCTACTCTACCTTACCTACCTTACAGTACACTTTTTACAACATCTAGTTCACGTTCAGACAGATACTCTATCAGGCTGTTCTTGCAACAGTTACGAGAATCCTGGGTCTTATGGTTTAAATCAAATCTGGTTATCATTTGACCTGGGGGGATTACTTCACGACCTGCAAGGGGAGAATATCCTTCTTGTATAGGTTACACTAGCTTGACATTCTTACTATATTAAAATACTCATATTTTTAATTTTTCTTTCTTTTTGGTGTCCTTTCTGGAATAGTGGCCTTTTAGGTATCCTAGTCCAATTTGGAATTTTTGTAGTTGCAGTGGTTTTAAATTACGACTTGGTTTAAATTAAATGAAAAGGCTGGGCAGCAGTACTTCACTGAGAAGTCCGATAGACGAACACCCAGATTACATGCGCCCCAAACTAGATCCAGCCACAGTTTCGTAGCGGATATACCAGCGGCCCCAAGAAGACCATTTAGCTAAGTCCAATAGTACCATTCCCTAAATTTATTAATTTTAACAAATAACCAATTGTGACGGCAATAAATTTATCTGTCAAATAGGTAGGAATTTTGTTCGTTAACGAATTAAATATTATCTTCCTATTCGCTTCAGATAACAATTGAATATAGTTAGGCCACATGATTCAATTTTATATATGATATTGTTACTGTTCTAAATTAACCAGCTCTTCTTTCCTAAACAAAATTTCCATACGTTATTAGCGGTTTAAATAGTTAGGCCTACCCTTCTGTTAGGCTTATAGTTTTCTTTTTAAATTTATTTGTGCAATTTTCTTTTTTTTAATTCCGTTCTCATTGTCGAATTTTGTAACCGTTTATATTTAATTAAATCCCCTTTTTCTAAAAATTTCGTCTACTTTATTTATTTTGTGTTTCGGCGATACCACCGTTTTATCGCTGAAATAGGTGTATGCAAATAAACGTATAAAAGTCTGTAATTACTAAAATTGTGATTTAAAATAAGAGGCATTACTTACGTTGTTTTCTATTGTTTATTTTGTGAATTGTTGAAATAATTCAATCAAAATAGATTTGCTTCTTATTTCAATTACTTTTCCTGCTGACTGTACTAGGTATTTGAAGTTCAATTTTTTTTGTGGTCCGAATGGGATATAATTTTGGAGGACACAAAATTATTCTGCGGGCGACTGCAGGAAGCTGCTCAAAATAATGACTTGGCTGCTAAAAATTATAACTTGGCTACCTGCTAAAAATAATGCCTTGGCTGCTAAAATAATGAGATGGCAACATTGGCGACTAATATTATTAAGTGGGTAGCAATAAAAAATTTCCTCAGTAAAAATTTTCTTAAATAAAAAATTAAAAGTAATTTAAACGGCATAAAGCAAAAAAAAAGAAACCAAAAATTTTATGTCGGCCATGTCGGAGTCAAAAAAGGGTGGAATAATATTAACTTCATCCTACCTATCCCAGAAGCCCTAGAAAACGGTTCCGGTATTGTTATTTTTAAATTTTAGTACGATTTTTGCATGATCAACCTATTCAAAATATGTCCCACTCTCCCTATTTTTAGATCTAAAAAGAAAATTTTTTGCTGACATCATTTTGTCGCTGCCAGTTTAAAATAAAATGTTACTTTTAACTATATTTAATAGCTGCCGGCTTTCGATTTTCTTGACTCTTGTTATTAGTCACCAGACAATTAATTGTGAAAGATAATTTCGTAGAAGTTAGTACGAAATTTTTTTTTGAATAGGTATTTAGGTACCTACTTACCTAAAACTTAATTTGTCGCTCCATTATTTAATGGGGTCGTATTTACGACCCCCTACAAAAACATCAAGCGGCGTTTCGGACCGCTGCGCCTGTCCGAAATACCATGACCGGTCCGAAACGAGGATTACTCTGTGAAACGGATACCTACCTATCCATTATTATTATTATAACTATCTTCTTCATCGTAGGTAGTTTAACTTTGTGTACCTACTTTCCTTTAAAAGTGTGAAATAACGTGTTTCTATGTCTACCCATGTAACCTAAAAAAAAAATACCTACCTATTTAACGATAAGATAACGATACAACTCAATTGTGTTCAATTTGTATTCCGTTTCATTCACGTTTTATAGCAACGACCTACAAACACGTGCAGCCAGAGATAAAAGTAAAAACTGTCCAGTTTATGTGGACCTCTATTATTATGAAAACTTAATTTTAAACCGGTCTCATTCAGAGTGGCCATAGGGTAACTCGAACTGTTGCTGTGTGTGTAGAGATATGTTATGCTCCACAAAGAGCGATCGATCAAGAAAAACCGATCGGTGTTGTCTACATTGAGCGAATATTTTACGCTTTTGTACTCGGTCTCTATTGGTAAATAACTATTATTATTTCGGATTCTTTGTTAGGTACCATTCGAGGAGCGCGAGCGTAGCTGGCAAAAGCGAAACGTGAAGTAGGTAGGTAGGTATTATTACTTAACGATACTAAGTTTTGTTTTGCCCATTGCTTGCCGAGGCTTTTGTTCACTGAGTTATTTATGGATAAGCAGGCGTACTTTTTGAGTTTTTTTTAACTGTGTTGCTTTGAGGTCTATAATCTTTATGTAGGTAGGTTACCGGTTAGCGTAGGTACCTACCTACTTAAGCAGGTAGTGTTGAGTGGGATTTGTTGGTAGGTTGTAAGTTATAATAAAGTGTAAAATTAATAAAACTTAAAATTTATTATAAAATGTCATTTAAATTTTGAGTTATTAATTATTGTTTTTTATACTTTTTTAACTAAGTAAAGTAAGTTGGTACTTAGGTAAGACCTAAGTTGTGATATGAGCGGTAAGACGAAAAAAACAGCCTAGTTAGGTAGGTATCTAATTTAGTAAAACCTAAAAGCAGGCAGGCAAGGATAGGTTAACTATCCCATAAGTAAAAAGATGTGTAAAACCTCCGGAGAGAGCCGGCTTTGCCCGAGTCCGGTAAAGCGCAAATGGCATACTTATCATCCAGTCTTGCCAAGATGGCGGACTTTACGGGCGGGGTAAGAGCGGGGGAATGAGTATGGGTAGGGTTTTTACCCACGACAAATAGCCGCTGCCTGTGGCAGGGGTACTATTGATCCGCTACCCAGTCCTGTAGAAACCGGTTATTTAAAAGTTTTAGATAGATTTTAGGCCGTGTGTATATGAAAATTTTGCGCATTTCTTCTATTAATGTTATTGTATTTAAGTAGGTGGAACAAGTTCCCGCTTAATAGGACTAGGAGGTAGGTATACCTACCTACTTACCCAATGGTAGGTACCTACCTACTTAATTGTATGACATAAAGTATTCCATTACACTGACATTCCATGTTTAGTATCTTAATAATAGGTAAGTACCTATTCTATTACATTACACTGACATTCTATCAGAATTCTGATAGAATGTCAGTGTCATGGAATATGTCAGTGACAAAAGCAAAACATGTCAAACTGGTATTACGGAATATGTCAAACAGGAATTAAACAAGTTAACCGTGGTCTTACGTCGCCATCCGCACATAAACATACGTCCCCTCCTTCCCCACCAAGGGGCACGGACCTCCCTTTGAAAGTGTGATGACTGTTTGATAAATAAATCTGTCATTGCCGTGACCTCGTGTCGAGGTGTGCCAGCGAATATGTAGGTTACTAATTAACGATACAAGACATACAAGTGTGATAGTTAATTTGTAAATCAGTGGCATGACTATAGGTTGAGTGACAGGGCTGGCAAAATACCACGGGCCCCGCGCGGGGGCCGGGCTACAAGCCCGAGTGGCCACGAGCTCAGGAGACGTATTTTTGAAACAGTAGAAATGAATCTTGAATTCGTGCGCGAAAGTAATTCCTCTACGAAATAAAATTCTACTACCCTTGTTTTTATGCATTTTTGAAACACTCAAAGAGTATATCGGTGTTGCCATAAAGTTAGAAAACTTAAATAGGTTCCGTTCCACGCAGAAAAAATAAAATCCGGTAACCAATAATAGGAACGTTTTTTTAAAAAGTCTACCTACTCTATGTTTTTTGACAATACCATGGACTTAGTACTTTCTCTTTTAAAGGACCGATTACTTAGAAAAATCGTATTAAGGAATATGAAACTTAAACCCATAACAATAAGGTACATTTTCGACTGCTTCTCCGACAGCCTCTATTGAAGCCGAAAGGGACACCGATAAGCGAGGCGGATTGTCTCTTTCTTTTTTCTTGCCAATTTAAAAAACTTCATTAATCAAAAAAGTCTGGCTTTGACAATGAAGTTAATAACGAAGAAATACTTCGCATTTGAAATGAATTTCAGTTCAAATTGATGTAAATTAATTGTAATCATAATAACTTCGTCATCTTTTCTTATATTACCAAAAGAAAACGTAATTTTTTTTCAAATCACTTAGTAGGTTCGCCTAAGATCGGATGTTTTTTTTGCAATTTTGAGGTAAGTCAATATTGATTTTTTTTTGTGGCTCCTATTAGCACTATTTTTATAAATTGTAGTGTAAAAAGTTGGCAAAGAAACATACTTTTATCGCTAATTTTGTGACTTTCTTACATCTATTATTTTTTTAATTATACGTGAGGAAAGTACAGATATATTTTTGCTAGCCGTGCTTCAGAAAAGCACGGCGTTGCCAAAGTTCGGACTAAACAATAACTTCAAGTCTATTGACTTTAACATTAAGGTTCACAATAAAAAAGCATCCGATCTTAAGCTACACCAACATATTTCGATAGGGTTCACAAATTCCTTGTGGTTGGGCGGAATTAACGATTTTTTTTAATTGATAATTTTTTTTAGTCCGATCTTTCCTCCATTTGCTATCCTAAGCAAAATTTTGGTTCTCAAACTTTTCTGTACCCGCGAAAGGGATTTTTAATTTTTTGCGGTAATGTCGGGTCATGCTGATAGATAAAATGGATATCAGCAGTGATTCAAAATATTTAAAAAAAATAGATAATTTATTGAAATATTTTTTATTTTAATCAGTCGTTCTGCTACAATAAGCATAATAAGCAATACTTATCTTAAAAATCACATCTTTATAAAAACAAAAATACTTTGGCTTCTACATAATAAAGAAAAACTTAAAAAACTGGGTATGCCATACATCTGAGATGCCGCATAATTTGACAGTTCCTTATTCCTGACCTTCTCCACCGCCGCTTGCAAATCTTCTTTGGTGTAAGCAGTTGGCCGAAGTGAGCACCTCTGATAAGTACTTTGACAATGACATATTCAATATGTAAGCCAAATATTCGTTATGAAATAAACCATTTGCTAAATTATACTTAATGAATAATTTAAGCGGCTTTAACTCATGTTAAAAAAAATTATGAAATTTTTTATAAAATTTATTTATATTATTTGTATCTCTCCTATGGGAAATCACGGCACGGAAGCCGGTCCTTTTGGAAGGCGTGCGTGGGGATACAGATCCAACACGTAGAGGCCCCTTTTATTATTATTATTTTTCTTATTTGGATTGGCCGCTGAATTATGTAGGATTTTTAATAGGTATCATTTTAACAATACCATACAATATACTTTATTTGCACACAAGGAAACTTAAACAAGACAAAACAAAGAACTAAGTGTACAACAAGGCAAAGAACAAAGAACTAAGTGTAACCACCGATATAAGTTTTTTATATCTCTATTTCAACAGACATACCTACCTAATATAATTGTGAGTAAAATTTGTAAAAAACAATGCAAGGTATTTTAGAAATTACGGAGTTTAAATACTTTTGAGTAAAATATCATATAACGTAACAAGCATTAAATTGTAATTGTTAATATGCAATGGCTTAAACAACATCATTTCTTATTATATGGCAAGCTATTTTTTTATTTAATGTGAACAGATTTAAGCCGTAACGTAGTTTTGGACAATAATTATAATGCGAAGCGGCACAGCGGCGTAAAAAAGCATTACAGCAAATGAACTGGTTCTTAATACAAGTATTTGCAATAATAGATACGAATCCCAAGCAAGTTAGTCGTTATAAAACTTTGAGAACCACTGTAGATTTTTTTGAAACCTAAGATCGGATGATTGTGATCCGATGTTTGGAAAAACAACCTAAGTCCGGATCTAAGATTGCAGGCGACGTAGGTAAAATCCAAGACAATTAAATGAGAAAGCATTTGTAAATTCTAGGCAAAAACATATCCTAAAAGCAAAAAAACAATAATTACTTACCTTAACATCACAAATAATTTATGGAGGAAAGTCCGGATCCTGGTATTTTTCTCTGAAATCGGAATTTTTTTTCTGAGGTCCTATACACACGTCCAACCCTTAGTAAAGTTTTCCGCCGAATGCGGGGAGGGGCAGAATAGAATGGCGAAGAAAGTAGTGATACCACATGCGAAAAATATCACTTAATTTGGGCCATATTATATTTATCCGATCTTACGTTACATCCGAACTTAGGCAACCCTACTATTTCTACTGGCATCCCGTAAAGTGTCATCGTAATGTCATGGTGGCATGCTTTAAATCGTATAAAAATAATTCGTAACGGTAAGGATTATACCAGTTTTTAAATTAAAATACTGACAAAATGGTAAAAAGATGTTGTGTTCACACTTGTTCAAGTGAATCGTATGGTGGCTGTAACATATCTTTTCACAAGTAAGCTAAAAAAATTTATTATAAATCTATTACTATGTTGTCCATGATTTCTTGTGTTTGGCGGAGAATGGTTCTCAACAATGCTGTGCTATTTTATTGCAGAGTGCCTAAAGATTCAGAACAAAGACAAAAATAGCTCAACAAAAAATTCTGTTGTATGCAGCCGGCACTTTGTGCCAACTTGCTTTTATGCTGGAAATTCCCGCCAATTACTCAAAGTGAACGCAATTCCTACTATTCCTCCAACGGTAAAAACTATTTACTATTGCGAAATTGTATTTTTTTGTATTCGCACACCAACACACCATAAATACACGTTACAGGTCTACAAAGATCTTTTGGCCCGCGGTTTCCATGGTGACGCCTTTATTTACAATACAAGTTCTTCTAGCTACAACTGTCACCCGTCGGCCACAAGATCTTTGTAGACCTATAAAATACTACTTAACAGTTATAGTTTTAAATTCAAAGTCCCCACCGAGTAGCACGAGCCTCCCTCGAACAGTGAAGGGGGATTCAGGCCATAGTCCACCATACTGGCCTAAGATGCGGGTTGGTGGACCATGCGTCTTTCGGAAATAACCTTTAGAGGTACAGGTTTCCTCACGATGTTTCCCTTCACCGCTGAGCAAGTGATAACTATTAAATACGAATTAAAAGACGAATGTATGGTGATACAGGCCTCAACCTGGCATCGAACTCACGACCCTCCGCTCACAGGTCCCACTCACTATCCAGGGTTAATTTTTGTCCGCTCTCATTCCAAACCGCCCCCGTCCAAGTACAGTTAGCATCATTATCCTTTTCAAACTTTTAGTTTTTGAAATGAAACTTCTTTGGGCGCGTTGAGAGTGAAATTTCAAAGTTGCGTCACGGTATTCAAAGTTTACCTTTAGATAAATTTAAGACAGTAATTAAACAAAAACTTTACAAAAAGGGCTATTACAAAATTTTTGATGACCTAACTGACATGGAGCCATGGGAATGGCTGCTCAGCTCTAGAGTTATTTCAGAATTAGTTAAAATTAGAAAATAAGAAACTTTTTAATGCGATTTAAAAAGAGCACCCTCAGAGTTTCTTGCCTGTTTTTCTCTGGGGAAGACTGCACCTTTGCGAATAGGTGTAGAGTCAGTAGGGTCAATAGAACGAATGCGTATGTATGTATTTAAATCCTT
Organism: Aproaerema taeniolella; assembly: GCA_949987775.1. Lineage (NCBI taxonomy): Eukaryota > Metazoa > Arthropoda > Insecta > Lepidoptera > Gelechiidae > Aproaerema > Aproaerema taeniolella. The sequence continues at coordinate 7,134,689 of OX465264.1, forward strand.
TAATGTTTGTTTGTATGTATTTCATGTAATCTTGACTTGTTTTAAGTGGCATCCTGTATGGCCTTTAAAATAAAGATTTTTTATATTCTATTCTATTCTGTGAAAGGGGGAATTGACAAACTTTATTATTTAATAATTGCTAACAAAAATTAACATAAGATCAAAATTAACTTATAGATACTGATTTCCCTATGGAACTAAAAGGGCTCTCCCTAAGGTCCGTTAGATAAAATAGAAAAAAACAAATTCTAACCAAAAAACGCCAATTTTACGAAAATCCAATATGGATTGCTTGGGGAAAATGTTTTCATGGGAAAAGTTTTGAAATTAAGTTAAAAGCATGTTTTAATGATTTGGTTATAAGATGAGACGAAAGGTGAGTTTTTGTTTTATTTTTTCGCAACCTAACTTCACATTCCCGATGCCCACTGCTCTGTGTCCTGCTTGTATATTATCATACAATTTGGTGTTTCATAACAAAAATGTAGTAACGTAAATGTTGCTGATGGTTTGTTATATAAAAATAAAATTACAGGAAAACTTCTATCCTTAAATGGAAGCCTGTATTTGTCTGTTACGTATACTTTGCCCTCCCTAAAAAAAATTATAATACGAGCAATCGCGTTGTCACCCTACTAGAACGAGACGTTCTGCCTCGTTGCTCTATCTCTTCTTCGGCCCGCGTTTGAGCTCGAAGATTTCTATCCTGATGTATTAGATCCATGGACAATACACAATCGGTTTACGGAGGACGGTAGGAGCTTATGCAGGGAAAATACATTGAAGACATGGCAGTATGTCTTCATAGATTTCTTTGCCTTTCCCGAAAGTGATGAATTTACCAAATAAAATGTTTTTAACTGTCAATGTCACTTTGCGCGCTTTCTACTAGTTTTTTTATTTTTATTAATTATTTTCTAGCCTGGAAGCTAGTCCTTTTGGCCGCTTTCTACTAGTAGAAAACAGTGTTGCCAATTTAGCATATTTTCTGCCAAATTTGGCAGATTTTCTTTCCATTTAGCAGAATATTTTCTTAATTAGAATATTAACATATGAAAAATAAACATGTGTAGCACCCCAAAATATTGCGCAATACATGTCACTGATGCTCAAGGGACGCAAGAGCAGGTAGCTGACCGCCGCGCCGTCCCAAGCCAATCCATTGACTTGTGGCCACATGTTTACACAAGAAAGTGCGCGCGCCTGAAAAACAAAGGAGCGACCGTTGGGAATGCCAGGGGCCCAAGCCACGCTACGAGAGAAGCGTCATCGCGTCGTCACGTAGGCACCCACGCCAACACGTGTATATAAGGCCGCCTCGAGTCAACCCCACATGCAGTTCACGAGTACTCAAGCTACAGAACGTATCAGGAGCTCTGTCCTCCTGTATAAATCGACCATAGTGAGAGTCACTCTTAGGGAACCATCCAGCACTCTGGCTACAGAACGTATCAGGAGCTCTGTCCTCCTGTATAAATCGACCATAGTGAGAGTCACTCTTAGGGAACCATCCAGCACTCTGGCTACAGAACGTATCAGGAGCTCTGTCCTCCTGTATAAATCGACCATAGTGAGAGTCACTCTTAGGGAACCATCCAGCACTCTGGCTACAGAACGTATCAGGAGCTCTGTCCTCCTGTATAAATCGACCATAGTGAGAGTCACTCTTAGGGAACCATCCAGCACTCTGGCTACAGAACGTATCAGGAGCTCTGTCCTCCTGTATAAATCGACCATAGTGAGAGTCACTCTTAGGGAACCATCCAGCACTCTGGCTACAGAACGTATCAGGAGCTCTGTCCTCCTGTATAAATCGACCATAGTGAGAGTCACTCTTAGGGAACCATCCAGCACTCTGGCTACAGAACGTATCAGGAGCTCTGTCCTCCTGTATAAATCGACCATAGTGAGAGTCACTCTTAGGGAACCATCCAGCACTCTGGCTACAGAACGTATCAGGAGCTCTGTCCTCCTGTATAAATCGACCATAGTGAGAGTCACTCTTAGGGAACCATCCAGCACTCTGGCTACAGAACGTATCAGGAGCTCTGTCCTCCTGTATAAATCGACCATAGTGAGAGTCACTCTTAGGGAACCATCCAGCACTCTGGCTACAGAACGTATCAGGAGCTCTGTCCTCCTGTATAAATCGACCATAGTGAGAGTCACTCTTAGGGAACCATCCAGCACTCTGGCTACAGAACGTATCAGGAGCTCTGTCCTCCTGTATAAATCGACCATAGTGAGAGTCACTCTTAGGGAACCATCCAGCACTCTGGCTACAGAACGTATCAGGAGCTCTGTCCTCCTGTATAAATCGACCATAGTGAGAGTCACTCTTAGGGAACCATCCAGCACTCTGGCTACAGAACGTATCAGGAGCTCTGTCCTCCTGTATAAATCGACCATAGTGAGAGTCACTCTTAGGGAACCATCCAGCACTCTGGCTACAGAACGTATCAGGAGCTCTGTCCTCCTGTATAAATCGACCATAGTGAGAGTCACTCTTAGGGAACCATCCAGCACTCTGGCTACAGAACGTATCAGGAGCTCTGTCCTCCTGTATAAATCGACCATAGTGAGAGTCACTCTTTGGGAACCATCCAGAACTCTGGCTACAGAACGTATCAGGAGCTCCGTCCTCCTGTGTAAATCGACCATAGCATTGTCGCTGTTAGGAACCAAGTGGCAACCTTGGCTGCAGAACGTATCAGGAGCTCCGTCCTCCTGTATAAATCGACTATGCCCTTGCGTAGGTGAGGATACGTTCGAACCGCGAATCTTTACCCGCTAAAGTGTATTAAAATTAAAGACAGTAATCAGTGCCTAAAGACAATCAGTGAACTAAGACATTAAGTGATAAAGTTTAATTCAGTGACAGTAATTGTAAAAGACTATTGTAGAACTTCTAATAAAGAATTTGTGTGAAAAAGTTGTTGTTGCTCGCTACTCCCATTGGCCAGGCCCGAACCCATAAAATCCAATTGGAACCCTCAACTCCAATTGGATCAGCAGTTGTTGAAGTCGGCTAGTTGGAACACCCTAACCTTTCAATTAGACTGCCGTCTCACCTATCGGCAACGACTTCCGTATTACACATGCTATTTTAAATAAACATAACATGAAAATTATTTTGGTTGAATAAAATGTAACATGAAACGAACAACCGCTTCTGTTCTGAGACTTTTAGGGGATTTCCCCTCCATAATTGTTTATTTTTTGTTAAATAGACACCACCTTCCTCTTCCAAGTAAGAATGAAAAGAGAACGAAAAACTTAATTAATTATAATTGGCATTAGAGATGGGTAGTGAGTTGTTACTACCCATCTCTAATGCCAATTATACCCATTCAACCCTCCCGGGTTAAAACTGGGTGGTTTGGTTTTTAACCCGGTTTAAACACATTATCACCCAAATTGACGGGTAAAAACAGCTTACGCTAAAAGTATTTAAGATTACGAATTTTTTTAGAGAAAAGTCACAGTAAATAATATTTTACAGCTTTCCATATACTTTTGAATTTCCATTACAGTCAAACTTTCCAAAATAGTTCGTAACTTATATCATAAAACTTAAAACGTTTTGCAATTTGTAATAATTAAATAATTAACACGTTTCATAACTTTTTACATAAAAATCAACATCAACTGAGGAGTGACGGAACATAAATAGTTTTGTACTAAATGTCTCGATTAGGGCAAAATGAAAAAAAAAATATTACACACCATATAGCCTCTTAATAAAGAAGTTGTAGAGAGCGTGAACTGAAACCTAAGCGATTTCTTTGGAAAACTGTTCATATTTTTTTCTTTTTAAATGACTACACTGTTGGCCGCTGATGGCCTTCACAGCTTCCCCGAGCAAGTGGCACTCAGCCCAATAATTTTAAGTAAGAGGCATAAGGGCGCCCCCTGTGGGGCTCCAACGTCGGCTTAGGGCGGACCTGGGAGAAGGGAGTCGGACATAAGTAATGAGGAGAGAAGCAGAGATGACATGTTCTACAATATTTCCACTTTTGTCGTATTCTTATCCATTTTCGAACTAAAAGTTCCGGAAAAGTAAAAATTCGATAAAAGTGTAAATGTAAAAGTTGTAAAACATTTTATTAGCTTTCAATGCGTGGAAGATATTTTTCTCTAAACAGCACCTTTTGGAAGATATTAGCGAAAAACTCAAAAGTGAGAACTTTCATCCCTCCCTCCCACTCCGGCACACCTCCTAGATGCGGGGGGACCTTTAGTATGTTTACTCCCTTTATTTAATATAAAGATGCAGCTGGCAACAACCCGTTTGCCGATTTGTCTCAGTTCGCAATATCCCTGCTATCATTGCCTTATTCCAACGCGGAGATTGAACGCTTTTTCAGTCAAATGAATTTAGTCAAGACTAAACTCCGATATCGTTAGGCAGTTAAAACACTAAATGCCATATTTATACGTCAGATTTTGCTTGAAGAGAGTAAGTAGGCAAGTGTTGTTATTCATATGTACTTCCTGACGACGTATTGCGTAGTATAGGCACCAAAGAAACCTATGATTCAGACTCTCAGTCTTTTGCCTGTACGTCAACAGCTAACGTTGATAAAGATCAAGATATTGACTGTTTATTTTAAAACTTGGAATAAGTAACTCTAAATCCTACACTTTTACTGTTGATTAAAATTTGAAATTAGTTTGGCATTTTATTTTAGCACTTTTTCAAGTATTAGAAAATTAAATTTAAAAATTTAGCATATTTTAAACAGCACTTTAGCATATTTCGAATCAGTGTAGTTGGAAACACTGGTAGAAAATGCAAAACGAGTGGGTCGGACCACTCGCTGCAGAATTCACGGAATGAATTTTGAAAAATAGTGATTTAGCGGATTCGCATGCGAATCTTGTCAATTCGTATGCGAATTGGAATTCTACTTATACACTCTAGAGCAGGGGTTCCCAACCTTTTTTTGTCTACTGCCCACTTTAAGAATAAATTATTTTTTAACGCCCCCCTTTTTAAACATACTTAAAAACCGCTAAGTACTTATAACTGATTATTGAAACGCAACTTTATAGTATTCGGACAGAGTATCTTTTATTGAAAATAAAACAAACATAATCAATTCTTATATAAAAACTAATGTGAAGGTTGAATCTGATGCTGTTCAATAAGTTTGTTGATATCAGGTTCCAATTTACTCAAAAACAGCCGCAAGTCGCCACGTTCGGTAACACGCAAACGATTTCTCTTTTTAGTAAGCAGCGTTGCCACAGCACTAAAACCACGTTCACACAAATATGACGATGGGAATGCTATCAAGAATCGTTGAACAATTGACCACAATCCAGGGTACAATTGCAGGATCGGTTTTTGAAGCCAAAATTCTTGATATCCATTTTTGAACTTGATTTTTATTTCTTCGTTTGTTGTCAATTCTATAAGTTCTTCTTCCAGCTGAGGTGACATTGCTATGTTGACATTTGAAAACGGATCCAACAACCAGTCTGGTATTAACAAGTTTAAAATGTCCTGGTATCGTTCGGTGAAGTCAATGTGGAGGTTTTCCAAATGTTGGCAGTAGGCAAACAAGTCGTCGTTACTCCAGGATACTGATAAATTCGGAAAATTGTGAAACTCACGTCTGCCCATATTCTTTTTGTGCAGAAGCAGTTTGGCTGCGAAAGCAGCAACGACATTTTTTGTTTTAATTAAATTTAGTTCATCGCCTTGCAGTTGGAGGTTCATGTCGTTGAACAATTTATACAGGTCTGTCATGTAAGCTATATCATTCTTTGATGTTATGAGCTTGTTGCGCAGTTCTGTATCTTTAGTTTCCAAGAACTCTATCACAGAGTCAAACAGGTTGTAAAATCGAATCAGACAATTGCCTCTTGACAGCCAACGAACTTCAGTATGAAGCAATAAACGGTTGAAATCTTCGTCATTAGTAACACAAAGCTGATGAAATAATCTATCATTCAAAGAGCTGCTACGGATTTTATTGACTGCTTTGATGACATATTGCAGTGATTGAAATAGTCGTTCACTTAAGTTTCTAGCAACCAAATTTTGTCTATGAATAACGCAATGTATAGCAAGGACATCTGGAATTTTATTTTTTAAGTACGCTATGAAGCCTTTATGGCGCCCTGTCATAGCCGGAGCGCCATCCGTAGCAACTGATATAATATTTTTCAAAGGAATCTCTTTCTCTTTACAAAACTTTTCCAATGTATTGAATATGGTTTCGCCTTTTGTATCTGTCTCCAAATTTCTAGCAAACAATAGTTCTTCACGTATTTTCTCATCTTTAATAAACCTCACGTAAGATAGCAACAACGCTTCATTAGTTGGTAAAGTGGACTCATCGAGCTGAATTGAGAATTGACTAGTCCTCAGATGATTGCACAATGATTCTTCAATGTTTTCAGCCATTTCATCAATTCGTCTTTGCACAGAATTATTACTCAAAGGAATTTTTCGGATAATATCTGCGGCCGGTTTATGAAGCACAGTAGTTATTACTTCCTTTATTGCTGGCAAAATTAACTCTTCTCCGATGTTGTGTGGTTTGCCTTTTTGAGCAATTAACAGAGAGATATTGTACGAAGCTCGAAGTCCGTCGTCATCTTGCTTAGCAGCCGCCGAAAATAGTTTTGATACACTTGGCTGAATATTATGCTTCTTCTCTAGGTCTTGAAAATATGCTACATTCTTGTCTTTCTTATCTGGATGCATTTTATTCAAATGATCTTGCAGTCTTGAAGGCTTCATTGCTTTGTTCGAAAATGTTTTTAGACATAGAAGACACAAAGGCGACGACGGGTTTGTGGGATTTTCAATAAATTCGAATTTAATATATTCCGCAGAGTATTGCCGTCTCTTCTTTTTTACTTCCGACATTGTTTTGTTTTGAGAAATACGTAAGTGTTATAATGAAGTACTGCTTATCTATTATGCGAGAAACCGCAAATGAAAGTAAAATAAATTTACGTCGTTTATATAGGATTGCATAAGCAGCACGCACCAACAGGAATAAGACAAACGTGCATAAACTCGTTTATCTCATTCGACGCCCAATCGTACTCGACAAGCAAGAACAAGTATTATAGAACCAGCCGATTGATACAGGAATGTACAAATCGGATTATTTAACAAAAACTTGTTAAAACAAGCCCGCGGTCTATTATATCGAACCGAGTTTGAGCTATATCTTAATTAATATTAGTTGATGTTCACAAGATGTAGTCGAGAGTCGAGAGCTCAGTCGGTGTCTAAGAGTCTTCCTAGCTAGGTAGATGAAATTATAAATCGACCCCAAAGCCCTACACAACGCCCCCTTTTTTTTCTGGGTCTCTTACCGCCCCCCTTTAGGCCTGCAGCGCCCACAAGGGGGCGTTATCGCCCACGTTGGGAAAGACTGCTCTAGAGTCTAGAGTGTATGGTCTAAGGAATTCTATTGTTTCAAAAATACGTCTCAAGTAACCTTATTTTTTTCTCTTGTAAAAAAAATATACAGACAGCAGAAACTCAGGTTAAACGTAATATAAGGGCGACGTCAAAGTCAAAATGTATAGCTTGATATGCTGCTGTGCGTACCTACTAAAAATCAATTAAAGTTAGCCAAAAAGACCACAATAGAAAGCATCCATATTGTTTTTTTATTTATTTTTGTCATTACTTTCTGAAAATATAAAGGCTTCACTTCAAAGAACGTAGGTACACTCAAGAGCACGTCAAGCTTGACACTTTGGACTTTGGACCAGCCCTGCATTGTATGGCGCGCAGTATAAATCAGAGCTCAGCTTAAACTAAAGTGTGACCTGCTCTTAACTGTACAGGTGTTACTTTAAATATGTCAATACTGAATGAAGTTTTTTTTAGTACTTAGTAATACAGGACAAACTTGTAAAAACAATATCTTACCACAGCAGTGAAAACATCAACGGGCGCTAGATCAGCAACACGAGCAATGCACTCTATGCAATGTTTTAGGAATGTTTGCCAGTCAGTCTCACCCTGGAAAAAATATACATTCCTCCAAAAATAAACGCCATAAACGAAGTAGATAAATTATAGTAGATAAACATCAGTCGCAGGTTTTGTCGAGTGGTAGTGGCGCTGCCTCTTGATCGATGGGTCTTGGGTTTGATTCCCAGTCGAGGCAAACGTTTGTGTAAAAAGCAGATGTTTGTTCTCGGATCATGGGAGTTTGTGTCTTGTCTTTATGTACCTATGTTCCAAGGGACCCACGACACAAGGGAAAACCTTAGTGTGGGCCTTTGAATGTGTAGCGTTTATTTATTATTAAAACACAGTTTTATGGTGTTAACTTCTGTGCAGTATACTTTGAGTATACATATCTGTGTGTATACTTTGAGTATACATATACAATGTCATTAGGTATTAAGCATGTATTAAGTCATTGGTGCAGTGCTTATGATAACGGCTATGTGTACGGCAGCTTGACGTCAAGCCAGCGTACACACTAACAATGGTATTTATTTCATAAAGGATAAAGAGGAATAATTTATTTATTTTTTACACTAACTAAGCTCTATTTATCGGCATAACTAAAAACAGTAAATTCCATATTGTGTACGCTACCTTGACGCTCACGAGTGAAAATCGTTTTGGCTTATATCATCCGTTTTAACTGACGACCGTGTTTTGAACACACAGCTGTTTAAGTTATTTTTTAAGGATTTCATATAATCTATCTTATTTATGTATAGTTTTTACATTTGTTTAGGTAGGTACCTACTTTTAGATGAGCTAGAGGTCTCTCTGAACACTGTTTGTCGATTTCACATGATCTTCGAATGTCGAGATGGATTTCGAGATTTCTTTACTTTAAAATCCACTAGGAGTTCGGGTTATAAAAAAAGCAATTTTATTAATTTAGGAATTCAATTTCTTTTAACCAACGTCTTCACTGGGGAGCGCAGCCCTCCATTTTCCCCGAGATGTTGTACATATTTAATAAAACAGTTAAAAAATTTAAGCTAAATGACGAGTAACATTATAAAAATTAACAAACAAGCGAATTACTTAAAAAAATCATTAGTTTTTATTATCATAGGAGAATTCTTTGATATCCACCTTCGATCAAGTATAAAAAACTAGATACACAATCCACAACAAAAAAGCGTCCTCACTAAATGACCGCCCACTTGATGTTTTGGGTTGTCTTTTCGTTCAGTAGCATTCGGGCGTTCCGAGAGAACGAATTGTAGTTCGATAACTATTTTGTTTCATTTTGTATGGAACTGTGTATCTAGTTTTTTATAGTTGATCGAAAATATCCACCTAATTTTTCAACAAATCCACGTCACACGTGTCGTTGCTCGAGTCAGTAGATGCAGCGACGTCAGCCTCCGTTATTTCTTTAGTAGATTGGTGGAGACACTTTTCTTCTGCCACTTCTACATATTTGAAATACTCATTCCATTTCGTGCAAGGCCATTCCTGTAGTGAATTCACATCAACGCTTTTTATGTCACTCCAGATCAATGACACTGGGTCTAATCCAGATCCATTATTCGGCAAACACAGCACAGTGTGTCCACTGTCTTTGGTGATTTTCCCAACACTGTGCTCTATTTTAGACACTTCGCGTCCAATTTGTTGGATCATATCAATTTTCACCATTGTGTTACTATCTCTTCTAGAATAAAAACCGTAAGAAAATAACCAATTCTTCATTTCTTCCAAAGTTGAGTTCATGTCTGGCGTTGGTGCTGAAAGGATAACATCTATATATTTGCTATATTGTGTGTTCATAACAACAACGGAAGGTACACTCATGTTCGGTAATATTGTATCTCTCATAAAATCATAGTTTTCAAAATGTACCGTTATCTCATCGGCAGCTTTTGAGCAGTAATTCACCATTATTCGTTTTTTGTCTAAAAACCCTGCGTCTCCGTACGCATGAACCATTATCAAACTAGGTAAATCACCTTCGAAAATGGCTCCACGAAATTTGGGTGCCCAATAGAAGGTCTCATTCAGATAATAAATAGGTACGTTTTGTTTTCGATATATCTGGATAGCTGTGACATAATTTACAGTGTCTTTGTCAGTTCGTACTACGATTTCTTCACGAGGTGTCGAAGCATTTTTCTGAAGTCCTATTTTCATTAGTAATTCGATCACGTCTTTTCTAGGAGCAGTTATCGTATACTTTTTCATCAATAATTTATACATTTCGTCTATAGTAGGCATTACATTTGTTTTCCAGTAATGTTTTATTACCTTATTTCTTACGAAACTTTCTTGATCTTCGTCATAAATGTCAAGTTTCTTTTTGGTTTTTTTCGCAATTAATTTAGTGATTTTACATCTGTCTATCCCAGTCGCTTCACATGTTAAGGTTATTGTGTCGTCCTTTTGTAAGCATTTATTTAAGTCATCTTGATGTTTTTTGAAAAATAAATAAACATTGTGAGCTACCTCGTCAGTATTTTCCATGTTTCTAACTGTCGTAGACACGGTAGGTAGGCACTATTACTCATCTGTGGTGTTTATCTGGGTACACGAAGTAGTTTTCCAGGTATCTTTAGATGGTAATCTCGTGTGAAGTGCACTATGTAACAATTATAATAATCGCGCACGGACGCGCGACGAAACAACGTTTCATTTGCGACACTGTCTCAACTCAACTAATGAAGTGAATGGGCTATGTGCAAGATTTTTAAAATAATTTTATTTTTTTATTTTAAGCAGATTTAAGGTCCCATATTCAAAAAAAATATATATCAAATAATTTTGATCATAGATATAAAAATAATTAATTTTTAAAATTTTGGTTACGATTTGTTGCTTATTACAGCATTCTACAGATTAACTCTTTGCCAAAGTAAAAAAAAAAAAAAAAAAACGATTGACAGTTGGTTGACATATAACCTATACCGTTGCGTTTTTGAGTTGTTGTGGTTGTTGAGTTTGTTTCTGTTTCGTTGTTTTGATTATTTGGATTGATATTTACTGACGACTCGGCTTTGCGACAATTCCTGTTCGACGTTTGGGACAATTCCTGTCAACCATTTTACACCAACTTTCTTTCAATTCCTTTGGAATGGTAACAAACGTCAAATCTGGTGAGTTAATGTCAGTGTTTGAACAAAGAGGTATAAAACATTTTTTTGGTTCTCTCCATCGTTGTAACTCGTCAGATGCCATGTTGAGTAGCAAAGCCTGCTGCGCTGTCGTTATTAGTGTTAATCCACAAATCCGAAGAGTATTAATCACTATCGTTGAAGCAGTTCTCGGAGTCCGGTATGAATAAGGTGTAGTCGTGAAAAAATCAGTCAAAATCCAGCACTACAAGTCCGTGCAAAGTTAAATCGTAATCCGGTATGCGGTAGCAGTAAAAGACTTCAGAAAAAATTGACCAAAAGCAAAAATAAAACTCAAAAATAAACAACCAAATACAAAATGAAATAGGTTGTGTTTTTTTTTTTTAATTGACATGACAGCTTGGCAAAGACACGATTGTATAATGCCGTATTGATGATTAGTTTACCCTACTGAGATTCTTTTAATTATTATATTTTTATTTGAAAAGATAGATTTTTTATATATTTTTTTTTAGGAAGCGGGACCTTATTCCTTTATGTTAAATAAAAAATTAAACGAAATTAAAAATATTTTTAAAATGTCGTAAATAGCCCATTGAAGATTTGATTGAAGTGTAAGGTGTGAGAGGTGAGAGAGGGGCGACGACGACGCGGCGAGCCGACCGGTGACGATCGCGGCCCGAACGGAGGCCGCGCGCGCGACGCGTCTGGCGGGATGCGGGGGGAGCGAAAGTGAAAAGCGCGGGCAAGGGGAAGCGAAATCGCACTCTCCTCGGTCTGTTCCTAACTCGTAGGTACTCGATACGACAGAGCGTTTCAAACATATCAATAGGTAACTGTTTTATTAGGGAAAATTATGTAGCCTATAATGTTAATCCAGCTACCTCCATACCAAATTTTATCCTCTGTTCTGAAATGTCATTAAAGCCCATCCAGCCGTTTGAGAGTGAAAGGGGTCATCCATATATTACGTCACAGCGTATGAGGGAGGGGCGGGGTCATACCAAACGTGACCATACATGTTAAAGGGATAAAAGCGTGACATAGGGGGGGGGGGAGGCATTCAAAAACTCGAAATTTTGCGTGACGTAATATGTGGACGGCCCCAAAGAGGAACAAACATCCATACATACTCTTTCGCATTTATAATATTAGTAAGGTTGCTGACTGTACCTTATTGGTGTTGGAGTGCAATAATAGTACAAACATTATGATACAAGTGCACTAAGTTGGATATTACATTAGAGGCGAGTTTAGAACCCGAGCCGAAGGCCGAGAATTTAATATCCAATGCGCACACGTGTCATACGACGTTTTTCAACACATTTGCGAGGAAAGAAGCCCGCAAGAAGTGCATTGAAGGACGAACGTGAGATGTGGGCCGAGGCGCAGCCGAGCCACACATACGTGAGTCCTTCAATGCATAATTGCGGCCGAGAATTGTATAGTGCTTTTTTCAAATAATGCAAGAAAATTCAAACTAACTATTCTATAATAAACAATTAAATTTTATTTGAAAACACAGTTATTAAAAGTACAATTCTCAAAATTGAAGGTGGTCTTTCCGGGGTTTATGTTTGTTTGCGATAATTCTAGTGTGGTTGAAGATTGCTGTGGTGTAGGTTGATGTTCAGTGGTTTCAATGTTGGTTTCTCTGGAAGTGGACGGTCGACACAAAATGCTGTCGTTTATTTGACGTGTAATATTACTTTTATTTTGTATTGATTCTTCAATATAACTTTCAGCTACCCGATCAGACTTCCATCCGCCATGTCTTTTGAGAGTAATTAAGTTCGCACCCGTATCGGCAAGAGTCGCTGAGGAACGTCGAAAGCAATGTCCAGTATAATTTTCTGGGTTCGGCAAGTTTAATATGTAGCTATTTCCTTTGGAATTCCAGAGATTTTATGTCTTCCAATAACTTTTTTGTGCATTTGTTATTTTTATAATTTATGAAAAATCGGTCTGATTTTGTAACCGTGGGTCGAAGAGTCATGTATTTTTGAACGATTTTTAAAATCGTTCAAAAATACATGACTCTACGACACGAATCTTCGACATCAGCTAATAGCTGATTCGTCTCGTATTACAAATATGCGATCTATCTAGGTTTTAGTGTCACATAAAGTGACAACTATCACACTGTCGTGATTTTCAACATCTTATAAAGAAACATTTGTAATCTCGTTACGTCGGCATGCACCAAAAATATCAAAAATAAGAACAACCTGTAACAAAAACATAAAAAATTTAAGTAAGTATGTTTAGTTGCAAGTACGTTTTAATTTATAATTTACTTTAATCGAGATAGTATACGATTTCTATTTGTTACCTATTTTAAGGAACCTTAGGGACCATCCATAAATTACGTCACACGTTAAGGGGAGGGGAGGGGGTCGACAAAGTGTCACATTGTGTGACAAGGGGGTGGGAGGGGTCATAAGTTTCGTGACGTCACATTTCAAAATGTGTTATGAGTACAAACTATTAACGACAAACTTAACCTCCTCAGTCCCAAGCACTCTTTTTACGTTTTTACTTTGGTTGAGACGATGAGTTTTGAGTTCCCAAAAAAAATAACAACTCGTACCTATTAAGTATTTTATTAGAAAATTACAAAAAAATGCAAAATATGTGACGTCACGCTAGGGAGGGGGGAGTCTTACAAATGTGACCAGCTGTGACAAGGAGGGGGAGGGGGTCAAAAAATCATGAAATTCGTGTGACGTAATTTATGGATGGCCCCTTACCCTGCGGTCCAAATACACACTGTCTGGTGCTTCAAACAGGAACGTTTTTACATTTGATGCCGTGTATACTTTTGATTTTACACATTTGTATCCTTTTAATTTTCCTTTCAGCATTGAAGCCAAATTTGCATACTGTTTTAAATTTACGTTGTGCTTCGTAAAAACCGTGCATTTCAACATAGAATAAATGACCCAAAATGTCGGTGGTTTGAAAGTTCGCTAAAGTACCTAAGCTAAAAACACGTTTTCGGATAAGAATTTTGATTTTCTTTTCTTTTTCCACTGAACGAAACTTTCGTAAGTTTTCAAGTATTTTTCTTTAGACTTTGGCGGCAATAAATTCTCTATAGCGGCTTTCGCTGCCTCTTGAATATCCGGTGGTGTCAAAATAACTTCCTCAAACTCACTTTCATCAGTTGAACTCATTTTAATTAAATTCAATGAGTAAAGAAATAAAATAATATGCACTCGAAACTTACTCGAAAGCAATATTAACACAATATGGCGATATTCTTTCGAGTTTTTCAAAGTTTGAATTTTAAATTATGCAAGCGTTCGAATTTTAAATAAAACTTTATGGTAAGTTTTTTTTTTTTTTTTTTTTTATGGCGTGACACGGTTTGTGTATTTGCCACTGACAGTATAAAAACGAGGAAACGTAATGAAATGAAAAAAGGAATTTGGAAAACGGAAAAAGGAAAGGATCAGGTTTGGATCAGTGTGGAAGGAAATATACAGGGAATAGAATATACAGGAATATACAGGGAGGAAAGGTAATTCTGAAAATAAGGTATTAAATAAAAATTCAAGATATAATAATATGTGAAAATAACAAAATACACATAACCTAAAAAACTATACTTTAATATTGTTGCAGATAATAAATGAAGAAATAATTTTATAAACAGTGTGATCATTAGTGGCGAGCAAAATAGGAACGGAAGAAGGAAATGGGATACGGATGGATTGTAAGGAGCTGTAGAAAAAGGAATGATCATGCAGAGGGCAAGAAAAGAAAACATGATTCAGGTCACAGACCCCCAAACCACATTCACAATCAGAACTTTGAATTATTTGCAGACGAGCTAAATGTTCTGGAATAGATGTATGTCCCAGTCTCATGCGGATCAAACATGATGTCGATCTCTTATCCAAAAGGACTTTGAAAAACCAAGGTTTCACTGGGATATTTTGTTGGATTTTTGCATAAAATTTACCTTTTTTAAGTTGACTGCTAGCCCAGTGTTCTTCCCAAGAGTTACGTAGAAAATAGCGTGGCAAAGCTGCCAAATCATGGCAATAATTCAAATAAGGGAAAATGTCACCATCTTCAACAGCTTCATTGGCAAGACTGTCTGCCTTTTCATTTCCTGGTATGTTACTATGGCCCGGGATCCAGGCAAAAGATACACTAAGACCAAGTTTCTCACATCTTACCAACAGATCTCTGATATTAATGATGATGGGAAAAGAATTTTTTGATTTAAATGGAAACTTTTCTAAGGCCTGCAGCGCGCTTTTGGAATCCGTGAAAATAATTGCTTTCTTCAATTTTGTCAGTAAAATATACTCTAAAGCTTTATACAGGCCAAAGCACTCCCCTGTGAAGACCGAAGTTTCCGGAGGAAATTTAATTTTTTGGATTATTTTAAACTGGGAATGAAACACACCTACCCCCACGCAACCGGTGTGCTTGGAAGCATCACAATAAATGTGATGGAAATCTTTAAATAAGTCCTCCTTTAACAAATTAAAAGTAACCCTGGCATAATCATCTCCCTTCTGAATATTTAAATCTAAGTATATGATCGGGGACTTTATAAGTGCTTCGAAATTTCCACAAAATAAAGGGAAAGAAGGAGATTTAAAAGATGGAGCTTGTAAAGCTAAATATTTCTGAAAACTTTTGACAAGGCAAGGAGGAGATTTATGTCGCCAGTAGCTATCAGAATTGACGCAGTCTAAAAGAAGTTGAAGTTTATGATGAAGAGGATGAATGGAAAATTGTAGTGCACGGAACAAAAATTTATCAGATAAATATTGTCTTCTAAGGTACAGAGGAGGATCAACACACTCAATCTGAAGAGCGTTAATCGGGCTAGATCTCATGGCACCACAAACAATTCTTAATGCCCTAGACTGAATGGAGTCCAGTTTGCTGAAGGCCACCGCACTACCAGGTCCCAATAAGAATGTACCATAATCAAGAGTGCTTCTGATCACAGCATTACAGACTAATTTAAGAGAAAAAGGATGGGCTCCCCACCACACCCCCGATAAGCATCTAAGCATATTTAAAAGCTTTTCACATTTAGTTACAACATACTCACAATGAGGTAACCCAGTCAATTTACAATCAAGTATAACACCCAAAAACCTCACACTGTCTTTAACTGGTAACACTTCATTGTCAAAAAAGACCGAAAGGGCTGGTCGTATTCTCATTCTAGAGAATAGTACTACAGTGCTTTTACGAACAGACAAATCCGGGCCATTTAGGTCTAACCATGACTTTAAGAGAGCCAAAGAAGATGTGACACTATCTGCAGCTTTTACCACTGATCTATTTTCGTGGTAGAGAAGTAAGTCATCGGCATATTGTAATATCTTAATAGTACCTTGTAGAGATTGCTCTAGATCAGAAGTATAAATATTGTACAGTAGAGGACTTAGCACAGAACCCTGTGGAAGACCCCTCCACACACATCTAGCTTCAGTTTTACCATCTTGTAAAGAAAGGTTTATATACCTTTCAGACAAAATATTAACAATGAAATTTGAAAGCATAACGGGAACATTTAACCTCTGAAGTTTAGACTTAAGAATACTTATATTCACATTGTCATAAGCGGAATTGATATCAAGAAACGCTGCTACTACAGACCAATTATAAGAAAAAGCTACTCTTATATCTGTGATGAAAATAGCAATGCTATCCATGGTACTTCTACCCTTTCTAAACCCAAACTGACTATTACTCAGCAAACTATTACTCTCTATATACCATTCAAGTCGGTTTTTGACCAAATGTTCCGAAATTTTCATAAGCACAGAAGATAAAGCTATAGGCCGGTATGAAGAGTAGTCAGAAGGACTTTTATTCGGCTTAAGAAAAGGTAGAACCACCTGTGTTCTCCATTGCATTGGAATATTACCCGTGGACATTATAGAATTAATTAACTGAAGGAAATATAACAAGCAGTCATCACTAAGTTGAGAAACAAAGGAATAAGGAATTCCATCAGCTCCTGGGGCAGAGTCTTTTAAATTGGAGACAATGCCCTTGAGTTCTTGAAAAGTGAATGGCTGGTTAAGATCGAAAGGATCAATATTTACAATAGAAGGAATATTATTTATACAAGTGAAGTTTTCAGGGGCAGAGGGTGGAGCTAATTTGTCTAAAAATTTATTTGTTAAATCAGGAGGTAGAAAAGAGGAAGAAGACTCCTTAAAGCCAGAACGAAATCTTCTTATATTGCGCCAAACCTCAGATGGTTTAACATCTGGGGATAAAGAAGAACAGAATGATCTCCAACTATTAAATTTTTTCTCCTTAAACAACTTACGGGTATTATTAATAATTTCAGTTAAATTATCAAAATTTTCTGAAGTAGAGCACATACAAAAGGTGTTTTCTGCCTCCTTTCTCCTTCTTACAGCATCTGTGCATTCAGCATCCCACCAAGGTGGAGAAGGAATTTTGTCTGATCTATTACTCTTGACAGGAAAGGTTTCATCAGCAACTTTAATAAACGCGTGAGCTAAAGCTACAGCACATTCAGACTCATTGCCTTGCAAGATAGACGGAAGAGACGACATCTCCCGATCTAGTCTTGACCTAAACAAAGACCAATCCGCATCCGCTAATCTGTACTTAAGGCGAGGTGGTTGTCTATAAGAAGATATATTATGAAAGGGAAAAGAAACAAGAATTGGATAATGGTCACTACCATGTGTGGAAAGTAAGGTCTGCCAAGAAAGAGAAGAAGCTAAGTTAGGGGTGCAAATAGACAGATCAGGAGCACTGTCGCCTTCCCCGGGTTTAGTGCGACGGGTGATGCTGCCAGTATTCAAAATACATAGATTATGCTCTTCCATAATATCAATAATTGAATTGCCATAAACATTAGAAGAGCTACCCCATGACTCATGTTGGCAATTAAAATCACCTAAGAGAATATAAGGCCTGGGAAGGGAGGAGAGAATACCACTAATCTCACTAAATATACGACTTGCAGGATGAGGAATATAAATGGAAACAAAGCAGATGTCTTTAACTATTGCAGCAATTATTGAGAAACTATCACTATGGGAAGGAATATTTACAAAAGTAAAAGGGAGAGGATGTCTGATAAGCAAGGCGACACCACCATACCCATCAGATCGATCCTCTCGTAGACATGAAAAACCAGGTATCCTAAAAGAATATACTGATTTTAGCCATGTCTCTTGAATAGAAATAAGAAAGGGATTAAATTTATTAATTAAAAAAACAAGTTCATTTTTTTTAGGAATTATGCTTTGGCTGTTCCATTGAAGAACCTTGGCAAGATTGTTCATTATTATTATTGTAAGAAAGAGCAACTATGTTCAGTAAAGTGGCAGCGTTGGACGGTGTAATTATTTTATTCTGAGAAAGTAAACTAATTAAACTGATAATTAATTCAGCATTTCATGGAGAGTTAATTCCATCAACAGGAAAACCACAACCATTATGAGAGGGCTCTGGGCCACTATAATCCCTAATGAGAGCTGCATGTGCTTGTTGATCATATCCTCGTTGGGTTTGGGTAACTGGTTTGGGTTTGATAAAAACAGTTTTTTTGTATGAAGTTGTATGTGGCTTAGGAATAGGACTTGAAATCAACAACTGTTCTTGTTGAGAACTGAGGGTAGGGGAAGAGAGTAATGCATCAGCATATGACCGTCTTGAAATATTGGGATGAAGTTTTGATGCTTCAGGATAAGATAAACAACTTTTAGCCATTGTATCCTTAATAGCTTTCTGCCGATTGAATTCTAAACATTTATTGCTTATAGCCATATGAGAGCCTTGACACAAGCAGCACTGTACTTGATCATCAGGAATTAAGCAACTATTACCAGTATGACCCTCACCACATCTGTAGCATCTTGGCTTCGACCTACATAAATCTTTGACATGGCCAAATCTACAACAATTGAAGCACTGAATTGTTGGGAAAATGTAAATATCCACTGGAAGTGCATTATAGCACATGAAAATGCGTTTTGGGAGTACTTGACCGTCAAAAGTTAAAACAACTGACTCAGTTTTTTTATATTCCGCTTGCCCATCAGTCACAATTTTTCTATTTAAACGTCTCACTTTCAGTATCGGACCACAACCAATTGGCACTGAGATATTTACTCTGACCTCCTCCTCGGACCAGGAAGCAGGTACACCCCGGACAATTCCCATACGGGTCACTGTAAATGAAGGTATGAAAACTTTGTAATATTCTTCACCGAAGAGATTGGTATTGTTTATAAACAAGTTGGCATCTTTGTAATCTGAAAAAGAGATAGACAGCTTGTTTCTCCCTATACGTTTAAGACTCCCATTAATAATATTGTTCACAGGATGTTCCTTTAAGAATCGCCCAAAAGTAACTGGGTGCAAGGAAATTCCATCATTTTCAGAGGTTGTTTTTCTTTGGATATGGACAACATATGGTGCGGCATCAGAAGGTTGAAAAAGCATTCTCGCAACTGAAGGTGTTGAAGACTCATTGGTGGATTGATTTTTTTCAATATAAGAACTTTGGTTTTCCAATTGTTTACGGGACATATCAGAGTGACTATTATAATTTAAAATTCGATTTGACTGAATGTGATTATCTGGAATAACAGTGGATTCTGAACATTGACAATCTTTTTCCTTTTTACCCTCTCCATGTCGTCGCCTTTTCTTGTTACAATGTCTACACACACGACGGGCAGACACTCGTTTTCTGTTTGCATTGCCACAAGAAATAGAACCATCGGTATCCATACTACCATCTTCATTGTTGGATATGATAACAGTGTGAGAAATATCAGGAGGCACGTCACCTCCACCTGGATCAGGTGGAGGATCCATGGTGAAAGAAAATTTTACGAGACTTACCAGATATTGAAGATTACACAAAGATTATAATAAATATATACACATACACTAAAATACACTACACTTTTCTACAAAACTTATCCAAACTACCATAAAATTACAAATAAAATTAAGAAAATTTTCCACGACTCAACCACCAAAACGGACGTTTCCCGCGCTTTTTTTCTATGGTAAGTTATCTCCTTGGTTGTATTATTGCATCATGTAAAGTTGTTCTATTTTTAAATAACACGACAGAAATGAGTTTTCATAGTACCTACGTTTTCTGTCCGCTGCCAGCGGCGGCCCGCAAGAGATTTACATACAACTTTATCTGTCCGGCTTTTTCCAATGACTAAAGAGTAAATACTACATACTCAAAGGCTTTTTCCTATACAGATACAGCAATCGATTTATCTCGATGAAGGTTGTCAAAATAATGTTCGAATTTCCGAGCATGTTTGAGAAATATAATAAATATAAACTTTCCTTTGATATTGGCGGCAACAAACTACCTATCACTTGCATGTTGCGCCACCAGCGCCGCCGGCGCCGGCCCGAAGTAAGTAAATTTTAGAATTGAGCGAGATCCAATTATGGCGCCTCTCCTGTTTGCTCCTAAAAATATATACCTATACCGCAAAACCGTCTACGGTCGACTAGGATTTTAGAAGTCATAGAATAGAATATCGATAACTTTTAAAATCATACTCCCGGACACCGGATGGCGAAGTTCATCTCTTCGCTTAAAATATAGACAATTGAGAAATTTCTTTTATTTTTCTTTACCATTTAGGCGCCCTCTAGGATTCTAGGATTTGGCGCCTGGAGCGACAGCTCCGTTCGCCGTATGGACGGGCCGGCCCTGGGCGCCTCTGAAAATATTTCTGGCGGTGTATACCCACGTAGGTTTCCTTTTTTGTGTTGTATTTCTGACGATAATCACAATCTGATGAATAAAAATGCAGTTTATGAATCTAGAACAGGTGAAAGAGAAAGACAATAAACGCAAGTTTTTTAGATAAGAAAGTAAGTAGGTACTTTTCTATTTGTATGAAAGAATATTTACACAAGTCCGTTTCTTTTTTCGATGAATTTGTTAGCGTGTGATGCCAATTTTATTGTTTTTTTTTTCAAAAAATCATAAATTCTGTTAAATATTATTTATTTATAGGTTTTTACCGTATGGTATTTTTATAATGATAAAAAGACAGTGTGGCTCAGGCCAGCAGACCCACGGAACTTAAACAATGAATTATTATTTAGGTATTCTATGTACTCGTATGCCAATACATACAATACAATACATAGTGCCTTCCTAGTGCCTATAGATGCCAAAAGAACCATATCTAGTGCCATCATAGTTTAAGAAATATAGGTCGTTGTTTGTGGGTCTGCTGGACGGATATCAGCCCAGCAGAGCCACCTCTCGTACACGGAAACGGCTAAAGTTAGAGATATGGTTCTAGTTCTAAGCTTTAATGCTTTCATTGGTGCCATCGAGAAAAAAGTTTCAAACCTAGTGCTTCAAGCGTTTCGGAGCCATAAAACGATCTTGGTGTGCCTCCTGGGCGGAGGGTTCAACGCAGCAGACCCAACACGATAGCTCCATAACTAAAAGGTGATTGGTATGAAATCTCATATCAATGTTTAGTGTGTCATTAGTACCTTAGAAAAACATAAAAATATCCGTTAAATTTCACGTCCAAACATAAAAGTTGAACCTCTCAAAGTTCTCCATACATTTTAACAACCGAGGTACAGTCACGTTCAAAACTCAATTTATTAGGTTACATATGCCAAGTAATAAACTGCCAATTTCTCACTTCAGATGTCTCCTCTGTTGACTGATCCTAAAATTTGACGTGTAGCTGTCATTCTCCATATTATTTTCTTTAAATGCTCTTAGATACAGTCTCTAAATACATACAAAAATAAACATAAAATAAATCAAACTCATAATTACATATTGTTTTAATATTAACTTACCCATTAAGAAATCATTTTTTCAACTCTTAAATGTTTTATTCCCTATCTTATACACAGTCACATAGTACCGAGATATATTTGTATTATAAATACAAGTTAAGACCTAATAAAACCTGAACATATATTTTTATCCTATATTTGACGACCAGTTTGGTCTAGTGGTAGTGGCGCTGCCTCTTGATCAACGGGTTCTGGGTTCGATTCCCAATCAGGGCAAATATTTGTGTAAAAAGCAAATGTTTGTTCTCGGGTCATGGGTATTTGTGTTTGTCTTTATGTGTGTTTCGAGGGACCCACGTCACCAGGGAAAACCTTAATGTGGGCCTTTGAGTGTGTAACGTTTATTATTATCGTATATCAAAATCAAACTACGTAATTTTTGATTTAGGTACTTAGCGCTTAAACTGTGATAATAACTAATAAACCCAGCACGCAGGCAAGGGGAAGACTTAGTAGGTACATAAAAGGTCACTTGGTGGACAAAAATCACCCTTACGAACATTGCAAATAAAATACAAGCTTGTAAAAAAGACATTGAATCCATATTTTATCAACGATCACGTAAAAACTATTGATTATGTACGCGACTGTATTCATTTTGAAATGTATGCAGAACTTTCAGAGGCTATTTGTTATGTTTGGAAGTTAAATTAAACAGATATTTTTATGTTAATCTAAGGCACTAATGACACACTAAACATTGATATGAGATTTCATACCAATAACCTTTTAGTTATGGAGCTATCGTGTTGGGTCTGCTGCGTTGAACCCTCTGCCCAGCAGGCACACCAAGATCGTTTTATGGCTCCGAAACGCTTGAAGCACTAGGTTTGAAACTTTTTTCTCGATGGCACCAATGAAAGCATTAAAGCTTAGAACTAGAACCATGTCTCTAACTATAGCCGTTTCCGTGTACGAGAGTTGGGTCTGCTGGGCTGATATCCGTCCAGCAGACCCACAAACAACGACCTATATTTCTTAAACTATGATGGCACTAGATATGGTTCTTTTGGCATCAATAGGCACTAGGAAGGCACTATGTATTGGCATACATAGAATACCTAAATTCATTGTTTAAGTTCCGTGGGTCTGCTGGCCTGAGCCACACAAAAGACACCGTTTGATATGCCTAACAATAATCTAGTGACTACCGTTTTGAAGTTATTGACTTAAAAAAATAATATTTTCAAGCCCAAAAAAAACGACATACCCGCAGTAGTGCGCAGGCAAGTGTCTATGGAAGAAACGTCGGCCGTTGTACCCTTAATCATATTTAGGAAGCTTTTTTTGAATCCGTTTGAATCTCGCAAGTTACCGTTAAAAATATTGTTCGCTCCATACAAAAAAAAATAGTATTTTTTTCTCGGAAACTAAGGCTTATTTCAAAAAAAAATTAATTAGTAAAAAGTATTTGTAATCACGTCGCTATCTACCATAGAAAAATCAGCTCGATCCGTTGATTGTACCCTATGTCCACGATGTTGCTTGCAGCGCGCTGTTTAGAAAATCTAGTCTATACTCCTTTTAAATTGTGTTTTTGCTAGGAAAGTTATGGGGTAGTTCTGATTTCTTTCATTCTACTGGGTGAAAAAGAACCTCCTAGCTATATTCAAAATCCTGAACCAGTATCACTCAAAGAACACATTTATGATTTTTTTTTTTAATATTTTTTCAATGGGAAAAGTTCATTTTTTGCCTAAACGTAGACATTACTCCTACACCAGGCACGCGAGGGGTGCGAGTAGCGCTCGGGGGGTGCGCCCGAGTGGTGTCTCCGTGTAGGAACCCCCCCCCCAAAAAAATAAAATAAAAAAAAGTGTTCAGTAAGTGATACTGGTTCAGGATTTTCAATAAAGCTAGGAGGTTCTTTTTCAACCTGTATATGTATTTTGGGGTACTGAATCCGAATCTGAGGTTTGCGGAAAAATTTTTGTGGCGGAACATTGGAAAAATCGCAAAAAAAGACAAAAGTTTTTGCTTTTTTCCGGTTTCTTGCTTAAAACTCGAAAACTATTAAATTTTAGTAAATGGTCTCTTTACAAAAATTAAAGTACTTAAAATTCTCTACAAACATCACTTTTTAGTTTTTTTTAGATGAACCGTTCACTCTCAAGTGCGGGTTGAAAATTTGAAATTTTTAGCTGTCTGCAAAACCGACTTTTTACATTCCAAAACTTTATTTTTTATAAAGTTTTGGAATTCTATGCTGTTATTTGATAAATTTCTTCTAGTTTTCTGCTCATGTAATTAAAAAGAAAAAAAAAGCTCGAAATTATACAAATTCAGTATTAAAAAAGGTAAGATTCTAACAAAATAAAACTTAAAATATCGTAACTTATGATCATATATAACTAATACTATACATTATAATTTTCAAAAATTATACCAGCCGTTATCTTTTACAAGGTCCTGGCTGAGAGTTTTCGGTGGCGATAAGTCCCGGTAAATATGCTGCTTGTTCTGGAAAATAAAAGAAGCAGAGTAATTTCTCAAGGAGAGATGAAGATTGCAAAATAGATTGTGAGATTAAACATACCTTGATGCAGGAAGGCGGACCTCTACTGTTCTCCAATCTGCACATCATGCGAAGGACTGTATGACAACGATGAGCCCCCAGAAGATAGCTCTGACATAGACGTAGAAGAGACTAAAGAAAGAGACACAGGTATGTCGAATCTCACAAGTTATTTTTTAGTTATTCATCTCTCCTTGATATATGATCACAAGTCAATGTCTCACCATCTCTTTTATGTTCCAGTATAATGGCCCCCGACGCTGACGATGAAGCAATCAGACCCTGAGCCAGGAACCCATCCCATTGAAGAACCACAGCACGATGCGGAAGGTATGTTTAATTTAACTATCTATTTTGCAATCCTCATCTTTCCTGGAGAAATGACACCATCTCTTTTAATTTTCCAGAATAAATAGAATATGTACCAGGACCCATCGCCGCCGAAGAACTTCAGCCAGTATCTTCTAAAAAACAACAGCTTATATAATTTATGAATATTATAATTTGTAATATTAATAATATAGGATCATAAGTAACAATATTTTAAGTTCTATTTACCTCTTTTGATGCTGAATGTGTATAATTTTGTCATTTTTTTTTTTTCATTTTAATTACTTGTGAGGAAAACTAGGAGAAATTTATCAAATGAAAACATTCTAACAGAAAATAATGTTTTGAAATGTTAAAAGTGGGTTTTGCAGACTGCTGAAAATTTTCAATTTGGAACTCGCATTTGAGACGGAACGGTTCATCTGAAAAAAAATTGTGATATTTGTAGAGAATTTTAAGTACTTTAATTTTTGTAAACAGACTATTTATTAAAAGTTAATAGTTTTCGAGTTTTAAGACAAATCGGAAGAAAGCAGAAAAATTTCTATTTTTGTGCGATTTTTTCAATGTTCCGCCACGTTTTCCGCAAACATCAGATTCGGATTCAGTACCCCAAAATACATATAGAATGAAAAAAATCAGAACTACCCCATTACTTTCTCACCAGAGGCCCTTTAGATTACAATTTGACTGAATCACTGTTAC
This sequence comes from Aproaerema taeniolella, assembly GCA_949987775.1. Lineage (NCBI taxonomy): Eukaryota > Metazoa > Arthropoda > Insecta > Lepidoptera > Gelechiidae > Aproaerema > Aproaerema taeniolella. The sequence goes on from OX465264.1 coordinate 7,160,145, forward strand.
ACTATGGAAATCGATTTTACCTGATGTTAGCCCCTTTTCTTGGATTAATTTTCACCCAGTTACATTTAAACGTCCTCTAAAGTTAATGCTTGTTTAAATATCATACTGTCATTTTCCATCTTGTTGATATAACAGGACGCATTACTTTAAAGAAGTTTTAACTTTGATGAACGGTTCTACAGCTAAATGTTTGAGTCGCAAAGGTTTATGAGGTAACAAAAAAAATACATTTTTTAATTTTTATACTTATTTTTTGTAATAAAAAATCAATTCATGATACATTTTACACATATTTCAATGTTTTACGCTGGAGTAAAACGTGCTAAAAGATCACCGTTCGCCTTCTTGTATGGTCTCAACTATGGGCTAGCTCAGCGCTTCTCAAACTGCAACGAAATCCTTATAGAAAACTAAATATACTTGCCGCTAAGCAAGATAATCACAGGTCGACTTGAACTGTAGCCAAGATAATGGCTGGAAGTGGTTGCGCCCGCGTTCTCTGTTCATTACATTACACGCATTCAATTTATTTGGGGTTGTCCATATATTACGTCATAAGAAATTAGGAAGGGGGGCGGCGGTGGAGTTGGATCTGCAGATGATGGGCGAATGACGTACGGGGAGGGGAAGTCTAACTTAAGGCGACTACAGCACCTAAATTACGATTTTATGATGCATGACGCACTGCATTAAATCTAAGAAAAAAAATACTACGGTAATATTCAGGACATAAACTAGATAAGTAGTTTGTTGAAAACATGATTCAGCACTTTTGGTTCGATAGAAAAAGCTCACAAAGTCACCTCTAAATACTCAATATTGTGTATCTTTTAAGCTGTAAAAACGATAGTAAAATGCACATAGGAGCTTCAATTTGCTATCAAAATGTTCGTGATTAAACACTCTCGATAAGTAGTTAACGCATTTTTTATTTTAAGCTGTTACCTTTCCATAAATCTCATTTTTCTAACTTTCGAACATATTTTTACGCACGCACACTTTTATAGTCCATGTAGACTTCGTGTATCGACACTGTTCGCATTGCCGGCCCAGGCCTGTTGAGAGACGGAGATAGCACTATTCCTATGTGTGCCGCCTTTTGCTCAAGAACGATCAGGTGCTGTAGTCGCCTTAATATTGACGTCATCTTGGAAGGTACGAATCACCCAAAAATATTTTTATTTAATTTATTTGGGATACCAACACCTGTGACATATGAAGTATATATATACAATAGAAATATAATATACGAAAGACCACGACATGATATTATATGACTTAAAATAGCAGCAAATAGGAAAATTATTAATTGGAGACATTTTCTTCGCGTGTGATACAAATCCTGCACACACAGGTGTGCAAGAATCGCGCGAAGGTTTAATAGGAATAACGTCATTATTTATTAAAGGGCCGGGGGAGGATAACTTAGTAGTGATAAAGATATGATTGTATAAAATTTACAATAATCTATGACGGATGGCCCCCTTTTTAGTTTTCATCGCGGTCAATATTTCCGCGGAACACACTTTGAAAATGACTGAGCTAGCTTATAAAATCACAAATTCAAACAATTTTCGTAATATAACTTTTCATATTCACTGTAAGTGAGTCCCTCAACAGCTCTCGACGGCGCAATGTATTTCCTTGTCTTATTATCAGACCATATCTTCAAGTTATCTTGAGCTAATGAAAGTGCTTTATTGACTTTCTGTAGTTCAACAAGATTTTCACTTAGTCTTTTCTTCACTTTGTCCGTCATTAGACTTTCTTCTTCAGCTTGTAAAGATATATCTGTAATAATAAAAAGTATCACATACTCAAAGGGCCACACTAAGATCCGTATACAGATAGGGCAACACTTATAGTTTATCTATACTTATGTCTACGTTTACGTTTATACTTAAGTAGCAATCGTCTTTGTCATTTTAATATTAAGAGAAAGAGACAATCAATACTTAAGTATAGATCAACACTTGGGTTTCCTGTGTCGTTTATTATAATGGCAGGCTAATGGGGTAGAGTAGATGACTTTTTTATTCTTCTTCTTCTTATCAGCCCATATACGTCCCCACCGAGGGGCACGGGCCTCCCTTCGAAACACGAAGTGGATGTAGGCCATAGTCCACCACGCTGACCCAATGCGGGTTGGTGGACCGCTCGTCTTTCGAAAATGAATTTTCATGGACGCGCGGGTTTCATCACGTTTTTCCTTCACCGTTGAGCAAGTGATAATTAGAAATCCGTACATAAATCCGAAAAGACGAATTTAGTGGCACAGGCCCGCACCAGGACTTGAACACGCGACCTTCGGATTACAAGTCTGGCTCATTACCAACTGGGCTATCCCGACTTTTTTTATTACCATTACTTAAATTGAAGCTTCTTTCTTTACCTTACATGAATGGATGAATGAAACTTTATAGTTTTTAATATCTTTAAAAAAAACAAAGATAGAAATCTTACCAATATCCTTGATAATATCCCCTTCTCCCAGCGCCTTTAGCGTGGCTTGTAACTTCTGCGCGTGTTTCACTTTACGCACGAGTGAAGCGAGCGAGCCACAAGGCGAGCGAGGTGGCGGCAGAGGCAATAGGGGAGCCTCGCCTTGTAACCACTGTGATATGAGGCGAGCGTGGGATGCTGCTACAGTCTCAAATACCCACAGTTTTTCACCGCTGAGGAAATATTGGGAAATATTTCTTAGTATTTATTCTTTAGCGTTTATATTAAGGTTAGGTTGCAGGTGTTCGCTGGTCGAAGACACATGTGATGAACATCTACAGTAATATGATAAAGAGGAAAGATTTGATTGTTTGTTTGTTTGCATTCAATAGGCTCGGAAACTACTGGACCGATTTAAAAAAATATTTCACCATTAGAATGCTACATTATCCCTGAGTAACAAAGGCTACAAAATCCCGAATTAAATTTTCATTGGCTTGCCATGTGTTGGGCATTTTTCAAAATTTAATTATGTTTAATTTTAAATAATCATATTTGGTATAATTTGTTGTATGTATATAATTTTAATCTGTCATTTGTAATTCTGTTTGTTTTGAATTTTAGTCTGTCAAATATTATTATGTTTTTTTATAACTAATAGAAAGAGTATTGTTTTCATTCTGAATATTATTTTTAATGCACACCTTTCTAACACCAACTGCCTGTTTTTCTCCAAGCTGAATTTGTTCAAGTAAATTCGTAGCTCATCAACAAATCTTGGGTTGTTGTAGTCTGTAAAAGACGACATTTATAATAAATAATCATATTTTTCAAAATTATATAAAGTTTACTAATGAATTCAGAAAAGGATATTAAGGTATCGCTTGCGTCGCTCGCTTCGGCTAAGACTTTCTGAGCGCTAACATATTACGTACGTAATTTATATGCATATACAACTTTATAATACCATTAGCAATTTTATAATAAGCGGATAAATCTTGGAGAGTCGAGGTCTAGGCTAATGTTATGGTTCCGTTTGTGTCGCTCGCTTCGACTATCAACCTCACAATCATGTAATTAATTTCTATGTAAATACATAATTGGAAAAATAATAGGCGGGCCTTTGCCCCAAGTGGGATCCAGAGGGCTAATAAAAAAAATGGGGAATAATATAGGTACTTAACGTAAACTCGGATGGCCTACTTTTCTTTTGACAGATCGCAACCGGAATTTTCTCAACCAAATAAGTGTGAAGCGTTGAAGTGGTGAATATCTAGGCTGATGTTAAGGTTCTGCTTGCGTCGCTCGCTTCGCCTATTAAAATCACAATATTATTGATAATAATTTAATAATGTATACCTATGGCTTCTAAGGCAGATGAGTCTGAAGCGTCGATATCTAGACTGATGTTTAGTTTCTGCTTGCGTCGCTCGCGTCGGTTTTCGTAGAACTCTCTCATCTCTGCTATCGTTTCAGGAGACAATTGAGACATATCTAGTTGGTTACCTGCAATTTTATCGTAAGGTTGTTAACTTTTTGCCACTTGAAAGTTGTCAAATTAAAACTGTTCAATTAAAGTATAAAGGTTAAGATTGTGTAGATGTTTGTTACTCAATCACGCACAAAATTACTGGACGGATTTTGATGAAACTTTATAGTAATATTAGCTTAGACATGATAAAATATAGACTATATAACTTTTACTAATTCCCACGGCAACGAAGTATTTGGCGAGTTTGTTATTTATTTATTCATAATATTATAATTGTCATTGTTAAGCTTTTATTATGTATGACAGAAGCAACCCAAATAGTTAAAAAATAACTGTTTATATTTTTTTTAGCTTAGATTGGTCGAAAGAAAAAAAGCCTCTCCATAGTCTCCATAACTTATGCGCCGACCTTTTTTTGAGAATTTAAATTTCATTTTGAGAATCAGCCTCTAAATACAATGTTATTTAGAATATACAAAAAAATATACTGTAAGATTTCCTAAATAACAAAAACAAAAAAAAAACTCTCGCTAGCCAATCCAAAGTCACCCCAATAAATAAATGTTGACATTACCATGTGAGCGAGTGTGTGTGTAGGCGTGTGTTTGCGTGTTGAGCTGTGTGTGCAGCAGTGTGAAGGCAGCCTGCAGCCGGTCGCTGGCTGCTGCAGCCTTGCGCTCCGTGCTGCATAAGCTAGATATTACACGCAGCAACTCGGTGCGCTTGCTCTCCTGAAACCAATCATAAAAGTCTAGTGAACATAATAATAATAATAAACGGCATTTATTTGTCCATAATAAGTAACAACAAACATGTTAAGTGTAAACAAGTAAGTGTTACGTGTATGTAAGTGTTAAGTGTTATTGGTACATGTTAAGGGAGATAATCCTACCAATATTATAAATGTTACCAATCATGAAATCCATACATTAACCCTATGATCCCGCCGGGGTAGGCAGGGCATTACGTGGTTCTGCAATGTGTTTCTAAAATACCCAATCATATCTTATCTAATCATAATCCTTACTTCCTTACTATAATATTATAAATGCGAAAGTAACTCTGTCTGTCCGTCTTTCACGCCTAAACTACTGAACCGATTTTGATGAAATTTGGTACAGAGGTATATTAGAGCCTGAGAAAGGACATAGGCTACATTTCATCCCTCAGTTGGGCACGATATAACCTGTAGTCCACGCGGGCGGAAAGCTAGTATATTATATAACAAAGTCCCCGCCGCCGCTTCTGTCTGTCTGAATGCACTCAAAAACTACTGAACGGAATTCCATACGATTTTTAACAATGGACAAAGTGATTCAAGAAGAAGGTTTATGTGTATAACATGTTCCCAAAATTCCCACGGGAACGAACCCAGCTAGTAAAAAAAATGTTTTTTTATTTTTATTAATACCCTTGTTTAATTTGTTTGTTAATTCTTGTGTTTTGGTATTATGCTACGCTCCCCATAGGATAGGAGTTTACAACTGGGTAATATGATAAAAGTTTTAAAATATAATTTCAGTCAATATCTAAGCCAGTGACGGTTCTTGCTTGTTGCATCCAGACATCAAAGCATCCATGATGGCTGTGTCCCGACTCTCAGTACGCTTTTATAGTTTCTCAAACAGACCTCTTTTGTATAGAAAGTCGTGCAATATCCCTAGACAGTGATGTGTATATATTAGTCCATATAACTAGGTTGAAAGACTTACAATAGCCTTATCCAACGCAGCGACAGTTTGTCGCGGCGCGGGGGCCCCGGTTTCTGGGGCCACACGGAAGGGCCCGGCGCCCGCAGTGAGGTCCCCCAGCAGGGCTCGTAGGGCCCCCACGCGGGCCTCGGCGTCCGCGTGCTCGCAACGGAGCACTAGAAGCTCGCAGGCTTCGCCTGATAGATAGTTCTGGAAAATAAATAACACTTTAAACTTTCGCGATTTGAACACAGAATAATTTATTAGCGACTTGAACACATATATGAGGGTGAATTTAAATTAGCTAGCGAAACTTTAGGGGTTGATTCTACACCCCCCAAAGTAGCGAAACTTAGGGGGTGATTCTCCACCCCCTAAAGTAGCGAAACTTTAGGGGGTGATTCTCCACCCCCTAAAGTAGCGAAGCTTTAGGGGTTGATTCTCCACCCCCTAAAGTAGCGAAACTTTAGGGGGTGATTCTCCACCCCCTAAAGTAGCGAAACTTAGGGGGTGATTCTCCACCCCCTAAAGTAGCGAAACTTTAGGGGGTGATTCTCCACCCCCTAAAGTAGCGAAGCTTTAGGGGTTGATTCTCCACCCCCTAAAGTAGTGAAACTTTAGGGGGTGATTCTTCACCCCCTAAAGTTTCGCGATCTAATCATTTCCTTGGACAAAGTTTAAAGTTTACTGAATTACTTTCTTTGGAATGATATGAAAATTTCAAAAAAAAATTGGCTGATCGCTCGAGTAGTATGGAAAAATAAATTCATATTTCGAGCTTCGGGAACTGCCCAATAAGAATAAGAAAAACAGGTTCTGAAGTGAGTATTTCCAATAAGTCTACTGACACCATGTTAAGGTCCCTACGATAAATTTTCATAAAATTTAAGCACAGCTCTTTTTCAAGCGTGTCATGTTTTCTAATGTCAAGTATATGAACCTTTGAAGGAAGACAAACTGATTAGCTATATTGCGACCACTTTTGAATTTAATTTTAGATTTTCTTTGTACTGTGTACTAGCTTTCCGCCCGGGACTTCATTCCCGCGGGAATTTGTTAAAATTAAGAGTCTGTGTTAATCCAGGCTGTCAGCTATCTTCATACCAAATTTTAACAAAATTGGTCCAGCCGTTTGAGCGTGAAAGAGTAACAAACATCCATACATCATCTATACATACTAACAAACTTTCGCATTTATAATATTAGTAGGATTTTCGAAACACGTTGTATGCTATACTTACGTTCAAGTCGGTGATAGCAGCGAGTAGTTTCGTGGAGGCTTGTTTCGCGTGCAACTTGTTCTTGGTGGCTCCGAGCGCGAGCGAGCAGTGCAGCGCGGCCGTGTGCGCCAGCACGGACTGAGGACTTACTCTGACAGACAAGGCACGCCGTTACAAAATTATTAAACTCAGCAGATTTTCCTAAGATATATGTTATCCCACCACAATCTTATACTTAATTCAATTCAATCATTTAGATATGTCGGTTTTAAGTCGCTGATTGGTTGGAAAGCCGCTGATTGGTCGGCGCGCGTCCGTCAACCAATCAGGGGCATTCCGACCCATCAGCGACTTAAAACCGACATATGTATGTTAAAAAAATTACAGTAATTAAATTAGTAGTAGTAATTAGTTCTAGCGAAATAAAACGGTTACTAAGAGATCGAAATGTCTTTGTCATAAACAAAAAACCTTAAAAATAAAGTAGGGATAGGCGAACTTGCGAGTTTTCACTTATCCCTACCAGTAGCTCTAAGTGGATTTTTTTTCCACTTATCCCCACCAGTAGGGATACCATGGAAGGGACAGGTATACCAGAGGATTAAAATGGGCCAAAAAAAACTTAGCTTGGAAATGTTCACAAACGAGTGTTACTAGATGAGAATAAAACACTCCTCGCATTGAGTCATACTTGTTACTCTATGCGAATACATTTTCCGAACGAGTAGCACTAGTCACGAACCATTGTTACTAGACGAGAACGAAAATTCTCATCGAGTCACAGTGGTTATTCGATGCGAATTTTTTTCGCAACCAGTCACAGAGTGACAGGATTCAGGGTGACCAGTTGCGAATAAAGGGAAAATTTTCATCCTCGCCTGCTTAGCGGTGCACCCTGCTGATCGACGTATGAGGAAGGCTCTGACGTACTACTTTACTTGATATAGCGATTTCGCCATTCTATGTTTTTATTATTAAAATACTCAAGACATCAGTAAAATCATGATTTTGGGCGCCATTTTTCAAAGAATTGAATAGTTATAATTTTGGAAACACGAAGATTGCTGAGATACAATAAGAAAAAAGTAGCACTGTACAGATACATACATATACGCTGACGCCTATAATCCTTAACGGGGTAGGCAAAACATCACTGGTTCTACAACCACTAGATGCCACGTTTGACACAAATTGTGAGAATTATCAGATGGAACAAGTTGTATAATGGTGAGAGGTGGTCAGCTTTTGGCCCATTAAAGAGCAAAACCCTCGCATGCCACTTACAGACTTTTACTGTATACCTGGGAAGAGTAGGTAACTGGCACATTCTAAGTTGTTCTTTCACTCCCAGTCCAGCATGGAACAACAGATACTATGGAGATACACAGACATACCTGTGTCGTGTTACTGTTAGCGAGTGCGACGTGAGCGCAGTGAGCAGTGCGGCGCGACGCGACAACAGAGCGCGACACAGCGCCGCGCCGCCCGACCGACGGGCCAGCTCCACCAGCGACTCTGTACAAATTTGTTATTTTTTATTTTTTTTATCGGTGACGTCCCCATGAGACAAAATAATACAAAATAGTTTATTCAGATAATGTTACAATTTAAAAACATGAAATTAGAAATGACAATAACAATTTTTTATGTAACATTTTGCACGATTATTTTAAAAGAATTGCCTTGATTCCCACACTAGGCCAGGCCTGTTTCGTGGGTAATCAAATGTGCCGATTACCAGTCCAATTCGAGCGTATTTTTAAACAATTACGAAAATATATTGTTTGTATGTACACTAAAAAAATATTTTCAAAACAAATTATAATTATAAAGATAATAAAATTTAGCAATCAAGATTAAAAAAGAGAAAAGAAAAATATTATATGGAAGTAACATGCAGTGAAAGTTTGTATGTGTAAGTGTATGTGTGTGTGTGGGTGTGTGTGTGTGTGTGTGTGGCTTTGTGTATGTGGGTGTGTGTGTGTGTGTGTTGGTGTGGATGTGTGGGTGTGTGTGTGTGGGGGTGTTTGTGTTTGGGTGTGTGTGTGTGTGTGTGTGTGTGTGTGTGTGTGTGTGTGGGTGTGTGTGTGTGTGTGGGTGTGTGTGTGTGTGTGTGTGGGTGTGTGTGTGTGTGTGTGTGTGTGTGTGTGTGTATTGTGTGATGTATGCTGTGTGGTTGGTGTTTATGTAAGCCCTCTCATTAAATCTTCTATTTCATTGTAAGTTAAGTTGCCTAGAGTTTTTATAATTAGGAATTTAGGGAGAAAAAATGTTCAGCGCAAATGGGACTTGAACCCACGACCCCAGGATTAGATCTCCTGGTACTCTAACCAGCTGAGTTACTGTGCCTTCGAAGTCAAGCGGCAAAATTTCTCATTCTCTTACTAAGCACATTACGTCGTGCAAAAAAAATGTACAATATTATGGGGTTATTTTTAATTAGTTAGCGCAACTTTAGGGGGTGGTTCTACTCATGATTCAAAGATTTATTCGCTTGAATAAAGGTACAGTTATGTACAGTCACGGAATGAAAACCTTCGTCAGTTTTTTTCAAATTGATTCCTTTGTCGTGCCCTGAGCTCATATTACATTTTGTAAATTTGATACAGAACATCAGTAAGAATCATCTTGCATAGAAAATTATGCTTTATTACTTCTGTTACAAAGTTCAAATTGATTTAGCTCAAGATTTCTGTTGAATGAGAAGATTATTATCATATAAAAGTTCGCACATGTTATGATAAACTAAAAACTTCTTTTGGTTAGATTTATGAACAAAACAAGGTGTTGTCATTTCTAATGTCTGTCAAAGACGTCTGACGTCATAAATAATCTCTTGATAGCAAAATTCAAGCACTGTTGTGTATATTGGCGGGAATTATTCTTGCACAAGTGCAAGAGAAAATTGACATTAGATGACAAACTTGTAATTAATAGCAAACGTCACATTGAATTAAATGTTAGCAACACTGTTTTTGTTCTGGAATGGTGGCATAATTGATTCCTGCAATAGTGCAAGCGAAAATCGGCCTTAAGGTGACGAACCTTTTTATTCCTCGACTGTACAGTTACTTTAACTTTTCATTCAAGTTATTGTTAACACAATAGAAAAAACTGAATGTCCTTACCGAAGTCATTATCCCCAGTAATAGAGGTCACGCTGGCTGTTGACGAAGAGAGTCCCTGTTTGTCTGCAGGCTGGTTCTGTCGGCGGATCGACGCTATGCACTTGTCCAACTTGTTCTGAAAATTATTTATTTATTTTTATTTGGAAAACCAACAGCCTTGGATACAAAATTAATACAAAACAAAAATATCATTAGAGGGCCAATTACAGGTCTTCGGCAATAGAACCAAAATATAACAAAAAACAAAACACATAACAGGTGCTCGCATAGACCGCACGATTAGGAAATATAACAAATATTAATAATGGATAGAAAATTATACGACAGTAAATTAGTTCTCAAACGCTTTGGAAACAGTGAACTGCAAGCTAGTCTCAAAAAAAAAAAAAAAAAACATCAATAGAAATGAAATTATTTTTATTGTTAAAGTTAAATCTATGATACAATGACTAAATTAACAGTAAAAAGTAAGAGCTAGATTGATCTAAGGCTCAGATTAATCTAGCTCTTACTTTTTAGATTCTAAGCAAAAGGAGAAAAACTCCGCATTGTGCTGTACAAAAAACTGTACAGACTGATTTTGGCCCAAATAAATCAAAACTTTAAATTACCAAGTTAGAAATTAGTAAGCCCACGTAATTGAACAACTTTTCCATCTTACCTGTATGTCATCGTCATCATCAGAGGCGCAGAGTGAGTCAGCGATGTCTCTTGTCTCCCTCAGGTTGTCGGTCTTGGTCTGCAGCTCGGCGGCCACCTCTCTAAGGAGCCACGCGCGACGAGCCGCGTCCGCTAAGACAAGGCGGGCTAGGTCGCGCTGAGACACTGGTGAATTAGTCACATGGTTTTATACAAATATTTGTAAATAAATACTTGTTTCTGTACATATATTTGTACATGATTACTTAAATCTTTATTGAATGATTGAAAAAGGTAAATAATTATTTCTCCATCAATATTATGAAGAAGAGAATGAATTGATGAAAAAAAAAAAGTTTAAAGTAAAGTCATAAATAGTCATAATACATATTTTCATTCATATTCAAGATTGCATTCATGTAAATACATCTTAGCAGTGGGTTCTAAAAAAAAGCTGATGAAAAAATGTATTGAATAAGTAACTAAATAAAACATAAATTTAAAAAAACTGTTTTTTTTTCATTTCAATACTAAAAGCAATTTCATACTTATTGTATGACTTTTAATTCGTTAGCGTAACTTTAGCGGGCGATTCTTTTCATGAAACTGAACAACAAAGGTAAACAAACTAATTCTCTAAAAAAAATGTTGACTTCTTTTACAAAGGCAAGTTGATATTTCAACCTATGTTCCTTAGGGCAAGTTGTTCAGTTTCGTGAGCTGATTCACATCCTTAATTTTCGCTAATTTAAGTCATCCAATATACAGGGCTTTAGGTAAATCTCTTTTAACCTCTTGAGTGGTCAATCAGTCCATGAAACTGAACAACTTCCCCAAGGAACGTAGGCGCTATATGCTGATGAAGTTTGTATGGGAACTCAATTTTTTTTTTCGTATTTTGACCTATGTTCCTTGAGGAAGTTGTTCAGTTTCATGGACTGATTAACCACCCGAGAGGTTGAAAGAGATTTATCTAACGCCCTGTATTTATTATTATTCTTATTTAGTAGTGATATGTATTGTTACAAAATTAAACATCCAATACTTACTTTTGCTAGCTATCTTCTCATTGAGGAGCTCAAGATCTTGTCGCAACATTGCTACTCTAGCCTTTGCTTCTTCTACCTTTCTTTGTATTTCTGCCTGTTGGTTCCACACTAACAGCTGTTCTGGGACCACAGTATTTGCATTGCCCTGAAATTTTAAGAACTAATTACTAAAGGCCTTACTAAAGATACTTACATATTGTGTAGTATTGTGTGTTATTGTGTGCTTACAACAATAGAAAACTTATGAAAAACAGTGTTTGTGCTGTTTTACGCAGTGTATAATTTAATTTAGTAAACACCACCAGGGTTAGTCAAGTTCGCAACACACTTGACTTGACTATACGTACACGATAAGAAGAAGTAAAACTGTATTGTATAGATATAATTATAAAACCACTTTGATTTCATATACATTCATAATTTCCACAAGTAAATGGAAATAGAAATTAGGAAGGTAATAAATAATTGTGTAAGTAAATACTAATACTTAATTAGTTACATAGGTAACAGTAATGTTTGCAAAAAAAAGTTTCCACCTCTATACATATACACTAGAAAACCTGTAATTGGCTTTACAATTTGACCTAAGCTAGGTACAATATCCAATACATGTAAATCTATGTAAATAAGCTGTTGGTTTTTAACAATAAACAAATAAAAATAAAAAGTTAATTTTGCATTCATTGAGTAGACTGTTTGGCAATCTGCCCAGTTCCATAATTAAGGTTTTAAGGTAGACCATTATACTATGTGTACCAGCTGCCTTAGTTCAACCACTGAGATACTGACATACTTAGTAATAAGTATAATAAAGAGATTGCTTGTAAGTTAGTCTGTTTAAATAAAGGTTATTTCTAAAATTCATTTCTCACTCACTGGGTACTCACTGATAAAACCTGCTAATGGACTAAAGAGATCACAAGTGCAAAGAAAAAAGAAATAATGTGTGCAATTCACACAATTGGTAGAAGTGAAATCTTCACAAACGTACTATCTCATTTTATCCCACTGAATTTATGTGTCTTTGTACTATCACTATTTCGTTTCATCGACTTTTAAATCACAGCAATGCTAAAGAAGTTTTCACTTCAAAAAATTACAAATTTCTCATAAGGCTAACCAATTTGTCATTTTATGTTACAAATAGTTTCATTTAGACAAACCTCATGGAACACATTCTTCTTCTGGCATTTCCTAACATCATCACAGAAGACCTGCAACCGTTTACTGCGGATCACTTGCTTCGCATCGACCTGCTCAATTAGACTACGCCACACCATGTAGTAGTGACCTCGGCACATTCTGCAATATCATTTTTAGATAGATAATTTATTAACCCAAATAACTTTATTGCACATACAAGGGAACAGAAATACAAGCCTACAGTAGAGCCAAATCCTAAAGTTACGTATGACGAGCATTTCAAATGATATTAATATTAGGAAACAATCTTTTTTAGTTTAGAGTTATGATAATGTATATCTTTCGTTTGTAATTAATTAGGGAGATATGGTATTATTGAATTTTGATTTGAAAAGATGACGACGTAATAAGGTTATAGCGACCTGTGGTTGAGCTGTAATACGTAACTTTAGTATTCGACTCTACTGTAAGTGAAAGAAGGAGGTAGTCTTATTACCAGGTAGCTTTAGGAAAAACTTCGGACGGCGTGTCGGAAAAGGGGCAGACCACACCAAAACTTCAGTTCGGGAACAAATAATTAAGTAGTGTCGTAAAAGGAGCAGCCAACAAAATATATTCTTTTATTTTCCAAACTAAATAGTAAATTACGAAAGTATTTTAAGTCCCGTGGGCTGCCACTTTTGCGAAACGCTGATCCCCACACGCCTGCATTCTACATATATTGTTGCGATAAGAGTGGTTTTGCAACGAAAATGGAGTAACCTGATGCGCTGACCTCTGTACTTGTATATTCATCAAACTGTGATAATGCGTAGGACAGTCCATGATTACTTGCTCAGTATGATAGTTCCTATACCTACGGACCAAGCAATGTTCAGAAATTAGCCTGAAGTTCGTGAAAATTGATTAGCTTACTCTGTCATGTTCTCCAACGATGGAACTCTTTCTGCAGGGCATCCCATATCCAGGAGCCATTCGGTAAACTTCTCCGGCACTTCATCAGTACTAAGTTTTTTATCAGTCATCGTAACTCGATCGTTTATTAATGAAAGATTCAATTAAAACAAAATTTCTTGAGACGACCGAATTCAAAACAAAACTGACGTTAAGATTGCGTTTTATTGGCATATTCTGGTGATATTTAAAGGAAAAAAGAAGAAAAACAGCAAGAGATTATTTCATTCTTGCTAATCACCGTACCAAAATTCTTCCGAAAAAAGCGAGGAGACGATCGGATACATACATTTGGCTTTATTAGCTCGACACGTGTATCCGATTTTAGAGAGCGTCCAAAACATACGTTACAAAAAGTTAAATAGAAAAAAAATACCCGTGTGGCCCTAATATCTATTACTTTGTAAATTGATTGACTCAGATATGGGTAAAAGGTAATATTGTCAATCATGAATACAACCAATAAATTATAATAAAAATCTTTGTTTGAGGTTTGAGGCCCAATGTAAAGTAGGTACCACTCGCCAAATGGTACCTACTATTACATTATAAAGTTTATGAGCACCTCTGTCAAAGTTGTCAAACTCCATTTTCGTTTTTGTTGCAGTGTTTATTTGGGATTGTCGCAAAAAATAAATAAAAATGTTAGGAAACCTCAAAGATTTTATTTCTGTAGTTCAAGATGGACTAACATCAAACAACAACCTGAGGCATACGTTACAAGAAGTTCAAAAGGTAAAGAATATTTTTAAAGACAAACAGAAAGTACATAGCGAAAGTAAGGTAAACTTTGCAGCGGGAGGTGAAATATTGGAACATTATCAGACTAAATGGGCAGCATTGCATGAGAATGCTGACAAGAACGCTAAGGCTGCCGAGGAAGTTGATAAATTGATTTTGGAGTTGCACGAAGTTACTAAATCGAAGCTTCAAAGTGCAAATGATATGGCACAGGGTTTGTCCCATTTGCCTGCGTTAACTGCGGCTGTTGCCCAATGTATGGACAGTCTGAAAAACGTGCAGACCCTGCTGCAGACAGTGGAAGATGAGCTGGTGGATTTTGAAGACATCATGGAGAGAAGTAAGATGGAAAGGTGGAAATTAGATCATCACTACCATTTGACTCTGTACAAGGACAAGAAAATGGGTGAGTTCTAGTAGAAACCTATTATTGGTTGCAAAAATTGAATTAAACTTACTTAAAATTATTCATCTATAAACTAATTCTGCATACCACATTTATGTAGGTACTTATTTTACTCTTACTGTCATATATAACTTAAAAGGAGGCACCATTTACTTAGCTTAAAAGGAGGCACCATCAACAAATTGTTAATAGGCTAAGTTGTTGGAAATATAAATACATTTTTAATTTTTTTTAATATATGCGATTTAAGGTTACTTGTAAGACAATTCAGTTTGGTCCTGTCAGGTGAGTAACTGGCATGCTTACTCCCAAATTCTGTATAACACCGAGTGTTTGTTAGTGGCGACGAGTAAAAAGTTCATAAAAGTGTATTTCTGTAAAAAAATTTGTTGGCAAAGCGTTAACAAGGTGATTAAGTTCAGTGACTTTGATGTAGCACATGGTTGTTGGGAAAACTACATTACAATTTTGTCTAGAAGCAAATTGGGTCAATGGAGATACACATTAGCATTTCATGAAGGTTTCTTGGGGAAAGTTGCTTTTTTTTATTAAGAATGGGTTCGCTCTTGACGCGCTTAGTTTCATGGGTAGAATCATGCTCCAAAAGTTTCACAAACTTTACATAAAATCACCCCATATAATATATAAGTAGTAGATTAAGAAAAATGAAACTATTTTCTATCTTCTTTCTTTCTTTCCTTGCATAGTTTAGGGTTAGATGGCACTGATGGCACAAAAAAAATATATTTATTTTAGTTTTATATATTTTACAGCGGCATTAGAAGGAATCCGTTACAACTTGACCAAAGAGAACAAAGAACAGACGGCAGAGCGAGAGAAGAAACAACTTGCTGAACTGCAGGCTCGGAGGGAGACCAGCGCCGTGGCCTTTCAGCAAGATGTCGCCGTATACCTTGCCAATGGAGCTCTACCTCCAGGTAATCCTTACTTCCGTACCCTTACTAATATTATAAACTCCAAAAGTTTGTATGTATGGATGTTTGTTACTTTTTCACACTCAAACGGCTGGACCAATTTCAATTTTGTTATGGAGGTAGCTGACACCCTGGATTAACACTAGGCTAATAATTTTCCCAAATTCTTTAATATTAGTCTTTAATAATACATTTAAAACTTTTATATATTTTTTCTATTTTTTATTGAGGCTGTCACCCCTTCAATAACTACAGGTCCATGAGTTTATGCTTAGTAGTTGAACAGGTCCCTAGGGAATAATTCCTATAGAAATTTCTTCAAAGCATAAGCCAGCTATATTCAGTGTGCTCTGTAGGTGCTCTGCAATCTGCAAGTCTTCTACAGGGGATGCAAATATACGAGCTATAGTAAAGAAAAATTCAAGAGTTTTAGTGAAATGGGTACTAACACTTAGTTGCATAAATGTTCATTAAGATAAATATCAGTTTTATTATGTTTTTACATTTGATCCTGATGTCTTTCCATCTTGTTGACATAAACGAGGACAGTGTAAAATTTGAAGAAGCTTTAACTTTAGTGAACGTATCTGTAACCAACTGGGTATTCATGTCGTCAATGATCTTTTGTAAAAGTGCAAACATGTAAACTTTTAGCCAAGAGTTTAGCCAATAACAACAGTGCAGTGCACCTGAACCAATTTTTGATTGGACTGAACTATCAAATTTAAATTAGTTAGCGGAGATTAGCTAACTAAATGTCCAATGAGGGATTTTCTGACAGCTCAGAATTTTAGTTCACAAAAGGTTCAATAGATGGCGCTGTCGCGTGAATAAACAGACAATTTTACTGAAATCTAAGTCAGGAATGATTATATAAATCAGAATTTTGTCTACTAAACATATCATAACCTAATCCTTTTACGTATTACTCAATTTCTTAATAATTTAAATGCACATAAAAATTTTGATAACATACTTGATGTTTGCATAGAACGAAACATTGGCTTGACAGATCATGAGTTCGCTATGGGTGCGTTCGCAATGTGCAGTTGTGTTTTTGCTACATTTATATAGAATAATTCAAAATTCAAAAAAAGCGCTTTTAGTTTAACACTTGGGTTACAAAGATTATTTGTCATGCTAAAGGTTATCGTTTTAATAACTTTGGGTAGAAATTAGAAGTAATCAAATCGATGCACGAACGCATCCTACAAAAAAAAACATGTTTGCTCACAGGTCAGTGCCATCTAGTGGATGTTCCAGTAACCTTCTTTTTTTTTAATTGGTTGCCAGAAAATCCCTCATTGTCCAAAATGTCCAGTTTTGATCAAATATAGCTAAGAACCATCTCGATGACGACAATGACGTCAGCTTTCAAACAAAAAAAAATCCTATCGAAATCAGTCTATACATTTAGGAGCTACGTTGCCACAGACACGTTTTTTTCGGGGTTCAAAAATCAAAGACGCATACACAATAGTTTTCGTCACAACTAAAAACTAAAACAAATGTACTAGATAGTCATATCTGAATATCTCTGTGGTACTTATTGTTCCCCTTAGGTACACTTTCCTGGTAGATACACTTTTTGAAAATCCTTACGAACCTAAACTACCACCAAATTATTATCCTTTTATTATCAGAAAGTCTTAAGTAGCAAAACGTCCAATAGAGCGAAACGTCAATGAAAGAATCGCCCATTTACGGCTAACTATCAAGAGGAGATAGCTGTCCTTTTGTGGGCGATTCGCTACCCCCCCGCAGATCCCCCGCTCTGGCAAATCCGGGGATGATTAGACACTTTGCCTGATTCACTACTTTTGTTAATTCGAAACTTTCCCTAATTCGACACTTTCTTCAACGGGACTTATTCCTTTTTGTTTACTTTTGCCCTAGATGCTGGCCACGTTACTACGCTGTCTGGCCAGCGAACGAGGAACGAAATCGAGCGAGGGTCACCAGTTTTTTCGCGCAACGTTGCTTTAGTTTCGAAGTTTGCCGGTCGGTTTGGTCTAGTGGTAGTGACGCTGCCTCTTGATCGACGGGTATTGGGTTCGATTCCCAATCGGGGCAAATGTTTGTGAATAAAGCACGTGTTTATTATGGGTCTTTGTGTCTGTCATAAATGTTCCAAGGGACCTACGACACAATGGAAAAGAGTGTGTAGCGTTTATTGTTATTATATGCAGCATTGTTACCTATGATGCAGATGTATTAAAATGCCAATCTCTTTCAGGTCCTGCGCCTTCCCCTAAACTGACTTTGGAACAAATCCAGTTGGATGACGATCCTTCAGATTTGGAGAAATTTTTAGGCAGCTGATGTGTGGAACAATGCAAGAAGACATAGGTGATACCCAGAGCTTAGTACATAGGTAGCATATTTTTATACTTCAATTAATGAGCAGTGTTCACATAATAAGTTTGTGATGAGGTCGAGGCAAAGGATCGCGAACTCGCAAATGAAGAGAGAGGCTTAATGTGGACGCGGCTTTCACTAAAGAATGTTTTTATTCCAAAGTTAATATAAATATTGTTGATTGATTTAATGTGTTTATCTTACCCATAAAATAACAGCCTGATTTTTGAACAATTCATATAAAATTTATTTTTTATTAAATACTAAAGAATTTAAGTTTTGTACTGTTATCCTTTTTTATGAACTGAAAATGTTTTTCTTATTCAATATCATAAAGTCAAAAATACAAAAATATATATACAAAGCATTTATGACTAGTAAAAAATAAGCACATTGCTAAAACAGCTTTATCGGAACACGGGGCACGGCCGGTCACGACACAGTTCGATACACGTCTGCAATCATTTGGATCTCACAAAAACTCTATCCACAATAAGTATATCAAAAATTGAACGCCGCCATCAAAAGTCGACGAGCGCGAAAAAAAATAAAGTAAAAAAATATAATTTTCGGGACCAACACAACATACACAAAGGAATTTACTCGAACATTCCATGATAACGGTACGCTTCGCTAGTACGCTTCGCTTGTGACCGGGTTGTATTGAATTACACATTTCGCTCATCGTTCGGCGACTTTCGGTGGCGCGGTAGTGTAAAGGGTACATACAAATAGGTGTAGGGGCCGGCGACGCGGTGGGGCGTGTGTAGCCTAGTAGCCTACGTCTTCCTGAGGATGGGCTGCAGGTCGCCCGCGCCGTGCGCCGCCAGGTTGAGCTTGCAGGGCCCCGCGTCCCGCAGCGCGCCGCCCTCGTCGGGCTCGTCGTCCGACGAGAAGTCCGACACGCACAGCGTCAGGTGACGCTTCTTCGGCGGCACCACGTGCACGCTCCACCGCAGCGGGCCCTTGTGGCTGCCCTTCGCCTCCCTACTGTCGTAATCGTTGTCCGAGGCGGCCCGCTGGGACTCG